>JARBWK010000003.1:81057830-81082970 GCA_030556195.1 Anolis apletophallus
AGAAAGATCTCTCGAAATTGAATGAATGGGCAACAAAGTGGCAAATGCATTTTAACCTAAACAAGTGTAAAGTCATGCACATCGGGGAAAAGAACCCCAAATACACTTATCAGCTGATGGGATCAAAGCTTTCTGAGACAAACCAGGAAAGGGATCTTGGGGTTTTGGTGGACAGCTCAATGAAGATGTCAACCCAATGCGCTGCAGCAGTGAAAAAAGCAAATTCTATGCTTGGCATGATCAGGAAGGGAATCGAAAATAGGTCGGCAAATGTTGTATTGCCTCTCTACAAATCTATGGTGAGGCCACATCTGGAGTACTGTGTACAATTCTGGTCACCGCACCTCAAGAAGGATATAACGGAACTGGAAAAGGTACAGAAAAGGGCAACAAATATGATCCAAGGGATGGAGCAGCTCCCTTATGAAATCAGGTTGCAACGCCTTGGTCTTTTCAGCCTTGAAAGACGGCGTTTAAGAGGTGACTTGATCGAAGTGTATAAAATCATGCATGGGATAGAAAAGGTGAATAAAGAAAAATATTTTCTCTGTCACACAATACTAGGACTAGGGGCACTCCCTAAAGCTCCAAGGTAGGAAAGTCAGGACAAATAAAGGGAAATATTTCTTCACCCAGAGGGTCATTGGGTTATGGAACTCACTTCCAGAGGAGGTTGTGACAGCTGTCAGCCTGGACAGCTTCAAGGCAGGATTAGACAGATTCATGGATACCAAGGGAATCAGTAGCTACTGAAATGGACATCCAAGTGCCACCTCTGTGTTGATGGAGGCAGGCAGGATTTTCCCCGGTACTGGTTGTGGGGGTCGGGAGCAGGTGAGGGTTTTGCCCTCCTTTCTGCTAGAGATCCCTGTGTACAACTAGTGGGCCACTGTGTGACACAGAATGCTGGACTAGATGGGCCGAGGCCCGATTCAGCATGGCTCTTCTTATGTTCTTATGTTGGACGTGAGTCTGGACCTCGCTCTGACTACAAAGACTCGGGTATCATATTAACAGGGTTCCGCATATGGTTTCCTTTTGGCTACACGCTGTTTATTTCTTGTGTGTTAGTTGCTGCTGCTGTTCCTGGATCAGCTTATCAACATTTCGCTTCCGGTTATCAACTTGGATTGGCCTCTCATTACTGCTGCCTGCTCCTGCCCTGATTTTGGAACGTCGCCGTTTGTCTCCTCCCTGTGACCATGGACTTCACTTGACCACGCCTCTGCCTCTCCATAATTCGACTCTGGCCCTGGATTGACATCGCTTGTTTGTGCCCTCTCTCATGTTGATGCTAATGCTTTTTCCTTGCCTGTTTTGGGATTTAGCAGGTCCTTTGGCGCTTTTATCCAATTTTTGTTTAGTGAACTGTTTTCTGGCCAGTTTGGCTCACTTTTGCTTTACTTCTCACTCACACTGACAATTAAAGTGTTTGGGAGACTTTTTCTGATCTCTTTTGTGTTTTGTATAATAAACTTTGTTTGAATTTATTGGGCTTGGCGCTTTAAGACTACCAGATTATGACAATTGCGGCTCCAACATGGATTCACTACGCCACTGGAGATTGGTATTCCACATTATGCAAGATAATATGAGATATATATCATGCAGAGTTCTGGAGAAGCAAATGGAATTACTGAGAATATAAAAATGAAGTTAAATATGAAGTTTTAAGCTATAGATTCAGGTGCAGTAAAAAGCTTTGTACCATGTAGGTATAATTACGCACACTCTCACACACGAAGCTTGTCTATACTGACAAAGATTTCTTTGGTGCCATGTTTTTTTGAAACATGAATCAACACAGTAAATGAATCAACACAGATGTTGTGAGTCAGGATAATACCTAGAGAAGAATATTATTTTTAATCTATGTAAACAAGCCCACAAACACACTTCTAAACAGCCCTTGTGTATAAAGAAACTGCTGGCAGTAGAGGTCAGGGCTTTTCCTCTGTCTTCACCCTCTTTTTGAGTCTCCCATGGCATGAATAGCTGAATAGCTGAAATGAAAAATGAAATCCTCAAAAAAGAAGTGCAGAAAGAGGAATCTATACAGAACGGAAAGTGCTGACTTACTTTTAATAAAATATCCAGGTCATGTTGATTGCATAGCTGCTCAAGACTAAGGTTTGCGTGTCAGCAAGTATTTTCTTCTCTCCACTAAATCTTTTTCTGCAATATTCTTTTATTATGAGGACAAGCCATGGGTTCAGCCACATCAACGGAAGATTATCGTGTGCATAGTCCTCTCAAATGAAAGGGGAAAAAATGAACATCACAATATTATGCAGAGTATTTGAAAGAAATAATTCCATCTCAGAAATTGCTTCCCAAATCCATTGAATCTTTACACAAGGCAATGTAGAATGAACTGACTTTAATGGAAAAACACACTATTACTATCATTCAAAACCCAGAAATCAAATGCAGGCAGGATAAAGTCAGCATTCCTGTTTCTAGTTTTGCTGTCTTTTGCTTGGATTTCATGTTGCCAGGCTTTCAAAAGAACAATAAGTGGCAGTTGAAACTCACAACACACTCAGGACTATTAATAAGTTTGTATTCTACCTAAAAATCAAATAAAAGTATTGATTTCGGTTAATCTGTCCGTGTATTCCTTTGGAAAATTATGATATTGTTCATGCTACTAAATTACATCATTTCTTTATAAAAGGCCATAAAATGCAGGATTTGAGAATTTGAGGCTGTCTTATCTTGTGCGTGTGCACGCGCATGCGCGTGCGTGGATAGAGAGTCAGAGAGATTAAGGCAGATACAGAGTTAGATTCCAGTTTGCAGAGAGAGGACATTATCGATTTATTTCTGCATGTACTGAAGTGTATTTCAGTGCACTAATGGAATGTGTGTGTGTGTGTGTGTGTGTAGCCAGACAGATACAGAGAAAGATAGAGAGATAGAGAGAGATATATTCCAGTTTGTAGAGAGAAGACATTATTGATTTATTTCTGCATAAGCTTGAAAATGAAAAAAAAATACAAAGAAAGAAAAACAATGTATGAGGTAAATACCATTGTGAATACTAATGGAAAAGGAAATGGAGTGGAAGTGTTGAGGGTTGATGAAGATGATATTGAGACATGCCCAACCAGGCTTAAGGGAGCGGAAAGAATTCTTGAAAGGAATTTTTTGAAAAAATATGGATTGTGCTGCAGTCAGCAACAAATTAGGATCACTGACATAGTATGTTTACGAAATGACTCGATGTTAGACAAGAACAGCATGTTGTAGTTCAACCTGTGGTTGTGTCTGATGTCAGTGAGGATGCTGATATCTATGGGGATAATGGTTTTCCTGGGCCCGAGTTGTCAAGTCCTAGCCTTGTTGAAAGGCCCAAGGTTTCTATTGAACGGAGTGCTTCTCCTGTGGATTTTCAAGGTCAAATTCCTGAAAGGGGCCCATGGCAGCACTTCTCTAAGGAACTGTCTTCTAAGGATGATTTTTCAGGTGCAGAAGTTAATGAGTTTGAAGATAGAAGACAAGACTTTTGTAAGCTAAGAGAAAATTCCCAAGCTTGCTGAAGATCAGCCCATCTATTAGAAAAGAGAGAAAAGAAATCCTTATCTGGTTGTAAGTGCAAACAGAATGTTTTTCTTTTGTTTCATGAGACAGGAAAATCTTTATATGAGACTAGCTGTACCCGGCACGCGTTGCTGTGCCCTTTTTAGGAGATGCGAGAAAGTCCAATCATCCACGGTGTGCCCTTCTCTAAACTGCAGTTGGATGGAGTGTGGGTCAAGTTGGGTCTTTATTGGTCTTGGTTCTGGGCCACAGTGGTCTGTGGGGAATGATGGGTTTTGAAGTACTACAAATCCCATTTTCCATGGTGGTACTTCAAGTCCCATCATGCATGGTCGGGGCTCTGTGTGCCAAGATAGGTTACTGTAAATTCATGCCATACACAATGTCCCATGAGCTGAGGCCTAGTTAGGAACAGCAAGTTAATGAAGCCTTACTGTCAATTCAGGCCATACACAATGTCCAATGAGCTGAGGCCTAGTCGGGAAAATCAAGTTAATGAAGTCTTACTGTCAATTCAGAGCGTAAACAGCTTCCCAGTAAGTGAGGGCTAGTTAGGGAAATCAAGTTAATGAAGTCTTACTGTCAATTTAGAGCGTAAGCAGCTTCCCAGTAAGTGAGGGCTAGTTAGGGAAATCAAGTTAATGAAGCCTTACTGTCAATTTTGGGCGTGGTTTGTGATTTTTTTGGGGTGTAAATTTTTGGTTGCAAGTGATTTGGGTGTTTGTGTTGGGGATTGGCTCAGGCCTTTTCCTTATTCTGTTTTGGCAGTTTTTATGGTTCGAATTTTCATGTTGGCTGGCTAGTGCAGCAGTTATGCAAATCCGCCCTTATTGTCAGCCAATCATGTTGTTCAGAATGTAGAGGCTGGGTGAGTCTTTGGCTGCCCCAGAGGATGCTGGTACAGGTAGTTTTATTTTTTACTCGTTTTTTGGGGCCTTTAGGTTTTGGGGGAAAGTTTCTTTGCGACAAACGTACCTTGCTTGAGGCCTATTTCTGTTGGCAAATATTGTGTTTCTGCGTTGTAAGGTTTCTTTCTTTGAGGTATACATCACATGACGTGAACCCATTTATATAATAGACTAGCTGAGGACCCGGCGGTGCCCGGGTTATTTGAGGAAGGCATTGTGTGCCAAGGTTGGTTCCTATTAGATGTGTATGTGGCTTGCAGTGGTCTCAGGAAGTTAGTGAAGGTACTGCAAGTCCCATTGGCCATGGTCCATCCCCTCCCAACAGCACAGGATGTAGAGTGGGTCATGAGGGCTTTGTGTGCCAAGTTTGGTCTTCATTAGTCATTGAATGAGGGTCGCAGCAGTCTTGGGAAGTGAGGGGAGGTACTTCAAGTCCCATCATTCGTGGTCCATCCTCCTCAATACTGCACCAGAATGTAGAATGAGTCATGGGGGCTCTGTGTGCCAAGTTTGGTCTTGATCAGTGTTTGGATGAGGTTGGCAATGGTCTGGTGAAATGAGTGGAGGTACTTCAAGTCCATCATCCGTGGTCCGCCCTCCGAACTGCATCAGGACGTCCATTGGGTCATGGGGGCTTTTTGTGCCAAGTGTGGTCATGATTATGCACTGGATGAGGGTCGCAGCGGGCTTGGGAAGGGAATGGAGGTACTTGAAATCCCATCCTTCATGGTCCATCCTCTTCTAAACTGCAGTAGGATGGAGTGTGGGACATGGGGGTACTGTGTGCCAAGTTTGGTCTTGTGGTTCAGGGCCGCCTTGGTCTGTGGGGAATGAAGAGTTTGAAAGTACTACAAATCTCATAACCTGTGATGGTACTTCAAGTCCCATCATCCATGGTCCTCCCTACTCCAAACTGCAGTAGAATGAATCATGGGTCATAGGGCTCAGTGTGCCAAGGTTGGTTACTGTTAATTCAGGCCATACACAATGTCCCATTAACTGAGGCCTAGTCAGGGAAATCAAGTTAATGAAGCCGTACTGTAAATTTTGGGCCTGGTTTGTGATTTGTAGGGACTACAGTGTTTTCTGGGAAGTGAAGTGGGATGCAAATCCCATCATTCGTGGCCCATCCTGCCCTAAACTCTCTTTTGTGGCATGGCCATACACAATGTCCTATTAACTGAGGCCTAGTCAGGAAAATCAAGTTAATGAAGCCTTACTGTAAATTTTGGGCCTGGTCTGTGATTTGTAGGGGCTACAGTGTTTTCTGGGAAGTGAATTGGGATGCAAATCCCATCATTCGTGGCCCATCCTGCCCTAAACTCTCTTTTGGGGCCTGGCTATACACAATGTCCTATTAACTGAGGCCTAGTCAGGAAAATCAAGTTAATGAAGCCTTACTGTACATTTTGGGCCTGGTCTGTGATTTGTAGGGGCTACAGTGTTTTCTGGGAAGTGAATTGGGATGCAAATCCCATCATTCATGGACCATCCTGCCCTAAACTCTCTTTTGGGGCCTGTAATGTTCTGGCCTGTTCTGCTGGTAATTGGTAACTTTAAAAGGCGGAATGGCAGGCAGCCATTTTCTAAAAGCTGAGTGGGAGGAGAAAACAGGATTCCATTTTGTTTTCACAGAGCCAAGTGGGGAGGGAATGTTGATGGTGCATTTTTCCCCTCAGTGGGAAGAAATCCTGTTGTTTGAATGTAGAGGCCTGGATTCTGGGATGCTGGCTAATCTGTGGCTATCAATGCCCTCTGTCTGGTGCCTTAGAATTTTGGAGTGCCAAGGCTGGCCAATCAAAGGACTTTATGCAAATAGCTGGCACTTAGAATTTTGGAGTGCCAAGGCTGGCCAATCAAAGGACTTTGTGCAAATAGCTGGCACTTAGGATTTTGGAGTGGCGAGGCTGGCCAATCAAAGAACTTTATGCAAATAGCTGGCACTTAGAATTTTGGAGTGCCAAGGCTGGCCAATCAAAGGACTTTATGCAAATAGCTGCCACATATCGCTGTGGCCTGTGAAAGTGGCTGCCACATATCCGCCCTTCCGCCCTCCTGCCCTCCCGCCCTCCGCACACATACATACAAACATTCCGCTTTATAAAGGTATACAGATACAGATGGGGAAAGAATTTTAGCTTAGTCTGGTCAATGTTGGAGTTTCATGACCGTCTTGTTTCCAAGTGGATTTCTAGTTTCGTGTTTCAAGTTTTGCCGAATGTTCTGCGTATTGGATCTCCAGGCTGTTTTGTTCTTCTAGATTTTGCATCCTTGGATTTTTGTTTTTATCTTTATACCTTGAAATTCATGGAGGATCTGTTACATTTGGAATATACTGTTTTGGACTTTACTGTTTCCACCATTTTTACTGCTTTGCTTACATATATCCTTCAATAAACAGCTTGCTGATTTTACTGTACTGGTGTGGTGTTTAAGGACTGAGGTGTTCCTGCTCTGGGATACAACACACCAATTACAAAGCCTGAAATCCTTAAATATAATATGTCAATATTTTCCTATCAGGCAGTCTGGGGAAACCCTAAGTTAATTTTTCTCTACACCACAGAATGGTCAGAACTCAGTCAAAATTCTCTGTCTTGAAACATACTTTCCAGGTATACAGCTTCAAGCAGATTATAGTTTGTTATCTGGAAAGAACAGGAAGGAATTAGGGGAGTAACACAGTTGTTATTGTGTGAAAGAAAAAAAAACCCTAGCCATAATATAATCACTGATTTAAACACAAAAGTGGGTCCCACCCTTTAATAAAACATGGTGTTGAGTTGGGTTCTGAAGTGGAAATACATTGACTTAATGTTTCCCTGCATGACTCTTATTTACAGAAGAACAAATCCAGCACTGATATTGGCAAAAGAGGAAAATGGTAGTTCTCACAATGCCAGCTCCTCAGAGACCTGCTTCAAGAAGAACCACATAAGAGGAAGAGGCCATGAAATGATTTGAGAATAAGTGTCTCAAGGGAGGATGTGAACTTTGCTTTCACCACTGAGGCCCCACTGGGGTCTATTAACTAGCACAGTCAGTCAGATTAGATATCAGGCACAGGGTGATGGAATCAGTTGATGGAAGATCTATATGGGGAAAAGCGTTCTTGCTGAAACAGCAAACACTGGTAACTTGATGTATTGTTGAAGGCTTTCATGGACGAAATCACTGGGTTGCTGTTGGTTTTTTGGGCTACATGGCCATATTCCAGAAGCATTCTCTCCTGACGTTTCACCTGTATCTATGGCAGGTATCCTCAGAGGTTGTGAGGTCTGTTGGAACTAGGAAAATCGGGTTTCTATATCTGTGGAATGTCCAGGGTGGGAGAAAGAACTCTTGGCTGTTGGAGCTTGTTGGTGGCTTGTTACTGCCCGGGGGAATCCTTGTTTGAGAGGTGATTAATTGTACCTGATCGTTTCTTGTCTGGAGTTCTTAAGTATTTCAGTGCTGTTCTTTATTTACTGTTATAATTTTCGATTTTTTTTAATAAAAAAAAATCTTTAAAATTAGCCAGATTTTGTTCATTTTCATTGTTTCCTCCTTTCTGTTGAAATTGTCCACATGCTTGTGGATTTCAATGACTTCTCTGTGTAGGCTGACATGGTAATTGTTGGAGTGGTTCAGCATTTCTGTGTTCTCAAATAATATGCTGCGACCAGGTTGGTTCATTAGGTGTTTTGCTATGGCTGACTTCTCTGGTTGGATTAGTCTGCAGTGCCTTTCATGTTCCTTGATTCATGTTTCGTAACTTGGACATCTCAATATTTATTTATTTGTCATGTTTCTATACCGCCCCTCTCAGCCCGAAGGCGACTCGGGACGGTTTACACAGGCAGTCTCTGCCCTCAATACAACACAGCAACAAGTCAACCCCCCCCCACCCAAGAGAAAAACATATAATAACAATTTACAATTAAAAACATACAATTGCAGCCTCAGCATCATGTTGAAATCAGTTTCCATCGCATCGTCGTCATTCCATATATCTCATTAAGCCTTATATTTCATCAGCAAATGCCTGCTCAAATAGCCAGGTCTTGACTTTCTTGCGAAATGTCAGGAGGGAGGGGGCCGATCTGATGTCTTTAGGGAGGGCGTTCCAAAGCCGAGGAGCCACCACTGAAAAGGCCCTGTCTCTCGTCCCCGCCAGTCGCGCCTGCGAAGAAGGCGGGACCAAGAGCAGGGCCTCTCCAGATGATCTTAAACATCTCGATGGTTCATAGGGAGAGATGCGTTCGAACAGGTAAGTTGGACCCGAACCGTTTAGGGCTTTAAAGGCTAAAGCCAGCACTTTGAATTGTGCCCGGTAGCAAACTGGCAGCCAGTGGAGCTGGCACAACAGAGGAGTTGTACGCTCTCTGAATGGCGCTCCTGTTATCAACCTGGCTGCTGTCCGTTGGACTAGTTGCAGCTTCTGAACAGTCTTCAAAGGCAACCCCACGTAGAGAGCATTGCAGTAATCTATACGGGATGTAACCAGAGCATGGACCACCGTGGCCAAGTCAGACTTCTCAAGGTACGGGCGCAGCTGGCGCACAAGTTTTAACTGTGCAAATGCTCCCCTGGTCACCGCCGAAACCTGGGGTTCCAGGCTCAGCGATGAGTCCAGGATCACACCCAATACTAGAAATGTTAGTTAGATATTTTGGCAGCTTTAGGTTACTGAAAGGGAGGTCAGTCTGATGGGAAAGTCTTTAGGTACAATCTATAAATGTGAAGTTCATTCTCACATAGGACAATATCACATGAGAGTGAGGCTGTTAAAGTGCAAGTACAACAGGGTAAAAGTGCCTGTAGTTGGGGCTTACCACAGAGTGTTGTGGTTGCCCATAGCCACATTGTGCTTGATTTGTGATGGGTTCTTTTCTTTGTATTGATAGGAAGAAAGCTCTATACGGTTCTGGCCCAGCTTACTTGTCCGAATGCATCAGCCGCTATGTCCCACCTCGCAATCTAAGATCATCCGGGGAAGCCCTGCTCTCACTCCCACCTACGTCTCAGATGAGGCTGGTGGGGACGAGGGATAGGGCCTTCTCGGTGGTGGCTCCCCGCCTGTGGAATGTGCTTCCTATTGATGTACGATCCACCACATCCCTCCTGGCCTTCAGGAAAAAAGTAAAATCCTGGCTGTGGGACCAGGCATTCGTACACCAGCACAAGGCAGCATTTTAGATTGGTTTTTAATGAAAGTGGGTGATTATGGCCAATGTTTTTATGGACTGAACATTGTTTTAATCCAGAGTGAATGTGTATGGTGCTAATGTAGTTGTATTTTAATGTATTTTAATGTATTTTAATTGTTGAAGGGATTTGGGGTTTTATATTGTTATTATGTGGGCATCGAATTGTGCCGTACTGCAAGCCGCTCTGAGTCCCCCCTTGGGAGTTGAGAAGAGCGGGGTAAAATCCCGAAATATAAATAAATAAATAAATAAATAAAGCAATTAATCTAATATTGTTGTTGTTACATTGATTTTCCTTTTGCTACAGCCCCAGTATTGTGAATAGGAGGGTGGCCTCATAAGAACACTGAAACTATGCAATTGTGCAGTTGCAGGAAAATGGGGAGAAATAAAAGAAAAATAGGGGGGAAACATGCACTGCATAGGGCAAACACAAATAGGAAGCAAGGCCAATCATATCAATAAAGCACCAGCATCACACAATTATGCCAAGGTTTGAAAGTGATCGCTCCCAAAATGGGATGTTTCCATTTGTTTTAGACATCATGACCGTGATGAGACAACAGAGTGGTGCTGCTGTAGCATTTCAGTTCCACTAAAATTGCGGGTTCGGGGAGCCAAATCAGACATAGATGGATTAGATAGAAGCCAAAACCAGAGGTTTATTTTCAGTGGCCAGAGAGGATGTCAGCAGAGAAAGCACTCTGAAGTACTAACATATCCAGTTATAACACATGGGTTTATTTACCGGACATTTATCAGAAATAAGAAGCAGTACAGAACAACTGAAAAATGCCATGCTGGTTTCCCATTGGTCCTGGAGGGTGCCAAGTTTTCAGGTTTTTTTCCAGGACTTCCCATCTCTAGCTGAGTCCTTCCCAGAAACTGGGTGCATCTGGGAGGGTTACGGTTTTATGGGTGGTTGATGGGTCCTGATAGTCCAATTCCAGCTACTCAGTGGAGGTGCCGTCCACAGAGGAGTCTGGATAGGTGCTATAGATGAGGCAATGTTCCCAAGACTAGCCTAAATCATATGATGCCAGATAAAGGAAATTGGATTGTGGTGATTTTCTCTCGGCGAGAGTGAGGTAAGAGCAAGGGAAACTCATGTTCTGGGGAATTTCCAAGTAATTTCATAGAAAGGTTATTTTTAAAGTGATTAGAAATTACCATGTGGCCAGCTATATTTTCCAATGGAACTACTTCTTATAATTTATATATTTTGTGTTTTATATAATTCAGATTGCTGTGGGCCTGATTTCTCGATAACGGTGTGACAAAGCCCATAGACTGTATAGAGATTCTACACTTTCAAACAATTTGCAATGGATTGCAACATGAGGGCAGCATTTTTAGGACATGGGATTCCCAACTCTCATTTTGGCCTTAGAGGCTAAAAGTATAACTAGTTCTAGAAGTGAAGATCAAAGATGTAGCCAGGGTAGCCCTAAGACATTTTCAGCATCCCTTGGTTGGGAGTCATTTAGATTCAATACAGGATCAGCCTTTTTTGCCTGTTAGGGTTGTGCTCTAAGGCTTCATGCTGTGCTTGTGAGAGTCTCACAAAGACGGGTCCCTGTTCCTCTATTTGGCCTATTTCTGCCTGATCTAGCATGACTGGATATGCCTGGCTCCACCTGAAAGACAGCCGCTGTTGAAGATGGGGGTTGATAAAGTTTTGCTGAATTTTGAATGAGATGTGTTATTTTGGTATTTGCATTTCTTCATCTTCTTTCCCTTTTCTTTTCCCCTCTTCTCCTTCATCTGGTATTTTACTGTTAGTAAGCCTTAGTATGTATTATTATTAGTACATAGTGTAAACTTGATCTATTACTATATTTAGAAAGATGTATAACCAATCAACGTGATTTCAAAACATGAGCTATGTCCACTGTTTAATTATTTTGGCAATGTTGTTGTATGTGATTATGGAAATTTTCTGATATTTCTACAAGCAGCTTTAAACATGGTTGTTTTATTATGGAAAGTGGTGGACGAAGAACACGAAGGCAATGGTGAGAACAGCAGCGTTTTTTATTTTGAAGGAAAATAAGAAGAAATACCAACTTTACTCATCCAACGTATTATTCCCTCCAACTATCCCAAGTTGGTAGATGGGGATTAATTCTCTGTCGTCCCATTTTTCCAGTTGCTTTAAAAATGTTCCAGTTTCTCTCTCTTCCACTCACTGCATCCTATTGTACTTTGCTTACTTCAATTGCTGTTCAAAATGGAGAAGTGGTTTTCTTTCAATTAACTTAGCAAAAGGAAGAGTTTTGTAACTTTGAATATGTTTTAATGGTTTTTAACTGTGTTTTTAAAATACTGTTTATTTATTTATTTATCACATTTCTATACCGCCCCTCTCAGCCCGAAGGCGACTCGGGGTGGTTTACACAAGGCAGCCTCTGCCCTCCAATCAAAACATGAGCAAAACAAACCAAACAATAACCATATAACACAACAATTAGCAATTAAAACATACAATTACAGTCTCAGCGTCACGTTGAAATCACTTTCCAGCACATCGTCGTCATTCCATATATCTAATTAAACCGTTATATTTCATCAGCAAATACCTGCTCAAACAGACAGGTCTTGACTTTCTTGCGAAATGTCAGGAGGGAGGGGGCCGATCTGATGTCACTAGGGAGGGCGTTCCAAAACCGAGGAGCCACCACTGAAAAGGCTCTGTCTCTCGTCCCCGCCAATCGCGCCTGCGAAGAAGGCGGAACCGAGAGCAGGGCCTCTCCAGATGATCTTAAACATCCCAATGGTTCATAGGGAGAGATGTGTTCTGACAGGTAAGTTGGACCAGAACCGTTTAGGGCTTTAAAGGCTAAAGCCAGCACTTTGAATTGCGACCGGTAGCAAACTGGCAGCCAGTGGAGCTGGCACAACAAGGGAGTTGTACGCTCTCTGAATGGCGCTCCTGTTATCAACCTGGCTGCAGTCTTCGAAGGCAACCCCACGTAGAGAGCGTTGCAGTAATCTATACGGGATGTAACCAGAGCGTGGACCACCGTGGCCAAGTCAGACTTCCCAAGGTACGGGTGCAGCTGGCGCACAAGTTTTAACTGTGCAAATGCTCCCCTGGTCACCGCCGAAACCTGGGGTTCCAGGCTCAGCGTTGAGTCCAGGATCACACATTATATTTACGTATTTTTAATTGCATATTTGTATATTTTAAATTGTATGCTAATGCTTTTATGTTAAGCCGCTTTGAGTCTCCTTCGGGAGAGATAAAGTAGAGTATAAATAAATAGGAGGAAGAGGAGGAGGAGGGAAATCTTGTCCTTGCCCATTGGATCAGTCAAATCCAAACTGCTGTACTCTCCTAATACATATGTGTGTTCTTCCTTGTTATTAACTTTCGCCATGTTACCACACTGATGTTGCCTGGCCAGGAGTATCCCAGTTTTATTTGTGAAATGTTGGAGTGTGCGAGATATTTGTAGGTGAAAAAAGTAGAACACATTATCCCAAAGATGTCAAAGATTTTTTTATTGACGATATGGCAACAAATGCTGAAAATCTTGGCTGAATGATGGAAACAACCTGCTTCCTCATCACAACAAATATGTTACTTATAACACCGCACTATCTGCAATAGCTACAAGAAAACTCTGTTGATGTTCTTTTGGCTAGAGGGGATTTGAGTCCAGACACGGTAATTTGTTCTAATCATTACACTACATAACATGATATTTGTTCCTGGGTTATAAATGTAATTTCCTAATTAGTTCTGTCAGAAAAACATGGGGAAAGTTTATTAAACTGCAAACACTTTGTAATAGTTTTTATTTTTTTCTTTGTTGTACTCTTCCATTTCTGTGCGTAGAGTAGTTTGGCTGCTGTGGTCATATATTGTCATTGTCTATCCTGGTTATTTTTATCAGTCAGCCCAAGTAGAAAAGTCTCCAGTTTGAGCTGAACGCTTGTAAAATTCAACACAATTTGTGGCAGCCACAAAAATGAAGTTTCTGGAGGACAACAACTACATTCAAATAAGTACTACACAATTAAACAGGAATAACACTTTCAAACCAGGAACAGATATTTTTTTCAAATTTTGTTACATAGTGTTATTGTTGTTATGTACCTTGCTTAAATTATTTTCAAGTTATGACAACCCTGAGATGACACCAGCATGAAGTTTTCCTGGCAAGATTTGTTTGGTTTTGCCTGCCTTTGGGGTTGAGAGAATGTGAGTTCACCAAGATCACTCAGAGGGTTTCTATGGCTTAGCAGGAATTCTAGTCGTATGTTATCCAGTTCTCAAACAACTAATCCAGACTAGTTCTCTCAGATCGTTACAGTCAGCCCTCCAAATTTAATATGATTAGGGGCACAGGTTATTTGTGCAAGTGAAAAATCACAAATAAAGAAATCTCTAGTAATTTTTAGGCATTTCATCATAACACTATAGTTTCTTTCACTGGAAGTTCTTTCAAAATTCAGTGTCAATTTTCCCTGCAAACTGACCACAAAATTGTGCTTGAGGTCCTAGAGATTCTTATAGAGGTGTTGACTCTAGAAATCTCTAGGGCCTTCAGCATGTCCAGAGGACACTGACCGTAGAGTCATGATGGAGGACTTGTCGATTCCTTTAGAGAACGTTTTAATCAAATCCATGAATAATCAAATCAGCAAGAGTCAAAACAGCAAACATGGAAGTTTGACTATAGTTCTAAAATTTTACTGTCTGGGTAGTTCTGTATCTTTTTAAATGATAAGAGTTTTATGATGAACTAGATGTTACATGCAATAAATGTTGCACAGTTTCAGCGTTCTCATGAGACCTTTCTCCTCTGCAATAGGAGAACTGCAGCAGAAAGGAAGAACAGCGATATCAGATTCATTGATTTTTTTTCTGTCAATGAAAATAAATGGTCCCATCACTAAAAACGCAATTATAGATACAATTACCTGGGAGAAAATTCCATCAAAATAAATAGTATTTATTTCTGAATAGACATGTAAAATGTACTGAAAGAGCCATGAGGACCTAAATATCCTAAAGGCATCAGATCCTTATTTTGGGAGTAAGCAAGCCCCTTTAGGTGCTGTAGGATGGATATATTTCAGAGGAAAGAACTGGCAAAATCATTTCTGAAGTTTCCTTCCCTCGGAAAATCCAATATATTGGGTGGTCATAAGTCAACAGATGGCTTGAAGGCACACACAGATACAAGACAGTCACCATCATTTGGAATAAACAAATTTAGAGGTAGTGATTGTGAGAGAGTAAAAAAGAGTTCTTCAATGGATACTGAAGAAACCAGACACTTTATTATTTTATATCCTTGCACTAATTTCTCCTCTAACGATAAGGAAAGGTGAAAGGATGAGCTGTCCTTGCTTTCAATGCAGGCCCACTGAGTATACATTCGTCATGCATACTCTCAAACTGTCTTGATTTGACAAGGACTATCCTGATCAATCAAGAAGTTAGAATATTTTCAGTGACAGCTGTCATAACATAGAAACCATTCTGAGTTGCAAATTTGGAAGCCCCTGCCTTGAAACTTACCTCTGCATACACTAGCTGTCTCAAATCACTCCCTTATCCTCATTTGCAAATCTTATGTCTACATTATGGAGAGCAATTCTGACTCATCTTACAGTGTTGTCATAAGAATCACTACAGCTAGGCAATTCACATGGAGCAGTCGGAACCTTTGGAAGTGCCATATATGAATGTTAAGTAGTGTAATTACAGATTGAGCAGCAATAACCCAAAATGCTAAAAAAATCTGGAAATGTTTGCCATGTGTCACCCACTTATGTCTTTTAAGTTGGCAGCTGCAGCACTCCTATTCATTTGTTCACAAGGCAGAAGTAGGTGGTGGTGGCCTTCACAGAAATCTTCTATACAGTGTTGTTTTCCTCCCACAAATATCAAGTCCCTTATAACCTCAATCTCACATATCTTTAAGTCTCTGCCCAACCTCATCTCTCATATACAAGTAGTGTTTGAGAAAGACACTTGGCTGGAGTTACACTTGAGGCTGAAGAGAGATGTGATGATGACACGATGGCCATGTATAAATATGTGAGGGGAAGTCATAGGGAGAAGGGAGCAAGCTTGTTTTCTGTTGCCTCATCACACTAGAGAAAAAATCCACTTAAAATTCAGTTTCTGCCTCCTGCAGAATCCTAGGGTTTGTAGTTTAGGGAGGAGCCTTTAACAGCCTCACTAAACTACAAACCCCAGAATTCTGCAGGAGGCAGAAACCAGATTTTAAGTGGATTTTTTTCTCCAGTGTGATGAAGTGGTAGGATGCAAAACAATGGCTTCAAACTACAGGAAAGGAGATTCCACCTGAACTTGAGGAAGAACTTCCTAACTGTGAGAGCTGTTCAGCAGTGGAACTCTCTGCCTCGGAGTGTGATGGAGGCTCCTTTTTTGGAGGCTTTTAAACAGAGGCTGGATGGCCATCTATTGGGAGTGCTTTGTTTGCGATATTCCTGCAGGGGGTTGGACTGGGTGGCCCACGAGTTCTCTTCCAACTCTATGATTCTATGATCTGTAAAATGGTGAGATGCATTGATTTGCTCCGAACACTAAACGTGTGAACTAAATGTTTCACAAACGTGTGAACTAAACAATTTACTCTGAACACTAAACTTGTAAACTAAACATTTCTGAGATAGTTCAATATGCTGTAAACCGTCCTGAGCTAACTGGAAAGGACGGTATACAAATCGAAATAATAAATAAATAAATATTCCAAGATCAACCCCCCGCCCCCGCAAAAAAAAATCTGACATTAACAACACTCCTGGTTCCAAGCATTTTGGATAAATGATATTCAATCTCTACTATGACTCCCCATTTTGCATTACTAAATATTAAGGAAAATTGGGGTAGAAGAGAGAAGAAATAGATCTCTTGGCGGTGAGAGGTGCTAAAATGCTGAAAACGTATGTGAGATACATCTCGCTTTTGAATTCAACAGAAGGAACTTCCATCCGGGCATTTGCCCAGTGGGATGAAAACCCATGATTACTCTGTAGATGAGAGCAGGGTGCCGATGTTTGCACTGGAGTGCCCTTTCCACTAGAAGAGCTTTATGTCAGTACAGACATAATTAGGATTGAATTATTCACTCAGTTTCCTGAAACAGTCATCTTTCTCAGTGTTCCTGAAGATATACTCTGAAGTGCAAATAATTTTATTCCCATGAAACATGGGTAAAATACAAATACTCTGAGGGTGAATTTATAGTGTAAGGGGATATATTTTATGTTTTGTCCTAGCCTACACATTCCTCCACACTCACCCATTCATTAACAAATAACAGGTACGGTCAGATTACATCATACTCTTTCTGTTGTTGTTTATTCATTCAGCCAGTCTGACTCTTCAAGACCGTATGGACCAGCCCACACTTTGTGGGAGAGCGTGGATGAGCTCCCTCTGTCAGCTCCAGCTCTCTATGTGGGGGAATGAAAGAAGCCTCCCACAAGGATGGTCAAACATCAAAACATTTGGGCATCCCCTGGGCAATGCCCTTGCAGACAGCTAATTCTCTCACACCAGAAGTGACTTGCAATTTTTCAAGTTGCTCCTGACACACACACAAAAAAGTCCATGCTTCATGACTTCATGGACCAGCTTTCAGTCAGCCGTGGACACCCCCAGCTCCTTCAAGATCAAGCCAGTCACTTCAAGGATACCATCCATCCATCTGGCCCTTGGTCAGCCCCTCTTCCTTTTTCCTTCCATTTCCCCCAGCATCATTGCCTTCTCCGAGCTTTCATGCCTTCTCATTATGTGGCCAAAGGACTTCATCTTTGCCTCTAATATCCTTCCTTCCAGGCTTTATTTCCTGGAGTATGGACTGGTTTGATCTTCTCGTGGTCCAAACAGACAAAAACATTTCTAGCCATCTTTCTTGATTCAAGTAGGAAGCAACATTTTTCTACACATTCACCCATTAAGTGCAAGTACCCAAGATGACTTGCTGCTTAATTATACAGTTCTGCTTAATATTGTCATACAATATAATCAAATACAATATAACAATAGAATAATGATTTGACAGTCATTACATTATATGGAGGGATGCCATTGCTTTCTCATTACTTCTAAATATAAATATTATATATAACTGTCATTAATGTTGAGAGCCAGTGTGGTGTGTAAACAGGGACAAGGAACAACTACAAAGAACACTACATTACGGGAATGGCTTTATTTCCTGGGACTGGTTTGATCGCCAAACAGCTGGCTGGACCCAAGTGACTCAGCTGCATTATAAGGGATGCCATTGCTACTGACCAGAAGGTCATGAGTTCGAGGGACAAGCCTGCACTACATTACGGTCGAGGTGGGTGTCAGCTGCTCTCGACCTAGGTGGGCTGTGTGTAGCCTGTTGTCGACCTTTGCAACCCGAAAGATAGTTGCATCTGTCAAGTAGGAAATTTCTTTCCTTTCAAGCAACTGCCTCCTTCTATAAGCCAGGAAACTCTCCTGTTGGTTTAGGAGGAAATTTAAGGTACCACTTAGTGGGGAGGCTAAATTTAACTGAATTATGAGGTCATAAAGATCTCCAGGTAGCATGCTGAGGAATGACAGCTCCCCCCGGTGGCCAGATGTTAAATTGCCTCTGTCTGTCTTGTGTTTGTGTGTCTAAAGGCATTGAATGTTTGCCTGTATATGTTCATTGTGATCCACCCTGAGTCCCCTGCGGGGTCAGAAGGGCAGAATATAAATGAAGTAAATAAATAAATAACTCTGGAGACCAGGGTTTGAATCCCAGCTCACTATATTGTACTTATAAACACATAATATCAAATATATAGAAATGGTATACAGTGCGCGGTATCGGAGAGGGAACTCTTATCCGCCGATTCCAAGCACAGCAAAGGTTCGTACTCACACTACTCGTGGGGGTACCATATATAATCCTCTATAAACAGTCATGAAGTATCCCGGTTAGATCACAATGGTTCCACACTGTTAGTGTCCACCAAGTGGAAAAATGAGTGTGTCCTGATAATCCTCAAACGAGGCACTTGTAAGAGCTGGTATAGGCAAACCAAACGAAGGTCCCGATTCAGTCGAGTAGAGTGGTTGAAGTAGTTCCGGTATGGTAGAATTGTCCAATGTCCATACCACTAAGTCACAGTGCTGGGCAAATGCCTGCAGGAATCGGAAGTGGGAGATACAGCTTTTCCAAGAATGTTAGTTTAACTTGCAAGATTTATTAACTCAGCATGTTTTAGAGCCCTCCCTCCCAGAAATGGTCTATGTCTTTTCTATTCATTTCATGTATACGCGTCCTAACCATTTTATCATATCTTATAATAGAGAAATATTATTCCCACAATTCCCAAACTGTTTTCTGTTGAAAATGCACCCGAAAAATCAGACTAGTGAAAAAGCACTAGCACAATACGCAGCTGCAAGATGAGCTTTGACATAGGAAGTGATATCTGATTACACTGAGCAACCATGGAGTTAAGTCATGATTAACTTAAGTTCGTTGTTTTGCATGAGTGCACTTTTAAGAATTATGACTGTTTACATAACAAATGCATACACAATATAATCATGGCCATCAACATTATAAACAATATTAGCTCATCTCTTCCATATGATATACAGTAGCACTTTGTACCCTAATACCGTTGATGCTGCACTTCTCTATAGTAATCAAAGTTACGTACTGTGGACTTTATTTAATTGCCTGGTAACAAAACCCTCAGAAGCACAAAGACTACCATAAAATATTTATCTCAGCTTCTGAGTGATACAGAATTTGTTTAGACAAGCGCAAGGATGTGTGTCCACTGCTTCCAATCCCTCTATTCCTCCGCAACTTCAGCCCAGGATTTACAAGTTGTTCATTAACTCATCAAAATATCTTTTTCCAGTAGGTGGTGTCATGTTGAATGAAATTTTGGAAATAAGGTTGGCATTCTGATTCTGCACACATAATTAAATCCATTCCCTGGCAATAGCTATGTTCCATGTACTTGATGCCATCTATGGTGGTCAACAGAATTTGATTTAAACATAAAAAGAAGCTTGAAATTCAAGCTACGTATATTTCTAGGTAAAGGTAAAGGTTTTCCCCTGACATGAAGACCAGTCGTGTCTGACTCTGGGGGTTGATGCTCATCTCTATTTCTAAGCCTAAGAGCCAGCGTTGTCTGTAGACACCTCCAAGGTCATGTGGCCTACATGACTGTATGAAGTGCCATTACCTTCCGACTGGAGCGGCACCTATTGATCTACTCACATTTGCATGTTTTCGAACTGCTAGGTTAGTAGAAGCTGTGGCTGACAGCGGGAGCTCACTCTGCTCCCCAGGTTCGAACCTGCAACCTTTCGGTCAACAAGTTTAGCAACTCAGTTGTTTAACGTATATTTCTACCATACAAGATAAGAACAAGACATGTCTATAAACTATTGAGGTTTAATCCAAGGCATTGATCCTAGACATTTTGTGATTTGAGGCACAGAAGAAAATAACAACACAGTTATTTTGGCACTGAAGACAACCCATCTAAAACTAAACCAACAGTAGAGTTTCCTGGCTTATAGAGGGAGGCAGTTGCTTGAAAGGAAAGGAAAGGAAAGGAATGTGGCGCAGCTGGCTGGGTGTCAGCTGCATAAGATCTCTACTGACCAGAAGGTCATGGGTTCAAGGCCTGCCCGGGTCAGGGTAGCGCTTGACCAACTGTGTAGCTCGTTGTCGACCTTTGCAACCCGAAAGACAGTTGTATCTGTCAAATAGGAAATTTAGGTACCACTTGAGTGGGGAGGCTTAATTTAACTGATTTACGAGGCCATAAAAATATCCAGGAAATACACACAAAAGGAGTGAAGGAATGCGACAGCTCCTCCTGGTGGCCAGAAAAGCTGGAATGTTAAATTGCCTCTGTGTCTGTCTTATATGTTGTATGTCAAATGGCATTGAATGTTTGCCTGTATATGTGCATTGTGATCTGCCCTGAGTCCCCTGTGGGGTGAGAAGGGCAGAATATAAATGATGTAAATAAATAAATAAATAAATAAATAAATAAATAAATAATTGCTGGTCCAACACTCCATTTTTGCAGTGAAGGTGGGAGGTCAGATGAAATCTAATTGGTAGAAGGGCCTGGAAACCAAGGCACAGGCCTCCATCCACAGCAACTTGACAGCTGTGTCCCCAACTTCTTTCCCTTTGTCATGATGTAGTTTGGTGTGTGTAACTTTGAACCTGGTTCTGTAAACTGACATTTTGTTCCAGGAGTGATTTTAGCAGAGGAACTGGATCCATTTGGGAAAGAGATGGGCTCTAGATGCCTCCCAGGATCCATAAGAGGGATGTTTGTATTGCAGGCTACAGGGTCGTGCCTAGTGTGGTGGTGGTGGGTAGCTTTTCCTTTCTTACAAATGGCAAGTGAACTACACAATGGCTTATATGGGTACATCAAGATTGTAGAATGGATGCAACTTGACACCATTTTGACTACCATGGCTCAGTGGGATGGAATCATAGGAGTTGTAGTTTCACAAAAATTTTAGCCTCACCTGTCTAAGATTGCTGGTATTTGACCACATTATAGTGCCTAGGATTCCATAGCATTGAACTATGGCAGTTAAAGTGGTGTCAAACAGCAGTAATTCTATAGTATAGATGCAGCCAAAGTGTCATCCTGGCAGGTACTCAGAAGACAGCTTTGTAGAAATTGTGTCTGGCAGTCAGTGGGCAGGTCACTAATGCCCGGATCTTAGATCCATGATGGGACCAAGCATTTTACAGCACTTACCAATAACGTTGGGGGCCTGTCTGATAGGTAAGTGCTACATTGCTCCAGAACTTACAACTATCTCCCTGATTTCAGCACTAAAACAACATTAAACTAGTGTAATGAGTTTTATTTTCGTTTTGTGTGTGTCAGAAGCAACTTGAGATAACTGCCAGTCACTTTTGGTGTGAGAGAATTGGCCATCTGCAGAGACATTGCCTAGGGCAGGGGTGCCCACACTTTTTCATCATGGGAGCTACTATATGAACAATCAAGTTGAAAAGATCACCTGTTGTGCATGTGAGTGTGTGCGCGCACGCGCACACGCTCCTACTGCAGCCTTCCACCCGCGCGAGGCTTCTTTCTTGCCTGCTCACGAACTCACCGCCGCGCGCACCCAGAAAGGGGATCCTCCTTGTCTGCACGCACGCTCTCTCTTAATGTCTTCGTTGCCTTCCTCCTTCCTGTTGCGTGCTTTCATGAAGCAGGAAGTCCCCATCCCGTCCTGCTTCTTGCGTGCACAGCAGGCCCCTCCCATGCACGCAGCAGGAGGGTATTTATAGGCGCACCTACCAGCGCTCCGGCCAGATATGGCTTCGGCGGCAGCTTGGAAGGCGCAGGGCTGGGAAGAGGGGCCGCCTGGCTGCTGCCTGGGCCGGGAAACTCAACCGAGAGAGGGACCCACATGAGGCTGGCGCCTCCCCACGGCAGCCTCCCCGCTCCCTCGAGGCTTCCTTACCGGGGCAGGTGAAGGAAGTGTGGAAGCGGTGCTTCCCCAAAGTGACAGATGCAGCGGGGGGGGGGGCGCCCTTCCTTCCTTCCTTTCAAGGGTGTCACTCAAAAAGGACGCCCAAGTGGACGGCTGGCAGGAAGGAGGACCCCTCCCACTGGTGGCAGTCCATGCCCACGGGAGAGAGAGGGGGGGTGGCTCTTCCTAGCCAGCTCTGTAGAGCCACCCTCTCTCTCTCTCTCTCTCTCTCTCTCTCGTGGGCCCTCGCCGCCTTTCTCCTTCGAGGGCGAGGGAGGGCGAGAGGGAGAAAGGCGGCGAGGGCACAAGCAGCAGCAGCAAGTGGAGTCTCCATCCCCGCAGCCCCCTCCTTCTCGGGTTCAGCCCCAGGAACACGGCGGAGCCCTCCCTCCTCGCCCCCAACCAAGGAAAGAAAGCAGCCCCACACAGCTCGCTCGCCCAGGTCTCGCCTTGGAATGGGAGTCCTGAGGGCAGCAGCAGGGTTTGCGGCGGGGCTTGCTTGGCTTTGCCCCACTTTGCCCGGCCTCCTTCGCCTCTTTCTCTCTCTCCCTCTCTCCTTCCAGCGCCCGCCCGCCTGCCTGCCTGCCAAAAGGATCCGAAAAAGTTCTCCGGATTTCTTTCTTCTATCCTTTGCTCTCTCTCTCTCTCACACACATACACACATTCCCTCCATCCCTCCCACAGCCTCGCATCCTATCCATGCGCGTGCCTTCGCCTTGCTCCCCCCCCCCCGGGCAGCAACTAATGGGCGGTCATGTCACCACACCGTGTGTGGCAAGACGAGCGCCAGGGCCTGCCCACTAAAGCCTCATTTTGGCAAAAGAAGCCCTGCAAAGGCGGCGGCGGGATCGCACGTGCGCGCGCATGGCAGGAGCGTGCCATCCGGCTGGTGAGGCCCAAAGATCACTTGGAAGAGGGCCGAAGATCACCTAGGTGCTCCCGATCACCATAATGAGCACCCCTGGCCTAGGGATGCCCGGATGTGTTACCATCCTGTGGGAGGCTTCTCTCATGTTCCTGCATGGGAAGCTGGGGCAGATGGATGGGAACTCACCATGTCTTGCGGATTCGAACCGCTGACCTTCAGGTCGGCAGTTCAGCCGGCACAAGGGTTTAACCCATTGCACCACTGTGGTTCCTTTTCATTTCATTAAAAACGTGCTGTGTTGTAGCAATGACACCTTGCCTAATGGTAAGATCAAGGGCGGATGCAGTGCTAATAAGCAGGCTGTGCTAGTGTGACACACAACATGAAAATCTTCTTTCTTGATCCGTAACATGAGAGCTCATATTACTGAATTAATAAGGGAGTGCATGCAAACTGACCTCAGAATTTTGAAAGCTGAAATGGAATAGATAACTTGACCCAAGAGCTGGGAAGAAAAGTCAGAGTGCAGGCTAATGATATTTGCAGAGCTAAGAAAAACCAAAGTGAATGTTGTCAAAGGCCAATGCTCTTTAGAATCATCCTTATTAATTGCTCTTATACAACTTGTCCCCTTTACATGGCTCATTTTTCTTACTTTGTGTTGCACCATCTCAGACTTTATCATCATATTCCAGAAATATTTATAATAAGTAGTCAATTAGCAAAATGTAGAAATTAATACATAGAGCAGAATGGGAGGAGTTGTAAATTTACTAATTCTTATCTAATAGGCTGATTCTTAGTCTCTAGTGTCAGTTCAATCTATATTTTTAATTAGAGTAACAACAACAACAACAACAACATTCATATGCATATGTAAACTAAGATTTTTATTGGCCAATTTTAATGGTTAGTAGAGGCAATTATAATATTATGACTTATATGCCGTAAAGAAGTAATTGTGTTTGAATTTCCAATTATCTCACTGTCGTACCACCAATACCCTCTGGTTATTTTTTGGTGAATCACACATTAACATTTTTTTACTTCTGATTTTGGAATAAATGCAATAAATGTAGTGGAAACAAGGTTTTTCCTCTATCAGTGTGGCAATTGACGAAACCATATAATGCTGCTTTGTGTTTTGTGGTTTTGTTAACATGCTCTGTTCTGGTCTCACCTTCTTCACAGAACAATTCCCGTCCTTTGTCTAAAGTGAGTGTGGGTTGCACTATTGCTAGCAAAAATGCAATGTATGAATGTCTTTCTCCTATTGTACTGCTTTCCAGCTCTGCTGGTTACAATTTCTTCCTCTTCTGCTTGAATTCGTTTCTCTTTCTTTCTTGTCCTCATTCTTCAAAATTACTAGCTAAATAGTTTCTCCCCACTTCCATTCCTTGTACCCCACTCAGCTTTTCCCTCATCCCTCAGTTCCTCTATTTTTGTGTCTTTTCCCTTTCTCCACACCTCCTGTCAAAATGAGAGAGGAGGAGGAGAGAGAAACACAACATAGAAATACTCCTAATGTTGTATTTCCATATTAAAGATATATATTAGCTGTTCAATATGTCTATGTATGGAATAGCATCTTAACTCTCTCTCTCTCTCTCTCTCTCTCTCTATATATATATATATATATTATATATATATATATATATATATATATATATATATATATATATATATATATATATGGTAAAGGTTTTCCCCTGACGTTAAGTCCAGACGTGTCCGACTCTGGGGATTGTTGCTCATCTCCATTTTTAAGCCGAAGAGCCGGCATTGTCTGTAGACACCTCCAAGGTCCTGTGGCCAGAATGACTGCATGGAGCGCTATTACCTTCCTGCCTGAGCAGGAACTATTGATCTATTCACAATTGCATGTTTTCGAACTGCTAGGTTGGCAGAAGCTAGGGCTGACAGTGGGAGCTCATCCAGTTCTCCGGATTCGAACCTGTAACCTTTCGGTTAACAAGCCTAGCAGCTCAGCGGTTTAACCCACTGCACCGCCAGGGGCTACACACACACACACACACACACACACACATTATATTCTGCCCTACCTCCCAGAGGGGACTCAGGGCGGATTACAGTACACATATATGGCAAACATTCAATGCCGTTATACAATTA
>JARBWK010000003.1:81083070-81096040 GCA_030556195.1 Anolis apletophallus
CCAGGTTTACAATGAAATGTTTTCCCAATTTGTCGGAGGTGAAATTGTTGGAGGAGCCAACACCATCTTTCTTAGGGAAAGCATTACCATTTGCTCACTGGGTTTTCACTTTGCCAGAATAATTTCTTTTTTGAAAATAGTGGTTTGGGGTCCTTTTCTTCCCTCCCTTCCTCTTCCATGATATGTCTGTGCCTTGTGTTGCATGGGAATGCCAGGAGAGAAGGAGGAGGATGATGATGATGCCATGTCTCCATGCTGTGCGGTCCTGATAGTTGTAGTCTCCCAAGGTCCATACCCTTCTCTGGTTGCATCTGCACTGGTGAATAAATGCAGTCGGGACCCATTTTAAATATTATTATTATTATGCCATATCTCCACGCTATGAAGTCCTGGGAGATATAGTATAGATCCATACCCTTCTCTTGGTGAATTTACAGTATGGAATGAATTCCTTTGCACCCTACTTTAAATGCCATGGTTCCATATGACAGAGTCCTCATGGGAATTATAGTTCTCTGTCGTAGTCACTGTGGATTCACACATCTGTATACGTCCGCGTCAGCAGGACAGTTCGGAGCCTTCTAGAAAGCATAATAAAAATATTAATACTAGCCCCGCCCACCCTCGGCCTCTAGTATATATAGCCCATGGGTGGGGCTAGCCCTCATTCTCTTGATCCGCCTTTCAGCAGTCAAGAGCCTTCTGTGCAGTGAGCTACTCCACAGAACTCTTCTTTGATTCTATCTGATTGCCTTTTTCGTGTATGACCTGGACTGTCCGACATTGCTGACTTCTGGAATACTTGACCTGGACCGGCTGAGGTACTCCCTGGCTCTTTTGACCCCTGACTGGCCCTCGACCCCTCTCTTGGAATGGCGGCGCCCTCTTTTAAAAAGTGCCTGCAGTGCCTTAATACCTTCCCTGACTCAGATGGACACCCGCTCTGCCTGACTTGTTTGGGCGAGGGTCACCTCACCCAGTCCTGTGCCATCTGCGTGGCGTTCACGTCACAAACAAGAAAAAACAGGGAAGCTAGACTGAAGGCTGCGCTATATGAGAAAGCTCAGCCTCCCTCTCCTGCTGCGGTCAAGAAATCAGTGCCCTCAGGTCCAGCTGCAGCGCAGCAGCCCACCGCCAAGGTCCAGCCTAAGAAAAAACCTTAAAAACTGGAGACAAATCTGCGGCCATTTCGGCCACTGCAAAAAATGGCGCCCGGGGGTTCTCCTCCTTGCCTGTCTCTAATGGCGGCGCTTCTTCCTCAGAGGCTTCCCAAACGGCAGGAAAACTCCCGCTCATTTCACCCCAGCCTCCTCCCTTAGCTTCTGCTGAGCTGCCGGAGTTGCAGGGTGAAGCGCGCCCTCTGGTGGTGGCTGCGTCTCCTGCACAACAAGAAAACATGGCTCCCCAGTCCTCGCCGCCGCTTCCAAGTGCGGCCGAAGCGGGCGTTTTCACCTCCCCCCCCCCGATGCCACAGGGCCTGACTCCAGCCCCCGGAATCTGAGACCTCTCTCCTGCGCCGGGATCACCAGGCGCTGGGGCCGGCCGAGCCGATTGCGGGGCCCTCCTACGCCTCTCCCCCTCGCTCCCGTCGGGGTCGCTCCAGGAGGCAGGAGCGATCGCGGTCCCGCAGGTCCAGGAGGAGCCATCGACGGCGCTCGCACTCCAGGCGCGGAGGCTCCCGTTGGAGCCCTACCTCTCTGCTTACCCCCCTCCTACCATGGTTTCCAGCTCCCCGATGTTTGGGGACAGGTTACGCCCCTTTGCTTCCGCTTGGGCCTCCATTACTTCAGATAGGTGGGTGCTTTCGATCGTCACCCATGGAATTTTCTGAAGAGCCCCGAGTAGGTAAGGTTAGAAGCACTCTAGCCAGCCCAGCCTTACAGCAAGAAGTAGATACTTTGCTACTTAAGGGTGCGATTTCTGTGGTTGACCCCTCCTCTATCCCTAGTTGCTTCTTTTCCAGATATTTTTTGGTTGACAAGAGGGGTGGTGGCTTCAGGCCCATCTTAGACCTCAGGGGTCTAAATGTACACATTGTACCTAAGCATTTCCGTATGGTAACGCTGGAAACTATCGTGCCTCTTCTAAATAAAGATTTGTGGTTTGCCACCTTGGATCTACGGGATGCTTATTTCCATGTCTCAATTGCACCCCATCATCGTAGATTCCTCTCTTTCATGATTAATAACACCGTTTTTTGTTTCAATGTTTTGCCCTTCGGCCTCGCGACTGCCCCACACGTTTTTACGAAATGCATGGTGGTGGTCGCGGCATTCCTGAGGACTAAGGGCATAACAATCTACCCTTATATTGATGATTGGCTCATTGTAGCCAGATCACCTGACCAACTACGTTCCGATGTTTGTTCCATTTTATCCCTTCTGCAGTCGCTCGGGCTATTGGTAAACCCGGAGAAATCCAACCTCTCTCCATCCCGACAAGTGATCTTTATTGGAGCGCTGCTGGACTCCGCTACAGAGAGGGCTTACCTTCCTCCAGATCGCTTTTCAAACCTGCAACGCCTCATACATCTGGCGATTTCCTCGCCCCACATTATAGCAAGGGATGTCCAAGTGTTATTAGGCCACATGGCATCCACCACATCTGTAACCCCCTACGCCCGCCTCTGGCTATGTCCACTTCAGGCTTGGTTCCTAGCCAACTTCAATCCACTCACGGGCGATCCCGACGCCGTACTCTCCTTACCGTCAGAGGTCAAACAATCCCTGTATTGTTGGTCAGACCCAGACTGGGTCTGTGTAGGCATGCCATTTCATCGCCCCAACCCCACTATCACCGTCACGACGGACTCCTCCCTAACAGGCTGGGGCGCACACTCCGACTCTCTGGTCACGCACGGCACCTGGTCGCGGCTAGAAACCGGCATGCACATAAATATGCTAGAATTGCTAGCAGTGGACAGAGCTCTCAAGTCCTTCGAGAACTCGGTCGCCGGTCAGATAGTTCAGATCCTTACGGACAACACCACCGTAATGTTCTATCTGAACAAACAGGGGGGAACTCACTCCCCCCTGTTACTAGAGTTGACACTTCAAATATGGGAATGGTGCATAGAGAGACACACTCACCTTATGGCCTTACATGTTCCGGGAGAGGAGAACACTCTTGTGGACGTCCTCAGCAGGCGCCTGATGTCGCATCACGAGTGGTCACTCCACCCAGACGAGGTGCGACTACTCTTCCTAGCATGGGGTTGGCCGGAAATAGACCTTTTTGCAACGCGGCACAATGCCAAGTGTGCCCTCTACTGCTCTCGTCAAGAGGAGAGGTCGGCGACATCCCTGGGGACGCCTTCCTTCACGCTTGGTCGGGCTGCCTGATGTATGCCTTCCCGCCCTTTCCTCTGCTTCTGCGGGTGGCGGCCAAGCTGCTGATGGACGATTCCTCCTGCATTGTGGTCACGCCTTGGTGGCCCCGTCAGGCGTGGTTCCCCACCCTGCTCCACCTGTCCAGACGGACCTTCGTTCCTCTCTCCACCAGAGTGGACCTCTTATCCACACAGGAGGGGAGGGTTCTCTATCCAGAGGCACACAAACTGAGGCTTACTGCCTGGAGAATCCTCCCCTCCCATTAACTAGGTTTTCTGAGTTATCATGCCCTGTTCTGGATATTGTCAATGCTGCCCACAGACCTTCCACGGAACGGTCTTATGTCTTTAAGTGGGAAAAGTTTACCAAGTTTGCTGTTTCCAGGGGGATTGACCCTTCTACGGCCCCCATACCGGTTGTCTTAGATTTTTTGGTGTCACTCTCAAGCTCGGGACTATCTTCCTCCTCGATAAAGTGTTATTTAGCAGCACTGTCATGGTACAGGAGGAAGGTTGGCTTTCCCTCCTGTTTTGTTGATCCCATGGTTCGTATTTTTATGCAGGGACTTCACAATTCAAAACCGGCTGTCGCTCCGGTGATTCCCTCCTGGAGCCTGGACCTTGTCCTTCAGTCTCTTGCGAGACCACCTTACGAGCCATTGTCCTCAGCTCATATCTCTCACCTGTCATGGAAACTCGCCTTCCTTGTTGCAATCACATCAGCCAGGCGGGCGAGTGAGCTTTGTGCCCTCCGAGCCGATGCTCCTTATCTGAGACTCCACAGGGACAAGGCAGTTCTTAGGACGGATATTGCATTCCTTCCTAAGGTGGCTACCTCGTTCCACATGTCCCAGGAAATAATACTTCCTGCTTTTTAAAGAGATCCATCCACACCTCTAGAACGCTCCCTCCATTCTCTGGATGTGAGGAGAGCCCTAGCTTTTTACGTGGACAGAACAGCTAGCATAAGGAAGTCCCCAAGATTATTTGTAAAATACCGCAGCGATGAACTGGGTCTGCCTATTTCTTCTCAGAGGTTTTCCTCATGGGTTGTCTCTGTGATTCGGCTGGCTTACCAGCTAAACAACAAGCCTTTACCAGAGCAAGTGAGAGCACACTCTACCAGGTCAATGTTGACTTCTGCCGCCTTCCTCCGTGGAGTTCCGCTGGAGACCATCTGCCGAACTGCGATCTGATCCAATCTGTCGTCGTTTGTGTCCCATTATAAGCTGGATACAGTTTCTAGACGTGATGCGGAATTCGGAAGAGCGGTGCTGTTTTCGGCAGTGGCATGACGCCCACCTTCCAAGGTTAGTAGCTCGCTATTCTACAGATGTGTGAATCCACAGTGACTACGACAGAGAATTATGGGTTGCTTACCTGTAACCATAGTTCTCTGAGTAGTCACCTGTGGATTCACACATCCCCGCCCATCCTCCCCTCGAGTGTCATGCCCCGCCTTCTGGCTGCTTTTGCGGCAGAAGAGAATGAGGGCTAGCCCCACCCACCGGCTATATATACTCGAGGCCGAGGGTGGGCGGGGCTAGTATTAATATTTTTATTATGCTTTCTAGAAGGCTCCGAACTGTCCTGCTGATGCGGACGTATACAGATGTGTGAATCCACAGGTGACTACTCAGAGAACTACGGTTACAGGTAAGCAACCCATAATTTCCCAAGGTCCATACCCTTCTCTTGATGCATTTACACTATGGAATGAATGCTCTTGGACCCCACTTTAAATACCATAGCTCCATACCATGCAATCCTGGGAGTTATAGTTTTCCAAGGTCCACCCCTTCTCTGTGGGGCAGTCAAGAGGTGGGGGAGAGAGCAAGCACTGCAGGGAGGGAGATGGTGGGCAGGGCCAAATCTCTGCAGTGTGAAATCATACTGAAATAAAACCGAGAGGCATTTAACAGTGTGATAGAAGGTAGGGGAAACATCTGTTTCATTTTTAAAAAACCAAGTAAGACTGAGCTCTTCTCTACGCTCCTCTGTCACACACTTCCCTGCCTAATGTGATGAAGTGGCAAGACTATAATATCCATTGAAGGAGAGCACCAGCTTGGAAAAGGCTGCAACACTGCATCAGGAGCATAGCTAGACTTATCCCAAACCTCATAACATACATAACAGCAGTTCCTAAATGACACAGCTGGACTAGATCCCTACCAGTCCGGTTTCCATACGGGGCATGGGACGGAGACCATGCTAGTCGCTATCACAGACCAGCTCCGTTGCCAATTAGACCAAGGTGGATCAGCACTGCTTGTGTTATTGGACCTCACAGCAGCTTTTGATACAGTAGACCACACATTGTTAACCCACTGCCTAGCCATGATAGGGGTTAGAGGGACTGCTCTTAAATGGGTGTCCTCTTTTCTCCTTGATCGGGGACAATGAGTGGAGAGGGGAGGTATGGTTTCCGAGAGGCTCCCCCTTAATTGTGGGGTCCCGCAAGGAGCCATTCTCTCCCCTTTATTATTTAATATCTATATGCGGCCCCTTGCCAAATTGGTACAGAGCTTTGGTCTGGAGTGTCATCAGTACGCTGATGACACCCAGCTGGTGCTGAGGATGGCCGGCCAGCCGGACTTTGTACCCAATTGTTTCCAACTATGCCTCGAAGTCGTGACTGGTTGGCTATGAGCCAGCCGGTTGAGAGTGAATCCATCGAAAACAGAGATCCTTTGGCTGGGTCGTCCGGGGCTTTGGTTGCCTACTCCGGACCTCTAGTAAAGAGCCTGGGGGTCCAGTTGGACCCGCTGCTGACAATGGAGGCTCAGGTCTCTGCTGTCAGCAGATCTGCTTTTCCCCATCTGCGACAGGCTAGGCAGCTGGCGCCCTATCTTACCGGCAACGACCTAGTCATGGTAATCCAAGCGACGGTCATCTCGAGGCTAGACTACTGTAATGCCCTTTACATTGGTCTTCCTTTGTCGGTGATCTGGAGGCTCAAACTAGTGCAGAACACTGCAGCGAGACTTCTGGTTGGAGTACCGGCCAGAACTCACATCACTCGAACTCTGCAGTGGCTACACTGGTTGCCAATCGAGCACCGGATCATCTTCAAAGTGTTGGTTTTGACCTTTAAGGCCTTGTATGGTCTGGGGCCGGTGTACTTGAGGGACCGTCTCCTTCCACATGTTCCCCAGAGATCTCTTCGATCTAAGGATCAAAATCTTTTGAAGATTCCCTCCATACGAACCTTCCATCTGTCTTCAACTAGACAGAGGGCCTTTTCTGTGGTGGCACCGAGCCTGTGGAACACTTTGCCGGCCGAAGTCCGAGCAATAAATGAGCTGCCGACTTTTCGGAAAGCCTGTAAAATGGCTCTTTTCCGACAGGCATTTAATCTTTAGCCACCCTGGTTGTGGATTACAACATTGTTTTAATTGTTTGATATTTTACTGTTTTATTGTTTGTATTGTTTACATTGTTAAGTCGATATGCTGTAAACCGCCCTGAGCCAAATTGGATAGGACGGTATACAAATCGAAATAATAATAATAAAAATACAATAATAAAAAGTAATTAACCTGGAGGAGGAAATGTAGGCTACTAAATGTATGGCACATTGTTCATTCTGACTTTATTGCCATGGAGCCTATTAATTGGACTTAATGGTTAAGAAATTGTCATATCATTGAATTTCTATCCTATTTGCATTATGCAGAGTAGTGCTAGCAGAAGTTGAGGGACCTTTATTTTATTTTGCAAGTCCTTGACATTTCATCTTTAGTTTTCTTTGACTGTTTGGGCTGCACTGAAATGAACAGGACTTGAGCCAGTTCGTGGTTTTGATGTATAGAAGCAGAACCGGAAAAATGTCAGGTTTTTGGACTGTGATGAACTACCCCTCACCTCCAGAGCCAGATCACCAGGGGTAAATATCTGTTTCAGGCCAAAACAATTATATTCCCAAGTTCTGAAAATGGCTACTGCATCAACACGAATCTGGCCAATGCTTTCTTTTGATGGATTCTAAATTGGTACCCAACCATCGTTCTCTGTGTTTGCAATACAAAAAGGCTTTTGAACGTTTGCCTGCCAGGGAGCTGTTAAAAGCTTTGAAGCTCTGCAAGAAAGACCTATCACGTACCCATTTTTAAAGTAGAATTGTGCGTTATGTTTACAGACTTGCTGTTAAGAAGTGAGATTGCAATGGCTTTTGTGAAGCTCTCTTCTCATGAAAATAATATTGTTGCCAAAGGGAAAGACAATTGCTTCCCATCCTACTTGACTTCTGGTACTCTACAGGCAGCAAAGAGATGATAAGATGTTGCTGAGACACTTTTCTGACAAAGAATAAAATTACACAGTTTGCATTTTGTGTGTGTGTGGGGGGGGGGCACTTAAGAAACTGCAAGTCGCTTCTGGTGTGAGAGAATTGGCCGTCTGCAGGGACGTTGCCCAGGGGATGCTTGGATGTTTTGATGTTTTACCATTCTTGTGGGAGGCTTCTCTCATGTTCCCGCATGGGGAGCAGCAGCTGTCAAAGGGAACTCATTCATGCTCTCCCCAGATTCCAACCTGCAACCTGTCAGTCTTCAGTCCTGCCGGCAAACGGGTTTAACCCACTGCATCACCAGGGGCTCCTACAGTCTCTATACTGGTATCCCTTATCCAAAATATTTTGAATTTTGATGTATTTTATTTTATTTTGTAATTTGAATGTGCATATAAGTAGATAAGGAGATATCAGACCCAAGACATGACATTTACTTATGTTTCCTATAAGCCTTTTACACATAGCCTGAAGTTAATTTTACACTATGTGCTAACAATGTTGTGCATGAAACTATGTTTGTTACACTGAATCATTAGAAAGCAAAGGAATCATTATCTCAACCTCTCAGGTGGGGTATTTTGAAGTGTTCACGTTGATGTCTGTTCTGAAGAACACTTAACAAGCTTTTTATTTTTATTTTCATTTTGAATGTGGACCAATCTTTGAGGAGCTTACCATACCGATGTATGACACCAAAGACGGTACAACCACAGCATAGTGAGTGGGTGGGTTTTTCTCGGCAGCCTCAGTATCTCTGTTGTCATGGAAATTGAAGGTAGAAGGAGAGATTCTCTCCCCTTAAACCTTCATTTTCCCATAGTATAACTCTCCTCCCAAGTGCTGTTAGTCCTGAGGGGAAATAATAGAACATGGCAATTCTCTTTTGCATGTATTGTATGGGAAATACTTCGATTTGCTATGAAAATGAGAGACAATGTGATGTAGAAGTGAGAGCAAGGATGTGGATGCCCTTGGAGGTTTAAGGATTCACATTTTGCCCTTGTTGGAGGCTATAGAACCTCTTTCCCATGAAACTGGTGAAAATACTGCACCAATTTATTGAAAATATAGGGAGCTGGATAGGTGATTATCTCATTTTGCTCCCAAAATGCAGGATTTAGGGCCACAAAAATTAGTTTATTGTAGATGGCTGCAGATCTTGATCCTACAAGTGCCTACCATGGTGTAGGGGGGGGGGGGGTTCCCAGGCTTTGGTCCTCCAGGTATTTTGGACTTCAGCTCCCACAATCCCTAATAGCTGATAACCTAGCTGCAATTTCTGGGAGTTGAAGTCCACAACACCTGTAGGATCGAAGCCTGGAAGCCACTGGTGTAGGGTATTGGACTGGAGTCTTCACTGAGGCATGAAACACATTGGAAAAATATTTCCAGTTAATCTCTCTCTCTCTCTCTCTCTCTCTCTCTCTCTCTCTCTTTCTCTAAACCCAGTCAACTTCAAAAATTGTCACAAAGGTAAAGTTGGGGGGCATAGAACCTGTGTGACTTCTTTAGCTCACTGGAGTCAGAGTGGATATAAATAACATATAAAAAAAAAGATAACAAATTCTGCCTCTTAAAACAATTGACCTCATCAGATGGGTGAAATTGCCCATCATACGCCGGTTCCACTTTTGTCACGGAACCCACTGGCTCCCATCCCATGACGTACTTCTACTTCCGGTGGGGCTGGGTGGCAAAAGTGAAGAGAAAATTGCATACATCATTGCGGCGGCAACACAGGAAGCTTCCTGTGTTGCATTGGCAACAATGGAGGGAAGCCTGACTTCTCCCCGCAGGATGGGGCAAAGGGGGAGCCGGGTGATACAGGGAGTGGGCCCTGACAGATTTACCATGTGGCGAATCCTTTACTTAATATGATAAGGTTCACATAGAGCTTGAGGAAATCCTAGAAATAAAAGACTACTCATTCACTGGACTGGCATTTCAATGCAATCACACGTTTCAACACTAGAAACAGTAACATCAATGACCCAGCGATAACTGGAACACATACATCTCCCAACCTGTACAAACAAAGCCCGTCCCTTTCTTGGATTCACAAACACATCTGAGGTGGGAGAGGTCAGTACAACTATTCTGCCCTGCCTTGAGTCTTCGGAATATTCTCATTATCCTTTGTAACTAAAATACACAATATTTTTTAGACCACACCTAACAGATTAACGTTATATATTTTTGATATCACCGGGCACAGTTCCTAAACCAACACCATAAAAAACGAGTAAGCAAATTGAGTAGTATATCACCAGGTGAAAGGGCCTCCCTCCCTGTTAACTGGTTTTGTAAATACTTAAGCAGTATGCGTCAATCACCGGGAAAATCTCTAGGTGTTGTCAGACTGGGTGGGTCCACCTAATACAAAATCTGTCTCTTTTCTTTCCTGTATTACTATGCCTCTTCCATATCAGTTTGCTAAATGTGGTTTTAGTGGTCCTAGTTTAGGCCACTGAAACCATAGCAACTGTATTAGATGCCCTCAAAACAAGGAAACTTTTATTGCTATTGTTTATTCATTGAGTTGCTTCCGACTCTTTGTGACCTCATGGACCAGTCCACGCCCGAGCTCCCTGTCGGCCGTGGCCTTCATATCAGGCAAAAGTGTTAATTATAGGAGAAGAAAATGTGACAATGCTAAAGTCACAGACCTACATTTTGTCTTATGATGCTTTTCAGTTAAGTCTATCAGTTAAGTTGGTCTAGTAGAGGGCTGTTAGAGCCAGCATGAGGTAATGGTAGGATCTTATCACACACACTGCAGGAAAAACACTTTTAAAGTAGGCAACTCTTGGTTTAATCAGGCTAGATGAGGACCAGATACATACTGGATACATACCCACTCCATCACACTCAGATCTCTCCTTTCTGTATCTAATAAAAAAACCTTTGACAGCAGAGGGATGATGCCACTCAATCTCCCAAGTCATTGACTCCCCCCCCCCCAGAGAGAGAGAGAGAGAGAGAGAGAGAGAGAGAGAGAGGGAGGGAGGGAGGGAGGGAGAGGGAGAGAGATCTTGTGATAGAACCCATAGGAATGTAAAAGGTATCAGAGACAGAATCTATGACAGGTATGGCTCTGGAGACAAGGATATGATTCCCAACTCTGCCATGGAAACCCACTGGGTGTCACTGGGTAAATCACATCCTTACTGGTCTGGAAAACTATGTGATAGGTTCACTTTAGAGTCAACATAAGTAGGAAATGAAGGGATTGGGAAACAAAGAGCAGCAAAATCCAAATAATCAAATTTCAACTACATTAGCAACAGAAATCCAAGCTGCTCCTGTTTTGTGGTGGCTACTGACCCCCTTTCTTACACATGGAGCATTGTGTTTCTAAAGAATTCTCCCTAGCATTACATCTGGGGGGGGGAAAACACTTACCGGTAGGTGCTGTATAGGTTAAATTTCCTGATTGTATTTCGAATGAAATTATTTTACCTTGGTTGGAAGCAGAAACCTCGAAAGAATTAACTCTCAGTTCTTCGGCTCCCTCTTGTTTAAGGTTCCCTGTTGGTATCTTGAAATTCAAGAAACATATTAAAGGCTGGTGGTTATGCAACATGCAACAAAATATAACATCCCAAATCTGCAAAACCATGATACTTTTATTGTGCCAATTTAAAAAGGAGAAATGCATCATGCAAGCTTTCAAATCCCCACTTCTTCATCGGGAAAAGCTGTTAAAAATCATACAGGAGGGGGGAAATTATATGTACTGTGGCTTGACATAGTAAGAGTGAACCCATTCAGGAAAAATATAGATTATTCTTCTGTTGTTTTCTGCAATATCGAGTGAAATCCACTACCGTCTTGAGGTGACAGCCACTCTGTGACACCCTCTTTCCTTCCCATCACATTTACTCATTAGCAGGAGCACAAAAATATGATGTGAATGTCATGTCAGAAATTGGCATGCTTTTTTCAAAAGCTAAAGGCAATTTGTTCCTCATTAGTAGCATGTTAAACATTTCAAACATTTGAAAAAGCTCATTTCAGTTTACAAAAAATATCCTTCACACCCTACGGTTCATTATATATACATTTATATATACACATTTATATTTATATACACATATATTTATATTCTGCCCTCACACTCCGAAGGGGACTCAGAGCAGAGCACAACATATACGGTATATGGTAAACATTCAATGCCGGAACATTCAATAAACTATAAACATATATAAACATTAAAATATGTCATCTCCACAATTGTTTAAGCCATCTCAAGTCAGCAGAGGAAAATTCTTATTGCTACCTTATTGCACCGTCCCAATGGCTTGATCCCACACCCAAGTTTTTACCATCTTTTTGAAGGACAGGAGAGAGGGGGCTGCCCGGCTGATCTAATCTCACCATGGAGGGAGTTTCATAGCCAAGGGGCAGTCACTGAGAAGGCCCTGTCTCTTGTCCCCACCAATCATGTCTGTGATGGTGGTGGGACCGAGAGCAGGGCCTCCCTGGAAGATCTCTCTCTCCCTCCCTCCCTCCCTCCCTCCCTCCCTCCCTCCCTCCCTCCCCTCTCTCTCCATACATTCACACACACACATACACACACACACACACACATATATATATACACATATATACATACATACACACACACACTGTCACAATGCAGGGTCTCGGCCCAGCCCCTTAATCACACACACAGAGACGGTAATCAGCTAACTATTTATTGAATAATAAGAAACAGGTGAAAAGGATAATTGTCCATAAAAGTATCAAAAATGCAATCAAAATGGTAAAGTGTTCTTAGGTAAATCCAAAGGCAAAAAGCTTGGCAGAAGTTCCGCAAAAGCAATGCGGATCGAAACAAACTTGGTCCGTGGCAAATCAAACAAGGCAAAGTTCAAGGAATCAAGGCCCAAGAAACTTCTTGGAACTCACGAGCCTCAGTCCTGGCTCCGTGGATCTTCACTCGCTTCACTCCCTTCAAATCAGAAGTGGCCGAGCAACTGAGGATCCGTTCCCACTGATCCTATACTTAATTCCCTTGGTGAGATCCCCGACGCTCTAGGCTTCGGCGCCAATCTGTACTACGGGACCTAGCGCTCCTCTGGTGCTCTAGGCTTCGGTGCCATTCCCTCCTACTGGACTCGATGCTCTGTCTCCTATCAAAGCTCCGTCCTTGCCTCCCAGCACCTGGGTCGCTATCTTCATGAGAGCCAGACTCCCTTTCAGCTTCCATGGGCTCATCCTCCGCTATCTCCCTAACCCTTTCTTGCGACCGAAACCACCTGGTTTCTCATACTGATTATCTGAATCAGCACTTTTCAGTGTCGGCCTGACTTTCCCAGCTTTCATACCCATCAGGCCAACCATCA
>JARBWK010000003.1:81096140-81116272 GCA_030556195.1 Anolis apletophallus
CACCAAAGATCCTTTATTTGCGCCATGGCTAGCAGTCTTTATAAATCACGCATCCTGCAGATTGTGTTTAGCTGGTGACATATTGAGACAGCCACATAATTGTCTTGGCAGCCGTGAAGTCCTGAGTGAGTCTTCCTAGACTGGCCTTGATATGGATTTGAAATCTTCTAGAACAAGTATGCAGGAGGAATTTTAACACATCATGCTAGAAAGAGAAACCACCTCAGCCAGGGAGACTTATGGACAGAATGATGGCCGTTACAGAAACAAACCCCAACCAATCTCTTTGACACTCAAATCTTGCACTCATGCGGACTAGTCTCCTGGTGTGGTTACTGAGATTTGACACGTAAATTGCATTTATACCAGTAGAGGATCTTAAAGGACTTTTCAAAATAACTTCTAAGAATTGAAGCTATATTTTCTTCATGGTGATGATGCACAGACAGATTGACATTGGCAGCATATGAGTCTAAACGGGTGAATGATCACAAACATCTGAAAGTTTCGAATAGATGAGAAAATATCATTCCCAGCTCTGAAAGTATCTGGCTTTTTTTTCATTTAGGAGAAAATCAGCATAATAGCATCCTGATTTGTATTAACCTTATAAACAAGCCCTTGATATACATCTGGTAAGAAAAGCTGTAGAACAAAACAAAAACGAAACCCATTATTACGTATGTCTGTTGGGCAACCATTCTTTTTAGGAAGCATGACTGTTTTGTTGCCCCAAGTGGTCAGCTGGAGAGAACTCTGCTGACAATTTGAAAGGAGAACGCCCTGCTGAGAATTTGGCAAGTTTCCTTCCCCCATTTAATTTGACAGAAAGGAGAGGAAATATAGCCGTATGTGGATCAACCAGATCTGCTGTTCAGAACAAAAGCAAATAGGGAGAGGCATTAGCTGCCTAAAGATGCCCTGGGGATGTGGGGCATCTCTCTGGGAAGAACAGGTTTAGGGCAACACAATTGCAGACTTATAGGACTGCTCCTTTGCCTCAGTAAATACTCCTGTTTATGTATTTGTAAATAAAGCAAATATGCAAAAGCATCCTAATTCTCCACTGTACTCTCTTATCTAAAACGAACACTATTATAAATCCTGGAGTTCAAGATGTGAGAGAAGTACCCTGAAATGAAATATGGACAAAATACCATCTCTATGGACTTTATATCATGGGATCATAAAAATGTTTGAGATCATTGGTTTCCCCTTAATCTTCAAAAGTTCCGATTTGGAAATTAAATGCATGATTTTCCTATCCCCACCACACCTCCTCCTTTCCTCCACTTTCTTTAAATAATAATAATGATGGTGATGGTGATGATGATGAATTTAACACATAAAGTTCATTGTGTTAATACATTGTGCAAAAACTCTGGTACAAGCCAGTAAAGGTGGTCCCAGTGGGGATCGGCACACTGGGTGCAGTGCCTAAAGACCTTGGCCTGCACTTAAACACAATCGGCACTGACAAAATTACCATCTGTCAGCTGCAAAAGGCCACCCTACTAGGATTTGCATGCATTATTCGCCGATACATCACACAATCCTACACACTTGGGAAGTGTCTGATGTGTGATCCAATACAACAGCCAGCAGAGTGATCTTGTTTACTGTGTACTATTCTTGTTATGTTGCAAATAATAATAATAATAATAATATAGAATCCTAGAATCATAGAGTTTGAAGAGACCTCGTGGGCCATCCAATCCAACCCCCTACCAAAAAGCAGTAAAATCATATTCAAAGCACCCCAAACAGATGGAAACCTCCAAAGGAGAAGCCTCCACCACACTCCAAGGCAGAAAGTTCCACTGCTGAACAGCTCTCACAGTCAGGAAGTTCTTCCTCATGTTCAATGGGAATCTCCTTTCCTGTAGTTTGAAGCCATTGCTTTGTGTTCTAGTCTCCAGGGCAGCAGAAAACAAGCTTGCTCCCTCCTCCCTATGACTTCCCCTCACATATTTATACATGACCATCATGTCTCCTCTCAGCCTTCTCTTCTGCAAGCTAACATGCCCAGCTCCTCATAGGGCTTGTTCTCCAGACAATTGATCATTTTAGTTGCCCTTCTCTGGACACATTCCAGCTTGTCAACATCTCCTTTCAATTGCAGTGTCCAGAATTGGACACAGTATTCCAGGTGTGGTCTGAATAATAATAATAATAACTTTATTCTTGTATTCCCCCCCCCCCCATCTCCACAAAGGGATTCGGGGTGACTTACACATGACACAAGTGCCTAAGAGTATAAAATACAGTTGACAAATATTAAACTCTTTGTAAACTGTTTAATTGTTTAATTCGATTTTAAACTCTTTGTAAACTGTTTAATTGTTATTTCGGGAGTTATATGACTATGCTGTCTATATTGCTGTGTTGTAAGCCGCTCCGAGCCCTCAGGGAGTGGCAGCATATAAGACTGAATAATAAATAAATAAAAAGCATACAGTCATATAAAACACCAATTTAAAACTCAATTAAAACAGCACTCATCAACCAAATGGTGGTAAGCTACTGTAAGACGTGGTCAGTCTGTAAGTTTTATTCAGTCGCCATCTGTTCCCCCATAGAAAACAATGATAACCACAGTAGCGAAGAAACTACAGATGATTTGGTCTTTTAAAATGCAATTTTCTGAATCAGCACCCCAAACAACTACGGGAACTGGCCTAAAAACCAAGAAGGTGTCTTCAAGAATTTCTTTTCATTGAGCTATGAAATATGTAGTCTTTTTAGATTTCCAGTTGCCTTCTTTGCCTACCATGGATTGCCAATTTTTTTGGAAAGACGTTCTTGATGATAGTCTGGTGCTTTGTTTGCTATTTAAGGCAGCCAAGGGTTCAGGAGAGTTTCTGACATACATTTTAATGACAGTAATGACAGACCAGGTCAAAGGCTGGGCTGTAAGCCAGGTAACAATGGGAAGGAACAGGCAATTGCACAAGCATGCCTTCCCTAGCTGTCTCTCTTCTTTAAAATCATTGTATCATTTATACAACAACATGGTTTTTAGTTTTGAATATGTATTTATAGATTTTTTTACAGAATTTAAAAAATACTAATGATATTTAATTCCGTTTTAATGTTTGTACAGTAATACCTTGTGTTAAGAGTTCTTAACTCAAATCATTGTTACCCCAAAGCGAATTTCTCCCATTGAAATGCACTGAAATGTTATTAATCTGTTCTGGCCTTCCATCCCATTTTTGTTATGTATTTTAAAATAAGAAAATGTACTTTATAAATAACAAATTAGATATAAATGCACATTCACACGGAACAATAAAAAATATCAAATTTTAGATGGTAGAAGCACAAAGTTGCGGAAAGGAAGAACAAAGCACAAAAAGAGGCATCGTTTTCTTCATACTGCGCCTTTTACAGCCTCCCTCCCTCTCTTAGGGCCCTTCCACACAGCCACATAACACAGAATATCAAGGCAGAAAATCCCACAGTATCTTTTAAACTGGGTTATCTGAGTCCACACTGCCATATATTCCAGTTCAAAGCAGATAATGTGGGATTTTATTCAGCTGTGTGGAAGGGCCTTACTCTCTCTTCCTCCCTTTCTTCATGAAACGTATCAGAAATAAAAACCACACAAAACAAACTAACCCTAAGTTCCTCCAAGCAGAAAATAGCAAAGCGGACAGCACTCTCCCAAAGTGGCCAAGAGCATGAGGCATAGAGGATGCTCCCTCAAAGCTCCCTCTGGCAGTAGCTCTTAACTCAAAATACTGTTTATCAAAACAAAACCGGGTTGAGTGGCTGCTCTTAACTCAAAGCACTCTTAAGTTGGGGTGCTCTTAAATCGAGGTTCCACTGTATATAGATTTTAAATCGTATTGCAATGGTTTTAATTTTCTCTCCTTGCAGAGAGAAAAAGCGGGGTACAAATAAACATAATAAACAAAAACATGATGATGATGATATTAGAAACAACAGCAGAACCATTACACATGCACACACATCTGTCTGTCTGTCTGTCTGAATAATTGCTTGAGTGCCAACCCATTTGGCTAGGTTCAATTACGTCTTGTCACGAAATTACAAATTGCTTCCCACTCAAACTAATTTAAAATGTTTTCTTCAGATAATAAGCCTAAGGGTTTTATTGTTAGCTTCAAGCTATTGTGTCTGGAGTGGTTTTCAAGCTGGAGGAAAAGTAAGCTTTTTCCCTGGAGATTATATTTGTGTGGGCTTGTGTTAAAGAGCTCTTTAACTTTGAATAAAATATGTATAACATGTGGCCAGACAATCAAATCAATGGCTAGTCCCAGCTGGAGTAGACTTGTTGAATCTAATGCTGAATGGGGAGTCAGGCCCCTTACACACAGCTGAATAAAATCCCAATTACCTGCTTTGAACTGGGATATATGGCAGTGTGGACTCAGATAACCCAGTTCAAAACAGTTCAAAACAGATATTGTGGATTATTCTGTCTTGATATTCTGGGTTATATGGCTGTTTGGAAGGTTCCTCTATCTCATTGATTCAGGGCCTGTCCAGACAGCACCTTTATTGCTGAAACTTCCACAATAAAAAGGGGGCTGTCCAGATGACATTCTGGCCAACCCGCAATTAATTTGGCACTAACCAGGAAAACCCTGGTTTGTGCCAAATTAATTTGATAGTGCATTTATTCCATGTCTTCAGCAGTCCAGACAGTATTCTCACAGTTTACCCCCCTCCTCCCCCCAAGCCCCTAGATCCCTTAGAAAACTAAGAAAAACTTACGTAGCCTCCATTAGAAGCCCTAGCTAGCTCTCCTGGCGCATAGAAATGACATGCCAGGAGAGCAGAGGTGGGCAGGGGGTGGGTGGGAGGAAAATCACCTCCACGCGTTCTCGCGGGCTTATCCAGAGAGAATGTGTGGACACCCACCCCAGAGAGCGCACACATTCTGGGGTGGGTGCGGACAGCCTCCCACAAACATCTGCAGTTTTTAACGCAGATGTTTGTGGGATAAAGAGCTGTCTGGATCCGCCCTCAGATAGTCTACCTAAATTGGGATTAGCAGTTAGATTTAGGTCACATTTATGCAGCGTATTAAAAATCACATTTTACAGATTTAATAAGTACTAAAATGATGCTTAAATTGGCTTTTCAGCTGTGGAACATGTTACCCAAATGTGTATTATTAATATCCTACTTCTCCCTCTGCCTCTTTCTCTTCTCCCTCCCCTTGCTTGCTTTTTCAGAAGGCGAAATTAAGCATTATAACACCACCCAAGTTAGAGCAACCTTTAAACAACAGGCCCCAGAATCCATCGAGATGACTTTAACATTAGCCATACTGACTTTAGATTTTGAGAGCTATAGTCCCCAAAACCAGTGATTCTTAAGCTTCTTAAGCTGTGGATCCTGACCCCAAATACGGTTTCCTTAGCAAAATGTTGGGGTCCTGAAAAATTAGGCAACAGTTTTGTGAATGTTACTTAGTGGCTGTTTTAGGATTTAAATCACAGAGTAGTGGGTTCACAAGTAAACAACACAACACGTCACAATACTTCAATATAAAAATGTATCTATTTGATATCCATATAGTGCACAACACTGTCAGAATTTTGCAATTTTGATATCATACTTGGTTGGGTCCCATACATATATATGTATATATCACAAACAGGACATACCAGATATAATAGGTATTCTTAGGAATGCGCTCATACAGCATAGATAAACATATTTTTTTACATAGAGTAGAGCATTGATAAGAAAATAAACGATTTGGGACTTAAGCAACCTCCCTAAAACAATCCAAGGTGGGGTCGATAGAAAAACTAAGAAATGGACAAAAGTACATTTCCCAGTGCTGTTAAGTCCAAAATGGAACAGAACAGAATTAAATGACAAGAAGGACCTCAGGAGGTTAGATAACAAATCTGTTATGCAGTGTTTACAGTGGACTCTGCAGAAGATGCTTCAGCTATACTTCATAAAAAGGCAAATCAGCCTGTTGAGCAAGCGTTGTAAATGCCGATTTGTTATCAATAAATGTTTGATTTAAATACCTATTTTATATACCTACATACCCTGGGGTCATGTAAGAATTTATCAGGTCAAAAGGGGCCTTGAGTGGAAAAGTTCAAGAAGCCCTGCTCAAAAGCAGCAAGTTACGCTCAAAATATTAAGACCATTTCAAAGAAGAATGGCTGTTTTCTTTTAAAGCTCAAGTGGGAACACAACAGGATTTTATTTTTCATTTAACACCCCCTTCAGAATGCATAACATGTTGGATTAACCAGTCATGAACAATTCGATCATTATGTTGACATTTTTCACCTCTAATGCACATGATGCACAATTTAATGCTATTGGCTCAGCTGGCTCTTTCTGAATATTTCATTCTGTCCAGCTCATTATTACTGGGGATGGGGAAGGCAGGAGCAGAAATAAAAATCAGACTCTTTTACAGCGAGCCCACAAATAGGAATGACTGTTGTTGTTTTTATGACATAATTTTGATAATTGTGCATTTTTATCTAGAGGGCATAATTTATTTAACGCTTGATCTCTAGCAAAAATGGATTAGGCAGTGAAGTTGAAAGAAATACAAATAACGTTAATTTAAAAACTGGCTTGCATATTATGCCAATTTTTCAAAAACACAAGATATATTTTTATTTATGACATTTAAAAAAGTGTAGACGGATTTGTTGTTTTTTCCTCGTGGAAGAAAACTAGTCTTCTGAGAAATATATGCTATGAAAAAAACATTTTTTTGCAGATTTCACCAACTTGGTATCTAAATTCAGGACTACAAGTCCAGATAGATTACATCTCTCATCAGCCTTAGTAATCAAAATGAATGGACTGGGATGATGGGAGATGTAGGTGAAAATCTTTGAAAGGCATCAAATAGTCCAAGAATGATAATAAAAGGTAAAAGTTTCCCTTGACATTAAATCTAGTCAAGTCCGATAATGGGGGTTGGTGCTCATCTCAATTTCTAAGCCGAAGAGTCGGAGTTGTCCATAGACACATCGAAGGTCATGTGGTCGGCATGACTGCATGGAGCACTGTTACCTTCCTGCTGGAGCAGTACCTATTGATCTACTCACATTTCATTTTTTCTAACTACTAGGTTGGCAAAAGATGAGACTATCAGTGGGAGCTCACACTGCTCTCCAGATTAGAACCTCTGACCTTTCAGTCAGCAAGTTCAGCAGGTCAGCAGTTTAACCCACTGCACCACCAGGGGCTAAGACTGATATTAAATACATTCAAATGTGAGGTGGCCCAGATTTAAGATTGTAGTGTCCACATGTTTTCTAAAGGCCCAAAGTCCAGCAATGGGATCCAAGTGAAAGTTAGTGGCATAGCCATTGGGCATCAGCTAAGAATAACCTTCACCAAACAGATGCACTCCTTATAATCAGGATGAGAATCAGACTCATGGAATCCTTTCATACATAGAGAAGTAACTCATGGATTTTGCCTCAATTTTAATTTTTTACTATATCTAATTTGGAATAAGGGAGATATTTTAGTTGACACTATTGTTGAACAATTGGGAATCAGAAACCCTTTTAAATGTACTTCAAATCATGAAGAAATCTATGTGTGGTGAAACCTCATTTCAAAGAGAGAGTTGTATCTGTTTCAGTGCAAAAGGTAATCTACTTGCATAATGCAAGCTCATACTCAAATACTGTTCACTAGAAGGTTTCACTAGGTTCCTCCTCCTCCTCCCTTTTTAGACTGTATTATCTTCTGTCTACCCTTGTTATAATGCATATAAGATTTCCCAATCTCAACCACATCAGATATTGTGGTTCCTAGGAGTGGCATAAAGGATTTCCTGCCCAAAAACCACAGACATACTTGGCTCTAGCATACCTTCCAAAATGTCACAAAGGAAAATCGTGACACATAAGGCCAGGCAATATCAGAACGACAGTCAGGATGGCAAAGGTTATTAATGATGGAAGACCTTACAGATGGTAAGAGGACACAGAAGTTTGCTTTATCCTGCGCTTACTCTTCTCTGCTCCTTGCATTATTTTTGCACTTTGAACTTGGCTTACAGCAATAGAAGTGTGTTGCAGACAAGATGGGAAGCAGAAGAGAAAAAGTAGCTGAGACAACAAGGCACTTAACTGGGACTGTCCTTCCAATAGTTGGGAGTATGTTCTAGACCAGTGATTTTCAAACTTTTTTGAGCCGCGACACATTTTTTACATTTACAAAATCCTGGGGCACACCATCAACCAAAATGACACAAAATGACACTCTAACACAGTAATACATATAGTTAATATGTTTTAAAATGTATTTAAGGAAGTAAGCGTACAAAATAGTCCGTTGGCTTGTTTTGAACGGAAGGGTGTTTCATTTGGAGATGGCGTTTAAGCTTGCTTGGCACCATGGCACTATTGGACAGCTTCTCACCACACACCAAGCACATCGGCGTCGGTGCCGTCGCATCCCCGGTGAAAGTGAATCCAAATGAAAGATAGCTTTTGCTGTATTGCCTCGAGCTCACCGTCTTTTCTTTTTTCTTTTGTCCACCACTCATATTAGGGCCTTCATCTGTGTCATAATTTTGTCCAGGGCCCTGTTTGGCATTTGCATTTTCCCTTCTCAAAAACTTCTCCATCACTGTTACTCGCTTGTCTTGCTAGGATCCCAAATTGCCACTGTCACTTGACACGCAGCTGCAGCACTAACTCTAACTTTGTTTACTTAGCCGCATCAGAGCGAATCCATGATGGCGCGACCATAGCACTCTCACGTCACTTCTTAGGTGACGCGAGAGTGCTATGGTTCCATTTCTTAAAGGGACAGATGCGCCTTATAGTTTATATATGAATGAAGTTTGAAAATAATTTCCCACGGCACACCTGATGATCTCTCATGGCACACTAGTGTTCCGCGGCACACTGGTTGAAAATCACTGCTCTAGACCAGGCATAGGCAACTGCGGAAGTCAGTGCTCCCTTTTTCCCACCCTCATGGACCTCATAGCATAACTGGAAGTGATGTTACATTATTTCTGCTCTTGGGATTGAAAAACCTGTTTTCATTTGTTTGCTTTTGTAGTGCAGGGCTGTCCAACTTCTACCAGACCGGGGGCCTGAATTCCGGTCACTGATCACCTGGGGGGCCTTAGGGTCTGCCTCCGCCCCCGGCTCCGCCCCTGCCCCACCTCTGCCCCTCCCCCAGCTCCGCCCCTCCCCAGCTCCGCCCCCGCTCTGGCCCCGCCCCCTCCACTGGCTCCGCCCCCTCCCCGGGCTCCAATTTACTTACAATTACTAGTTGCATTATTAATTATAAAATAAATTTTAAAAATGGAACTGAATGAAATAAATATAAATATAAATAAATATCAGAAGAGAGATGGATTGAGGAAGGGAATATATATGGGAGGGAAATAAATATAAATAAATATCAAAAACAAAGAGATGGATTGAGGAAGGGAATATATATGGGAGGGAAATAAATATAAATAAATATCAGAAAAGAGATGGATTGAGGAAGGGAATATATATGGGAGGGAAATAAATATAAATAAATAAATAACATAAAAGCAAGAATTAAAGCAAGGAAGAAAGGAAGAAAGGAGCCCACCCCAGCAAAACAGCCCTCAGTTCCAAATTAAATACATTATTATTATATTTCTGCCCCATATATTCACAACCCCATCTTCCCCTTATTTCCAAATTAAATACATTTATTATTATTATTATTATTATATTTCTGCACCATATATTTCCACCCTCATCTTCCCCTTATTTCCAAATTAAATACATTTATATTATTATTATTATTATTATTATTATATTTCTGCCCCATATATTCCCACCCCATCTTCCCCTTATTTCCAAATTAAATACATTTATTATTATTATTATTATTATTATTATTATATTTCTGCCCCATATATTCCCACCATCTTCCCCTTATTTCCAAATTAAATACATTTATTATTATTATTATTATTATTATTATTATATTTCTGCCCCATATATTCACAACCCCAGATCCAGTAGCCGGACCACGTCTGGCGGCGAGGCGGCGGGCGGCGGCGCCTCGCCCTTGGCACGATCTCCACCGCGGCGGCTGCGCCATCTTCGCGGCGGCTACGCCATCTCCGCGGCGGCTGCGCCATCTCCATTGTGGCTGCGCCATCTCCGCCTCACAAAGACGGAGCGTGCCGATTGGCGGGGGGGGGGGAGGTAGGGAGTAGGAGGAGGAGGGAGCCTGCTCCTCCTCCCTGCTCTGCCCCGCCCCTCCGCAAGAAATATATTAAAAAATAATAAAAATAAATAAAATAATAATAATTTTTAAAAAATTTTAAACAGCCGATTTCTTTTTTAAAAGGGTAGGGGGCCATAGGGAAGGGGCTGGGGGGCCGTATACGGCCCACGGGCCGCCAGTTGGACAGCCCTGTTGTAGTGCATCAGAGGATGGGGTGACCCAGCGATTGCATGCCATTTGAAATCTCCAGCTCACCTCATTCTCTGGCTGCACTTTCCTCACTATTGCTCAAGGAAGGCCCCTGGGCCTCCTTTATTCACCGATGTATGTTCAGTTTATGCTATTCATCACAGTAGGCTTGGAAGAGAAAGGGAAGACCCATGAAAACTAGTAGTCTTTTAGGGATCTGGCAGTTTTAGATAGTTAAGGAATACCCAGTTCTGTCTACTTATCCCCTGTGAGAACACCTTTACTTTTCTCATAGGTCTTCCTTTGCCCTGCTGCAAATACCATACATGCTTCAGAGGTGGCCATTCTAGTGCAAACTGTTTCTGCTCTCCGCCTGTTATACTGGACAATGATAGTCATGCAACAAAACCTGTCGTGTGAAATCGATATGCAGTAGGTATTTAATGTGCAGTGTTGGAAGGCAAAGATGAAGACAACATCCAAAGTTCAACATAAGATGGGAATACTGTTGCAGGACTTTTCAAAGATACTGAGAGGCCAGGGACATAATGTTCATTGGAAGCCCTTTTTCTATGGACAATGTGGTTTATTCCTCAGAGAGCTGGACTGAGACTCGGGAAACCAAGCTTCCAGTCCATGTTTGGCCAGGAATGTGTTGTTGAAGGCTTTCATGGCCAGAATCACTAGGTTGTTGTAGATTTTCGGGCTGTCTGGCCGTGTTCTAGAAGAATTCTCTCCTGGCAGGCATCCTCAGAGGTTGTGAGGTTTGTTGGAAACTAGGAAAACATCTGTGGAATGTCCAGGGTGGGAGAAATTTTTCCTAGTTTCCAACAGACCTCACAACCTCTGAGGATGCCTGCCATAGATGCAGGTGAAATGTCAGGAGAGAATGCTTCTAGAACATGGCCATACAGCCTGAAAAACCTACAAAAACCCATTTGGCCAGGAAGTTCACTAAGGCTCCATCTACAGTACATAGCCATATAAGGCAATTTGAAACTTCCTTATATGGTCAACGCAGACTGATATAATACATTATATTATATCATATGAGTCTAAGGAAAAGGTTTCCTCTTGACATTAAGTCTAGCCGTGTTCGACCCGGGTGTGTGTGTGTGCTCATCTCAATTTCTAAGCCACCTCCATGGCTTGTAGACACCTCTAAGGTCATGTTGCCAGCATTACTGCTGGAGCAGTACCTATTGATCTACTCACATTTGCATGTTTCCGAACTGCTATGTTGGCAGAAATATGAATCTACACTGACCATATAATGCAGCTTCAGACTGTATTATATGACAATGTGGATGTCGCCTAAGTAACTTGGGCCATGTACTGATTCTCAGCTTAACTTTCTCTATTGTTCTTTAATTATGGAGAAGAAGAGAAATAACACACTGTGCGGTCGTTTCCTGGAGAGAACAAGTGTTGTATAATGGTTCAAGCATTGGACTTGGGAGATCAGAGTTTGAATCGTCGTTCAGGAATGGAAACTCATTGGCTGACCTTGATCAAGTCTCACTCTCCCAGCCTTAGATGAAAGCAAATAAAAGCACACAACAGGGTTGCTTTAGGGCTGTCATAAATCAGAAACCACCTGAGGTAACACAGCAATGATAAGTAATAACCAGAAAATGTCTGAGTATGGTTTGGGCAGGGTTGGTATTATTAGCACTGCCTCTGGCAGCAACCATTTTATTCATACCGTCATTGGAAATGACACTGCCACAAAGTAGATCTTGTTTAGTAATTTATACCCCATACATTTAATGGACTTGAGGTGGTTCCCAGTCTATTTTTCTGACAGTGTAGCAATGCCAGAATCCATGTGGCATCTTCCATGTGTGGTCCACCATCACAAGTGAGGCCCAAGGCACTTGTTTAGATGCTTACTGCTTCAAAAGCATCCTGTGTTGAAGTCCTTGTGTCTAAAAAGTGTTTTAAATATTTTTATTTATTTACAGTGAAGTCATAGTCATGAAACCTCCATCCTTGACCATCTTTTAAAGATTCCAGTCAGCTGTTCATAGGAAGTTCACATTCTGTTCCAGACCTTATTGTACTTGCTTACAGGAATACAAATACCCTCTGGCATGTGATTAAGCGATGCACGAGTGAATTAAAGATAAACACAGAACAGTTTTATCAGACCCAGGTCCAATTAAGATCAAGGCAAGGCAAGGAAAACAAGGCAGGGAGGGTTGGGGTGAAAAAGGCTATGCCAAACAGCAGAAAAAACAGAGCCTTCAATGGCACAGAAAAAGGATGGGTCTTTATAGTGATTAAAATAACATACATCTTAAACAATCAACATAATAAAATATGTTATAATTAAATAGCCATTCTATTGAATATAGCACTGGTTTGAAACATGCTAAAAACAATAACATGTAATAGTGGGAATAGAGCATATGTAGCCAATTAAAAGATTCTTCCACAGGAAAACATTAAATAGCTGGAAGTGTGCCCAAACAAAACAAGATCATTGGCTTTAGAAAGAATCAGCCTAATGTTTTGTGGAAGATAATTGTACAGGCTGGGAACAGCTCCCAAGAGGACCTTCTCTCGTTCTCTCACCAAATGGGCATGTGATAGCGGTAGGAAAGCCCTTCACAGAGGGCCCTTCCGCACAGCCATGTAACCCAGAATATCAAGGCAGAAAATCCCACAATATCTGCTTTGAACTGGGTTATCTGAGTCCACACTGCCATATATCCCAGTTCAAAGCAGATAATGTGGGATTTTATTCAGCTGTGTGGAAGGGGCCTGAGAGTCTCAAAATTCAGGTAGGCTTATGACCTGGAGAATCTCATAGATATAAAGAAATATCCCATTGTGAGTTTTGTGCAGTTACTGTTAAGAGGCCACCTCACTTGATCTTTTCCACTCTCGGGCTCTTTCATCTTGCCAGAAGCATTGCTGGTTTGCTATTAGCTAGAACCATTATTACTATGGTTTAATTAGGTATCTAAGCCTCTTAGTCTTTCATTTCTCTCCATCACCCCAGGTGAACATATCTCTGTTGTCATTTTGCAACTGAAAAGCATCGCCACCATTTTGGTGCTGTTGAACTTATCTTTGGGTGGATCTATATCAGTGGTTCCCAACCTGTAGTCCATGGGCGACCAGTGGTCCGCAGCCTCACCATTACTACACCGTTGCAACAAGAGTGACTGGTCTCGTGAAACCCTCTTATAGTGCTGAGGATTATTAAATATAGTTTTCTGTGGGTGAGCAGATGGCGACTACTGGATGCCATATGTTTTGTATCAGAAACTAGAGCTGATGTGGTCTATCCAAGGCAATTTTCCAAATCAGCACCCCAAATAACCAAACCAAATCTAAAGTTTATTAAAAACTGATTTGTAACCCTTTTAGTCTTAAAACTGGAGTAGCAGCAAGTGCTTGGGGCAAGCAGGGCAGCAATTGGGGAGCCTTCCTTTGCAAAGAACAAAAAGTTGCAGGGGGGGAGAGAGAGAGGAAGGGAAGGGATGGGATGCCCAAGGCCAGAGCCACCGAGGAGAAAGCAATGCTTAATCGGGGCAAAGGAATGCAAGAGGCCGCCATCTCTCTCTCTCCTCCTAAGGAGCCCACCTTTTCCGGGGCCCAGATCCCCAAGAAGGAACTAACTAACTAACTAATGAAGAGAGGAAGGAAGTTAAGAAAGGGAGGCATAAAGGGAGGAAGGAAGTCAAGGGAGGAAGGAAAGAAGCAATGGAGGGAGGCCTGGAGAAAGAGGACCGGTGGAAATTTAAACAGGGGCTGCAATTGGCTCCCGGGCTAGACTTTGGACATGCCTATTTTAAGATAAAATCTCAACAGGGTGTGTGTGTGTGTGCGTGTGTGTTTGTGAAATGTATCCAGATTACTTTTTGCTTAGCTGAAAATCCTGATCTGCTATGAAATGAGCTCATTCAGGATCCTTATTGTTCATATTTAAAAATCAACTCTTGCAAGACGAATTATGGGAAATACATACCAATAGCCAGATTTTAACATTGTCCTAATATATGTATGTGGGTGTATTGGTGGTATGAAAGCAATAACTCATCACATCTTTAGGAACATTGTTCAGTGAATGCATATACTCTGAAATAGACTCTGAAGTCATGTTTTTTTGGCTACCTGTTGAGGGAGGCAATTATTTTCTATGGTAATATAGTACCACCACTTTGAGGTCTAAGCACACAGATGTTTATTACTGTTCTCCCCCTTTCACATTTAAACAAACAATGAAGCCACTTGTTCGTGAATGGGCAAAGGAAACATTTAATCTGTGTATAATATATGAATGTTGTTAGATAGCCACAGTTCCCCTAGCCAAAGAATCAATTTAGGCACATGGCAGTTTGAGCCTGGAACAGATTGTGCGATACATGTGAGATTTTTTTCTTACTGGTGGTAGCAGTTTCTCTTGAAAGATTTACACTATATAGCAGCATAGAAATGTCCGTATCCAAAAACTGTCGTCTAGCCAACTGCTTGGACAGTGTGATGGTGGAGATTTATTGTCAATGATTACTTTTCCCTTCAATCCAGATCTAAAATAATAAATAAATAAAGAATATTCTATGGATTTACTTTCACAAAACCTAGAGAAGGCCAAATCTTACATAATCTTGTGTAAAGAATATCTCTGGAACACATGGGAAAAACGATGTAGATTTTAGAGAGTGAGAAAATCTCTTTTAAAACTGTGCCGCTAAGAGCCACATTATGAAATGTTTCTTTGTGAAATGGTAGGATTGGAGGGAGAAAGATCAAAGAAAGAAAGAACCAAATCTTCCCGTCTCGGTACATGCACATGCAGAGAAGAATAAAGGTAAAGGTTTCCTCTTGACATTAAGTCCAGTCATATTCGACTCTGGAGGTTGGTGCTCATCTCCATTTCTAAGCCGTAGAGCCAGCATTGTCCATAGACACCTCCAAGATCATGTGGCTGGCATGATTACGTGGAGCACCGTTACCTTTCACAGAAACAGTACCGATTGATTTATTCACATTTGCATGTTTTCGAACTGCTAGGTTGGCAAGAGCTGGACCTAACAGCGGGTGCTCACCCTGCTCCCTGGATTCGAACCGTCAATCTTTTGGTCAACAAGTTCAGCCATTCATCAGTTTAACCCACTGCGCCACAAGGGGCTCCAAGAGAAGCATACTCAAAAATAATAAAAATCGATATACTGTACTTGAACTTCAGACCACACACAGAGCTTTTTGTGGAGTAGATCGTTTGAAAGAAAGCATATTTGGACACTTGGTAATAGATGAAATGCTGCACTACCTTGAAATTGCATTTATTTACAGGAATGTGAGAACAGGGAAACTGGCTCCTTAGTATTAACAGACTATTGCTCAATGTGATGGCGAGAATAGAAGTGGGCTTAATGTCCTTAGTGGGCAATTAGACATGTATTCTGATATTGTTTCTATCAATTCAATGATTCCTTAACTCAGAGGGGTTTTTTTTTAAAGAAAAGGATTAATCTCAGAAGTATACTGGAAATAAAAAATGGGATATCTGCTTTTTTTTTTTGCAGAATTTCAGAGAATCACTGAGGCTTTTGTTAAAACTCCCTGTCTGCTCACAATATAGGGTTTGTCACAAAAATTCAAATCACTCTATGCTTGTGTATCTTTTCATTGCTATGGGTACATCTACAGAATTAATGTAGTTTGAAACCATTTTAACTGCTCTGGTTCAATGTTATGGAAACATGTGAGTTGTAGTTTTTAAGGTCTTTAGCCATGGCAGCTATTTATTTTTATTGTGTCAGGAACAAACCAAGGTTACAGTTGTAATGTATTTAAAAAACTCACAAAGTTTGAAAAATTGGCATTATACTAAATGTCCTTTGACCAGAAGCTGGCCACTTGGAGTGCCTCTGGTGTTGCTATAAGAAGGTCCTCCATTGTGCATGTAGCAGGGCTCAAACTGCATTGTAATAGTTAGTCTGTGGTTTGCTCTTCTCTACACTTGCATGTTGCGGACTCCACTTTGTAGCCCCATTTCTTAAGGTTGGCTCTGCATCTTGTGGTGCCAGAGCGCAGCCTGTTCAGCCCCTTCCAAGTTGCCCAGTCTTCTGCGCGCCCAAGAGGGAGTCTCTCATTTGGTATTAGCCATGGACTGAGGTTTCAGATTTTAGCCTGGCACTTTTGGACTCTCACTTGCTGACGTGTTCCTGCGAGTGTCTCTGTAGATCTTAGAAAACATTTTCTTGATTTAAGGCATTAGCGTTCTGGCTGATATCCAAACAGGGGATAGGCTGGAGATATCACTGCCTTGGTCCTTTCATTATTGGCTGCTACTTCCCGGCGGATGTTGGGTGGCGCAATACCGGCTATACAGTGTAATTTCTCCAGTGGTGTAGAGCGCAGACACCCAGTGATAATGTGGCATATATCTCATTAAGAGCCACTTCCACTGTTTTAGTGTGGTCAGATATGCTCCACACTGGGCATGCGTACTCAGCAGCAGAGTAGCAAAGCACAAGGGCAGATGTCTTCACTGTATCTGGTTGTGATCCCCAGTTTGTGCCAGTCAGCTTTTGTATGATATTCTTTCTAGCGCCCACTTTTTGCTTGATATTCAGGCAGTGCTTCTTGTAGGTTTGAGAACGGTCCAGGGTAACTCCTAGTTATTTGGGTGTGCTGCTATGCTCCAGTGGGATTCCTTCCCAGGTAATCCTTAAACTGTCATATGGAAGCTAAAGTGATGTCAAACTACATTAATTCTTCAGTGTAAATGCACACTGTTTTTATCTCTATGGTTTTCTGCTGCTCTGTTAAACCTATGCATGTCTGCTCAGAAATAAGTTTCATTCAGTTTAGTGGGATGTACATCCAAGCAATCATGGATAGGACTGTCATGTAATGATGTTTGTGTAGGATTTTGTGTTTTAGTTTATGTTACAATTATTTGCTTCTATTGCCACCTGTAACCTTTTTGGTGATAAATATTCTGGCTACAAAAAGAAGTCAACTAAGACTCATCCTTCCCACTTTAAGAAAGGGATGTCACACATTGTAACAGGACACAAGTAGTCCCTAGTATATTGAGCGAGACTATGGAAAGTTAAAATGTGGCTTTTGTTGCCCACATAAGAAAGCAAGCTGGGTCAAGCACATACACCTTAGCAGGAATGTTAAATGAGCTGTTTTCAAGATAGCCATGATAGCGTTCTGAAGAACGCAAAAAGGGGAGGGAGGAAAAAAATCTAGCAGCACCCGAGACTAACATATATTTCAACATAAGCTTTTGTGGACTCCCATCTGTTTCATACCTAGTATGAAACAGATGGGAGTCACCATCCAGTAGAGTCAGAAGGAGCATAAGCAGTGAATTTGGAAGGAAGAAGCAGCACTTGCTTGCTGTGGGCTGCCTCTGACCCCAACTAATGGTGCAGAGGACTGGCTTTTTGCAGACCGAGGCCCTGACTGAAGGCAAGGTCTGGACTCCCAGCAGAAACACCTACTTCCCTCCAGAGGCTGGGGGACAAAAGGAGCGGGGTCACCTGTCCCTTTGCTTGACTGAGGGCTATGACGTTTCAGCTCTCTCAGCTTTCAATGAGGTCTCATCTCTCTTCGCTTTGCCCACCAGGATTCTCTGTGCAGCAGCAGGCAAGGCCTGGCAGGCAGGGGGGTTTACCAGCTGTTAGGATTTCTGGGAGTTAAAGGCCAAAACATCTGGGGACACACAGGTTGAGAACCACTGGTTTCTCGTGATTCCACCCCCCTGACCAGATTTCCTATTCCACAGTCAACAGCGTTTGAGCGTATTTACTTAAAGGGTGGGTAGACGGAACAGGATAGGGATTCTGTTGCTGTACTGGCCACTGTACTGGACTCGGGGTTGGCGTTGGAGTCTCCGCGGCTAATAATGCTTGGAGATTTCAACATCTATTCTGGGTCCCCAGGCATTTTAGCCTACAACTCCCAGTTTACCAGCTGTTGGGATTTCTGAGAGATGGAGGCCAAAACATCTGGGGACCCACAGGTTGCGAACCACTGGTAGATGAACCAATGGGATACACCTTTGTTTCCACCTGCAATCCAGGTTAACACCCCCCCCCCTCAGGCTTTGCCTGTTGGCTGTGGGTAGACCACTTTGGTTGCTTCCATTATGTCAGCTATTGCAATGTACATTGGTAGAAAGATAGGTAATGATAGTGTGAATAATCAAAATTTGGTTCAGATATTGCTTGTAGTTCGGGAGGGACTCTAATGTTTGCTTCTCATAGACATGGCAGGGGTGGGATTTGGTTAACCAGTTAAAGTTCATGAACAAACCAAGTTTTTTGTTGTTGTTGACCCAAAACATTTCGAGGATGGGTTGCTGTGAGTTTTCATGGCTGCATGGCCATGTTCCAGAAGCATTCTCTCCTGATGTTTCCCCTGCATCTACCGCAGGCATCCTCAGAGGCTGAGGGGTCTGTTGGAAACTAGGAAAATTGGGGTTAATATATCTGTGGGATAATGTCCAGGGTGGGAGAAAGAACTCTTTTGTCTGCTTGAGGCAGGTAGGAATGTTGCATTGAATGGCCTTGCAGCTTCAAGGTCTGGCTGCTTACTGCCTTGGGGATCCTTTGTTGGGAGGCGTTAACTGTTCCTGATGGTTTTCTGTCTGGAATATGTGTGGAATATTATCCAGGGTGGGAGAAAGAACTCTTTGTCTGCTTGAGGCAGGTGGGAATGTTGCATTGAATGGCCTTGCAGCTCCAAGGTCTGGCTGCTTACTGCCTTGGGGATCCTTTGTTGGGAGGTGGTAACTGTTCCTGATGGTTTTCTGTCTGGAATATACATGTGGAATAATGTCCAGGGTGGGAGAAAGAACTCTTTTGTCTGCTTGAGGCAGGTGGGAATGTTGCATTGAATGGCCTTGCAGCTCCAAGGTCTGGCTGCTTACTGCCTTGGGGATCCTTTGTTGGGAGGTGGTAACTGTTCCTGATGGTTTTCTGTCTGGAATATATGTGTGGGATAACGTCCAGGGTGGGAGAAAGAACTCTTTTGTCTGCTTGAGGCAGGTGGGAATGTTGCATTGAATGGCCTTGCAGCTCCAAGGTCTGGCTGCTTACTGCCTTGGGGATCCTTTGTTGGGAGGTGGTAACTGTTCCTGATGGTTTTCTGTCTGGAATATATGTGTGGGATAATGTCCAGGGTGGGAGAAAGAACTCTTTTGTCTGCTTGAGGCAGGTGGGAATGTTGCATTGAATGGCCTTGCAGCTTCAAGGTCTGGCTGCTTACTGCCTTGGGGATCCTTTGTTGGGAGGTGGTAACTGTTCCTGATGGTTTTCTGTCTGGAATATATGTGTGGGATAATGTCCAGGGTGGGAGAAAGAACTCTTTTGTCTGCTTGAGGCAGGTGGGAATGTTGCATTGAATGGCCTTGCGGCTCCAAGGTCTGGCTGCTTACTGCCTTGGGGATCCTTTGTTGGGAGGTGGTAACTGTTCCTGATGGTTTTCTGTCTGGAATATATGTGTGGGATAATGTCCAGGGTGAGAGAAAGAACTCTGTGTCTGCTTGAGGCAGGTGGGAATGTTGCATTGAATGGCCTTGCAGCTCCAAGGTCTGGCTGCTTACTGCCTTGGGGATCCTTTGTTGGGAGGTGGTAACTGTTCCTGATGGTTTTCTGTCTGGAATATACATGTGGAATAATGTCCAGGGTGGGAGAAAGAACTCTTTTGTCTGCTTGAGGCAGGTGGGAATGTTGTATTGAATGGCCTTGCAGCTC
>JARBWK010000003.1:81116372-81381464 GCA_030556195.1 Anolis apletophallus
CCCCAAAGCGCCGTCCGATTTATTCACCATTTGGGGTTCTAGTGCTCATGGGAGCTCCCCTTGGCTTTTACAATATAGCAAAACCACATGCCTGACATGTTCTTGAATTTCCGCGGTCGTCCTCTAGGGGCCAGGAAGCGTTCGGTCGCCATCTTGTGGGCGGGGGTTTGGGGTTGGAGGGGCTTAATTTGGGTGGGTGGGCTTGGCGGATGTGACGTCATCTTGTGGGCGGGGCTTAGACCGGATGTGACGTCATCTTGTGGGCGGGGCTTGGGCCGGAAGTTCCGCCTTGATCCCGCCTTAAGTGGGCATGGCCACCTGTCACTTTGAGTTTGACATAAGCTAGGTCCCCCTACTACTATCACCCTTGTGCAAAACTAACAAAAAGAAAAAAATAGTGAATTTTTATCCTTGGTATAATTAGCTCTTAGAAATTCTGCAAAGTTAGAAGAATCCAACTTTTTGTTTTCATCTGGATGATTAGGAAGCTTTGGAACAAGACAAACAAGAAGGTAAACATGATAGGAGGGTATGATGTGTCAGTTGGACAGCAGAGTCAGGGAGTGATCCAATCCTAGAGAGATAAGGCAAAACTAGATATTGCAGGTAACTGTGCATTTAACTACCCTTTTAAAACAAGAAAAGCCACCTTAGGCTGTACGGTCAAGACTGAACAAGTGGCAGGATTCCAAGTGCATTAGCACATGTGCATTTACACTCCGCACTGGGGTGTGGACTTGCTCTGGGCGCTTTAATTTGAAGTGAGAAAATATTGAGTATAACTGAAGAAAAGGACTGCCTTGTGAAGTTGGCTGTTCCACTGCTCAACTGCCCTTCTGTAGCACCGTTTCAAAATGCATTTTCCTCCTTGTGGACTAGCGGCATTATTTTTTGTGTACTCCTGTGAACAACATTTAGTGAGCATGATGGTGATGTGTCTTTTCATGGAAGCACTATTCCAAAACGTACTTGCTGTTTTGAATAAGACTGTTAAGACTTTGCCTTTGAAGACAGCCTTTATTGACAAAGTCCCTCACCAAAGGCTCCTAAATAAGCTCTTCAGCCATGGAATCAGAGGACAGGTCTTGTCCTGGATTGGAACCTGGCTAAACTGTAGGAAACAAAAGCGGGTGGTAATAAAACGGACATTTCTCTGGAGTGGAAAGGTGAAATGGCATACCCCAAGGTTCAGTTTTGGGTCCGTTACTTTTTAATTTATTCATTAATGATCTGGATGTAGAGTGAATTCTGAGGTAGCAAAGTTTGCAGACTGACACTAAATTGTTCAGGGTAGTTAAAAATGAAACTGATTGTAAAGAGCTCCAGAAAGATCTCTAAAGTGAGTGAATGGGCAACAAAGTGGCAAATGCATTTTTAACCCCAAACAAGTGTAAAAGTCATAACATCGGGCAAAAGAACCCAACTACACCTACCAATTGATGGGGACAAAGCTTTCTGAGACAAAACCAGAAAGGATCTTGGGGTCTTGGTGGACAGCTCAATGAAGATGTCAACCCAGTGCGCAGCAGCAGTGAAAAAAGCAAATTCTATGCTTGGCATGATCAGAAAGGGAATCGAAAATAGGTCAGCAAATGTTGTATTACCTCTCTACAAATCTATGGTAAGGCCACATTTGGAGTACTGTGTACAATTCTGGTCTCCGCACCTTAGAAGGATATAACGGAACTGGAAAAGGTACAGAAAAGGGCAACAAGAATGATCCAAGGGATGGAGCGGCTCCCTTATGAAATCAGGTTGCAACGCCTTGGTCTTTTCAGCCTTGAAAGACGGCGTTTAAGAGGTGACTTGATCATGTATAAAATCATGCATGGGGATAGAAAAGGTGAATAAAAAGAAAAACTGTTTTCTTTGTCACAAAACACTGGACTAGAGGGCACTCCCTGAAGCTCCAGGTCGGAAAAGTAGGACTAATAAAGGGAAATATTTCTTCACACAGAGGGTCAATGGGTTATGGAACTCACTTCCAGAAGAGGTTGTGACACCTGTCAGCCTGGTTTGTGTTGCTAATGATTTACAAGAATATTTGGTGTCTATTTTCATTGCTATGGGTACATCTACAGAATTAATGTAGTTTGAAACCATTTTAACTGCTCTGGTTCAATGTTACGGAAACATGTGAGTTGTAGTTTTTAAGGTCTTTAGCCATGGCAGCTATTTATTTTTATTGTATCAGAAACGAACTAGAGTTACAGTTGTAATGTATTTTAAAAACACAATGTTTTAAAAACTTGGCATTATACTAAATGTCCCTTGACCAGTAGCTGGTCACTTGGAGTGCCTCTGGTATTGCTATAAGAAGGTCCTCCATTGTGCATGTGGCAGGGCTCAGACTGCATTGTAATAGGTGATCTGTGGGTTGCTCTTCTCTACACTCATGGATTCCACTTTGTGTCCCCATTTCTTAAGGTTGGCTCTGCATCTAGTGGTGCCAGAGCGCAGTTTGTTCAGTGCCTTCCAAGTCACCCAGTCTTCGCGTGTGCCCTTGGGGGAGTCTCTCATTTGGTACAGCTATGGATCGTTTCAGATTTAGCTCGGCACTTTTGGACTCTCACTTGCTGACGTGTTCCCGCGAAGTCTCTGTAGATCTTAGAAAACATTTTCGATTTAAGGCATTCGCGTCTGGCTGATATCCAAACAGGATAGGGCTGGAGATATCACTGCTCTGTCCTTCATTATCGGGCTGCTACTCCGCGGATGTTGGGTACGCAATGCCATACAGAAATTTCTCCGGGGTGACCCCCCCCCGTAAGTCTTTTCTCATTAAAGCCTTTTCCACTGTTTTTTTTGGGTAGAACCCCCTGGGCATCTACCCAACAAGAAAACAAAGGGCGATTTTTCACTGTATCGGTTTGCCCCCGTTTTCCAGTCAGTTTTTGTGTTTTTTTTCTAGTCCCATTTTTTGCGATTTCCCCAGGGTGCTTCTTGTGGTTTGAAAAGGTGGGTAACTCCTAGTTTTTGGGGGTTTTTGGGTTCCTTCCCCGGAACCTTAAAACCCCGTCATAGGGAAACAAAGTGATGTAAACAATTAATTCTTCAGTAAAATCCACTTTTTTATCCTTGGTTTTTTCGCTGCTCTTTAAACCTTGCATTCTGCTCAAAATAAGTTTCATTCGTTTGGGGATGAAATCCAAGCAATCAGGAAGGACTTCATGTAATATTTTGTGTGGATTTTTTTTTTTAGTTTATTTTAAATTTTTTTTCTTCATTCCACCTGAACCCTTTTTTTGGTGATAATATTGGGGCTACAAAAAGAAGTCAACTAAGACTCACCTTCCCATTTAAAAAGGGATGTCACACATTGTAACGGCCCAATATCCCTATTATTGGGGAAGGAAATTAAAAAATTGGGTTTTTTGTTGCCCAAAAAAAGGGAAGGGTCAAAATACACCTTAGGGGTGTTAAATGAGCTGTTTTCAAATGCCTGAGGGGCGTTTTTGAAGAACTAAAAAGGGGGGAAAAAAAACCCCCAGCCCCGAGACTAACATATATTTCAACAAAAAGGGGACTCCCATTTTTTTCCACCAGTATGAAACAAGGGGCCCACCAATAAGTAAAAGGAGCAAAGGGTTTGGAAGGAAGAAGCCCCCTTGCTTGTTGTGGGCTGCCTCTCCCCCAAAAAATGGTGAGAGGACTTTTTTTTTGGGGCCGGGCCCCCTGACTGAAAAAGGGGGTCTGGACCCCCCAGCGGGAAAACCTATTTCCCCTCCGGGGGGGGGGAAAAAAGGGGGGTCACCTGCCCTTTTTGCGCTGGGGCTATGACGCCAGCCTCTCATTTTTCAATGGGTCTCATCTCTCCGTTTCCCACCAGGATTTTTCGTGCAGCAGGAAGGCCTGGCAGGGGGGTTTCCAGTGGGGGATTTCGGGGTTAAAAAAGGCCAAAACATCGGGGGACACACAGGTTGAGAAACTGGCCTGTTTCCCCCCCCCTGACCAGTTTCCTTTCCACAGTCAACAGTTTTTGGCCCCGTTTTAAAAGGGGGGGTAAACGGAAGGGGATAGGTTCTGTTGCTGCTGGCCATTACGACGGGTTCTTGGGGTTTTCCCAGCTAATAATGGGAAATTTCCCCAACATTTATTCTGGGTCCCCAGGCTTTTTCCAAAATAGACCAGCTTTGGGGTTTTTTTGAGAGATGGAGGCCAAAAAAAAGGGGGGGCCCCGGTTCAACCACTGGTAGATGAACCAAGGGGGGTACCCTTTTTTTTCCACCGAACCCGGTTCTGGGATAATGTCCAGGGTGGAGAAAGAACCTAGTGTCTGCTTGAGGCAGGTGGGAATGTTGCATTGAATAGTCTTGCAGCTCCAAGGTGTGGCTGCTTACTGCCTTGGGGATCCTTTGTTGGGTGGTGGTAACTGTTCCTGTTGGAAACTAGGAATATTGGGGTTAATATGTCTGTGGGATAATGTCCAGGGTGGGAGAAAGAACTCGTGTGTCTGCTTGAGGCAGGTGGGAATGTTGCATTGAATGGCCTTGCAGCCAAGGTCTGGCTGCTTACTGCCTGGGGATCCTTTGTTGGGAGGTGGTAACTGTTCCTGATGGTTTTCTGTCTGAATATACATGTGGAATAATGTCCAGGGTGGGAGAAAGAACTCTGTGTCTGCTTGAGGCAGGTGGGAATGTTGCATTGAATGGCCTTGCAGCTCCAAGGTCTGGCTGCTTACTGCCTTGGGGATCCTTTGTTGGGAGGTGGTAACTGTTCCTGATGGTTTTCTGTCTGGAATATATGTGTGGGATAATGTCCAGGGTGGGAGAAAGAACTCTGTGTCTGCTTGAGGCAGGTGGGAATGTTGCATTGAATGGCCTTGCAGCTCCAAGGTCTGGCTGCTTACTGCCTTGGGGATCCTTTGTTGGGAGGTGGTAACTGTTCCTGATGGTTTTCTGTCTGGAATATACATGTGGAATAATGTCCAGGGTGGGAGAAAGAACTCTGTGTCTGCTTGAGGCAGGTGGGAATGTTGCATTGAATGGCCTTGCAGCTTAAAGGTCTGGCTGCTTACTGCCTTGGGGATCCTGGGTTGGGAGGTGGTAACTGTTCCTGATGGTTTTCTGTCTGGAATATAGGTGTGGATAATGTCCAGGGTGGGAGAAAGAACTCTGTGTCTGCTTGAGGCAGGTGGGAATGTTGCATTGAATGGCCTTGCAGCTCCAAGGTCTGGCTGCTTACTGCCTTGGGGATCCTTTGTTGGGAGGTGGTAACTGTTCCTGATGGTTTTCTGTCTGGAATATATGTGTGGGATAATGTCCAGGGTGGGGAGAAAGAACTCTGTGTCTGCTTGAGGCAGGTGGGAATGTTGCATTGAATGGCCTTGCAGCTCCAAGGTCTGGCTGCTTACTGCCTTGGGGATCCTTTGTTGGGAGGTGGTAACTGTTCCTGATGGTTTTCTGTCTGGAATATATGTGTGGGATAATGTCCAGGGTGGGAGAAAGAACTCTGTGTCTGCTTGAGGCAGGTGGGAATGTTGCATTGAATGGCCTTGCAGCTCCAAGGTCTGGCTGCTTACTGCCTTGGGGATCCTTTGTTGGGAGGTGGTAACTGTTCCTGATGGTTTTCTGTCTGGAATATATGTGTGGGATAATGTCCAGGGTGGGAGAAAGAACTCTGTGTCTGCTTGAGGCAGGTGGGAATGTTGCATTGAATGGCCTTGCAGCTCCAAGGTCTGGCTGCTTACTGCCTTGGGGATCCTTTGTTGGGAGGTGGTAACTGTTCCTGATGGTTTTCTGTCTGGAATATATGTGTGGATAATGTCCAGGGTGGGAGAAAGAACTCTTTGTGTCTGCTTGAGGCAGGTGGGAATGTTGCATTGAATGGCCTTTCCAAGCATTGAATGGCTGCAGCTCCAAGGTCTGGCTGCTTACTGCCTTGGGGATCCTTTGTTGGGAGGTGGTAACTGTTCCTGATGGTTTTCTGTCTGGAATATATGTGTGGGATAATGTCCAGGGTGGGAGAAAGAACTCTTTTGTCTGCTTGAGGCAGGTGGGAATGTTGCATTGAATGGCCTTGCAGCTCCAAGGTCTGGCTGCTTACTGCCTTGGGGATCCTTTGTTGGGAGGTGGTAACTGTTCCTGATGGTTTTCTGTCTGGAATATAAATGTGGAATAATGTCCAGGGTGGGAGAAAGAACTCTGTGTCTGCTTGAGGCAGGTGGGAATGTTGCATTGAATGGCCTTGCAGCTCCAAGGTCTGGCTGCTTACTGCCTTGGGGATCCTTTGTTGGGAGGTGGTAACTGTTCCTGATGGTTTTCTGTCTGGAATATACGTGTGGGATAATGTCCAGGGTGGGAGAAAGAACTCTGTGTCTGCTTGAGGCAGGTGGGAATGTTGCATTGAATGGCCTTGCAGCTCCAAGGTCTGGCTGCTTACTGCCTTGGGGATCCTTTGTTGGGAGGTGGTAACTGTTCCTGATGGTTTTCTGTCTGGAATATACGTGTGGGATAATGTCCAGGGTGGGAGAAAGAACTCTGTGTCTGCTTGAGGCAGGTGGGAATGTTGCAAAGGACCACCTTGGTTAGCATTGAATGGCCTTGCAGCTTCAATTCTGGATGATGGTGATGAGTGCCTAGGTGATCATTTCTTGGGAGGTGTTAGCTGGCTTTGATGGTTTCCTGTCTGGAATATATAGTATGTGTGGGAGAAAGAACTCTTGTCTGTCTGAGGCAGGTGTGAACGTTGCAATGGCCTTGCAGCTTCAATGGGGCTCCTTTTCGGGGATGGTTTGAACCCCTAAACCGCCCCCTGGGATGGATGAGAATGGAAGGCAAGCCAGCAAGCCAGGGAGGGAAGGAGGGAAGGCAGGAGGGGTGGGCGTGGTGGCCCGGCACGCACGCAAGGCTGGCTCGGCCTGTGGTTTGTCCTGCCAGCAACCAATCCCCGCCCGATTCTTTGCAAGGGCTTCAGGGGCGCGCGCCCCACCTCGCTTCCCATTGTCCACGCGCCTCCTCCCTCCCTCCCTTCCCTCCTCCCAGTGGGAGAGCAGCAGGGCCCCATCTCACTCATCACCATCATCACCCCCCCCCCCCGCTGCCGTTAGTTCAAGAGGCGGGACGAGAGACCCTCAATCTCTACACAGGCAAGCTATTGGGGGACGCCCCCGCCTCCCGCCTGCCACTCATCGCCGGGGTCGCGCCGGGATTGCACGCCGGGCGTGTCACTCCTCCTCCGCTTGGCCCCGCCCCCCCGTCCTCGGCCGGGCCCCGCCCCTTGGCTGCGCTGCCCCCCCAGCCCCGCTCCGGGATTGGGCCTCCCGGGTGTCACTGAGGAGAGAGTTGTGAGGGACCCTTCTTCTCGCCGGGAGCGCTGAGGGGATGCTCTGAGGCAGGCAGGCAGGGAGGGACGGCGGCGGCAGCGGGCCCTCCTCCTCCTCAGGCTCCGCATCCGCGAGTGGGTGGGAGGGAGGGAGGGAGGGAGGGTCGGGGACGAAGAGCCTCCTCCGCCGTGCTGCTGCTGCTGCTGCTTCCCCCGCCTGGCCATGGCCACCACCGGCTCCACGCTGCTGCAGCCCCTCAGCAGCGCCGTCCTGCTGCCCATAGACCAGGTGAGTGAGTGGCAGGGCCAGGCCTCGGGGAGGCAGGCAGGCGGGCAGGCAGGGAGGATGGGGATGGCTGCAGAGGAAGGCAGGCAGAGCCAGAGGAGGACGCCACCCCCTCCGCTCCCCATCCCCCTCTTCCCTCTCCCCCCCCCCAGCATTCCCCCAACACAGAGTCACCCACACTATTATCATTGCTATTATTATTATTATGTTTTATATGTGTGGCTCTTTTGAAACATTTCTTTGCATTGATGCTTCCTTCCTGTGATGGCCTAGAAATCCGTGCACAGGGCTCCCTTTTTTTACAATCAAGAGATCAAAGCGGGATATAAATAATAATAATAATAATAATATCAGTGGGGGCAAAAGAGAAGCATATTTGGATGGAAGGAAGATAGAATAATAGCTTCACTGAGGGGGAGAAAAGAAGTATATTTGGGTGGAAGGAATGAATGATGATAATAATAATAGTTTAAGTGAGGGCAAAAAAGAAGCCTATTTGGATGGAAGGAAGATAGAATAATAATAGTGTCACTGAGAGCAAAAAAGTATATTTGGATGGAAGGAATAACTAATAATATTATTAATAATAGTTTCAGTGAGGGCAAAAGAAAAGTATATTTGGATGGAAGGAAGATATAATAATAATAGATTCAGCAAAGTCAAAAAAGAAGTATATTTGGATGGAAGGAATACTACTACTAATAATAATAGTATCAGTGTGGGCAAAAGAAGTATATTTGGGTGGAAGGAATTAATAATAATAATAGTTTCAGTTAGGGTAAAAAAGAAGTATATTTGGATGGAAGGAATAACTAATCGTTTTGCTGTGCAAAAGGGAAGAGAAGGATATTTGAATGGAAGGAAGATATTATAATAATGATAATAATTTCAGTGGGCAAAAGAAAAGCCTGGAAGGGTGTATGTGGATGGAAGGAAGATAACAGCGGGGTATAAATAAATATCATCTTTCTGGGCAAAAGTGAAGGATATTTGGATGGAAGGATGGAATAGTAGTAGTAATAATAATAATAATAGTTTCAGTTGGCAGAAGAGAAGCCTGGAAGGATGTGTGTGGATTGAAGGAAAGATAAAAGCGGGATATAAATAAACATCACCATCATCGTCTTTCTGGGCAAAAGAGAAGGATATTTGGATGGAAGGAAGATCTAATAATAATAGTAACAGTAATAATAGTTTAAGTGGGCAAAAGAGAAACCTGGAAGGATGCATGTTGATGGAAGGAAGTTAAACAGGGGTATAAATAAATATCATCAGTATCTTTCTGGGCAAAAGAGAAGGATATTTGGATGGAAGGAAGATATAATAATAAGAACAACAACAACAACACTTGGGAAGTGTCCGGCGTGCGAGGCAATACAACAGCCAGCAGAGTCTCTGCTGTGGACTTATCTTGTTGTGTTTCAAATATTATTATTATTATAATTATTATAATAATATTACTACTAATAATAACAATTTAAATGGGCAGAATAGAAGCCTGGAAGGATGTGTGTGGATGAAAAGGATGATGAAAGTACAATATAAATAAATAAATAAAATATTAATAATAGTATCTGGGCAGTATGGGGGCAAAAGCGAAGAATCTTTGGATGGATGGAAGAAAGGAAGGGAAGCTATAATAGTAATAGGCTGTACTGGGGGCAAAAGAAAAAGAGGTTGATCGGAAGGAAGGGGAGATATAATAACAATAATAGTCAGTAGGCTGTGCTGGGGGAAAATGAGAAAACTGAATGCATAAAAGGAAGGGAAAATCTAATACTGTAAATAATTGTTTCAGTGAGCTGTGTTGTGCCAAAAGAGAAGGATGGGTGGATGAAAGGAAAAATAATAATAACAATAATAATAGTCTTGGGTTGAGCTAAGGCAAAAGAGAAGGACGTTTAGATGGAAGGTAGGGGAGATATAATAGTAATAGTTTTAGTGGCATATATTGAGGGCAAAGGAGAAAAATGTGTGGATGGAAGGAGAGATATTACAACAATAACAATAATGGTTTCACTGAGTTGTGCTGGAGGCAAAGGAGAAGGATGTGTGAATGAAAGGAAGGAGTGGCTTAAGAATACTAATAATAATGTCTGTGGGCTACGGTGGAGGCAAAAGAGACACTTGGAAGGAAGGGGAGGTTTCTGGATTTGCACATCCGTCCTATTGTATCTTTATTATTGGTATGTATTGTGTGGTTATATTCCACATGTACACATCCTAAAGGATGGACCATTCACCCTCCTCCTTCAAAACAAAAACCATTTGATAGGTAGATTCCCCCTACCAAAGGCAGTGCAATAACAATAAATATTCCAGAGTGTCTCTCCTTACTATAATGGTTTTTGCTTTTTGACCGTTTTTGGCTACAGGTGATGGAAGGAGAAAAACAATTAAGTTTTATAATCTGCTCTTTTAAAACCCTGACTGATGTGTCATTGAGAAAGATTTTCTGAAAGCAACATAGAGAAATGTATAATTTATGTACACACCCTTAAAAGAGAGACATTAGAATAGTATACATGGGAATCAGAAGACCCTCTGAATAGGTTTATAGGCGGAGGGGAACTTGTGGTGAAATTTCCTTTGACCTCCGTAAGATCAGTGTGTTTGTTTGTTTATAATATCTTAGAATTTCATCTGTTCCACCATGACCTTGATAGGGATATAACAATAGTGCCCTTCTCTAGCTTGCCACGAGGTAGGGATGGGGCTTGAACCATTTGTAATTCACAGATGGGGTGTGTTGTACAAGTGGCAAGGATTTATTTTGCACCTCTAAGTAAATACAGTATGGCCCCGATAACCACGTAACCAACATATGTACTTTCATTTATCCACTGTTTACTTATTCATGTAGTGCCTCCTATGCAAGCTTCACCCTTTTCTTGGTACCCCCATAACTCACCTCATTGGAAATAATAGGGTTTGCCATTATCTGTGCTTTCACATATCCACACAAAATCTCTGAAGTGATCCCTTGAGGATATGGAGGTTGTACTGTACAGCATATTATGGTATTTACACAGTTGTCTCTTGTTGTGTCTTGTTAGAAAATACTACATGATTGTAAAGTTCATAGATGTTGCAAGTCACCTGTAGGGCAGAAAAGTGTTTGTTTCCAGTGGGGGAACTGAGGTGTGCTTGGTACCTCAATTCAAGGAACTTAAAAGCAGAGCTTTGGTTTTTAATTTCAGTTTGTGGGCTACTATGAATGCTTTCAATTATATTTATTGATTTTAAGGATTTTTTCAGGAATACATATTTTGTCACACAGTGACAAGATGATGTATCTGCAAATAGTCCTTTAAAATCTTTTAATCACTCTGCAGTTTTGAAAATATTGTTTGAAAATATTACTTCAGACAGGCTGATGGATCTACTGTTGCTCAGGAGAACAAACTGGAAACTTAACCCCATGCTGCGACTAAGCTAATAACAAGCTGCACCAGTATAAACAAAAGATATCATTGTACACAAACCATCAGTAGTTCTTAGTGTTAAACAGTGTAACAGGTAATAGCTTAGGGATACCAGAAAGCTCTGTGTAACATCTTCAAAACAAAGTTAAATAATTTCTGAATTCAATGTCAAGGTACAGTCAATGGGTCTGCAGTAAAAATGGAAAAAAATGGACATAATTGAAGTGGTCTGTATTCGTTTACATATATACATAACATACAACACTTCATTGTGTGATATTTTGCCAGACATGGGTTCTGTGTACTCGAATATAGTACAATTTTGTTCTGTATGTAAAGCTGACTGAAGACATTCTGTTTCAGAGGAAAATAAAAAATGGATTCTTTTGTATGCTCAAAAGTCTGTTGGAATGGTAGAATCTTTCTTGAAAAGTGACAATAGAACAGTGACAGTATACAAGCCAGCAGATTAGCTTCAGAACAAAGCTCAAACTGTGTGGCTCATAACAATTTCCTCCAATAGCTTCCTTGCCATTTCCAGCATTGACTGACTGGGGTGACAGCCTCGTTCCGCCTAGTCTGTGCATAACTGGAATTTTGCTGCCCAGAGGGATAAACCGGTTAAAGTTATAGACTTCTAAATCGTATTGATTTCAGCGGAAAATTATCTTCTGAAGAAAATAACTTTTTCATTTTAATTTTTCCTGAAATACTGTTCTGCTTAAATCAGTGGGACCAATGCCGTTAATTTTGTCTAGCTATTTAGACGTGTATTGGGATAACTTGAAGTCTTTGCATATCAGTTATACATACTTGATTATAGTTGCCAAACCTGGTGCGATAATAGGATCAAAACAAAATACTTTAATAATATTTTGGACATGATCCATTGATTAATCCTGGACAAATATTTGCAAATATTTATGGTAGGCCTTTCCTCCATTAGACTGCCTCTGCTATGGCCCTAGAAAGAGAGTGGAAGAGGCAGTATCTGCTGGACTTAAATTTTCCACTCACTAACATTTCCTTTTCTTTTTGTGTCATGTCTTCACTAGATTAAAAGCCTGAGGGCAGGGAAATATTTTGTTGTTCATTTACTAGTAAAGTGCTTATAATATTAATAACAATGGCTATGAAACAGGCTTAATTAAACTTGATATTCATATGTAGGTTGAAATTGTGAAAATCTTTGTGCAGGTTTTGGATTTAAAAAGCAAGCAAAACTGTCTTTTGCCTGTTTTGCATGAAGTGTAGCATAAAACAAATTATAAGGATTGTAGGTGTCGCCACGTAGACTATTCAAATTATTTATATCATAAGTAAATGTGAACAACAGCTAATAAATTTCCCAATGTAGCCCATGTTGACTATTCCTTGTCCTTATCTGAAATGCTTAGGACCAGAATTGTTTCAGATACACGTATTTGCATATTCATACATAACGAGATATCTTGGAAGTGAAGTTTAAATCTAAACATGAAATTCATTTCATATCCAGGCAGTCCTCGAGTTACAAACATCTGATTTACAAATGACTCATAATTAAGAACATGAGTGAGACAACAGGAAATGAGAGAAATCTACTCCTAGAAAAGGAAATTCACTTCTGAAAGCGTGATAATGAGGAAAAGGTGTCTTCGCTGAAGCTTTCTCTCCAATCCTTGTTTTCACAGCAAGCCAAATTTTTTCAAAATCCAATTCTTACAGGGACAGAAAGTGAGGTGAAATCTTCTGAGCAGGGGCACAGGTAGCAAAACAAACATCACGGGGATGTTAACCCTTCCCTATGCTATCCAAAGCTAAAAAAGTTTTGGGCTAGAGTTACACTTTAAAATGTACCTATTCCAACTTACATACAAATTCAACTTAAGAACGAATTTGCAGAACCTTTCTTGTTCGTAACTTGGGAACTGCTTCTATATCCTTTACTGATAGCCTAAAGATAATTGCGTGCACAATACTTTTAATAATTTTGTGCGTGGAAATTTCTGTATATTGAACTATCAGAATGCAAAGGTGCCACTGTCTCAGCAACCCATGTAGAAGATTTTGGATTTTGGAATTGTGGAAAATTTCATGGATATTTCTTGAAATTGTCACTCTTATTTACTATAAATAAGAAGTAGGTACACATAAGACAAAAAGGTTCTTCTCCAGTGTTTAGGAAAAATCACGCTGCTTTATGTTTTTTTAGAGGAATATAGTAGAGGTTAAAGTCTCAAAATTAAATGGTTTTATGTTTTGTCAGAGTACATGTAAAATACAGTATTTACAGAAGAAAGATAAACAAATCCTGAACCGGATGCTGAAAATTAATGTGTGAAGAAAAGCTAGGGGTACTGATCTATTATCTGGGTGGAGGTCTAAAAGGAGTCTAGACAGAGAAGAAGAGTCAGTTTTACCGGGGGGGGGGGGGATTGAAAGAGTTAAATAATTTCCCCCCTGTTCTTGTTATTTCCCTCACCGAAGTCGCCGTTGTCGAAACAACCCTCGCTGTTGTCGAAACAACCCTGTGTGAGTGTGTGTGTATGGGATAACGGGCAAAAATAGTGGAAATGGTTTTCCTCCTTCCAATCCCCCTCCCCCCAATAATACATCCACATCCTCCTCTGTCTGGGCCCCCTTTTGCAGTCCATCCAGATAATAGAAGAGTACCAAAGCTAGTATTAACATTTTGATATCTTTATATGAAATAGTAGGATGGCATGCTTTAATACAGTGGTTCCCAAACTTTTTTGACCTACTGCCGATTTCCAGAAAAAAAATTAGCGCCCCCCCCCTAGAATTTTTAAAAATTTTAATAGCAATTATACAGAAAGATATATGTATTAATGTTTCTACATTTTTCGTAAAATATAGTAAAGAAAGGTGTAAATTACAAACATTGAATTCCAGAAATAATCACAAAAACAATTTGTTTGGGAGAGTATGAGCAATGGATGATGGGATTTGCAGTACCTTAGCCAATTCAGCTCTGACTTTCACAGACCACTAAGATCCCCATGAATGACAGATCTGGATCAAACGGCAACGCCTGCCCGGGGATCGCGCACTTGCGTCTGTGTCCCTGCGAGTTGGAATCCCCGGGCATGCATTGCTGTGGAAACTGCATCGCGCGCGCCTCCTTCCTCTCATCAATCTTGCCCACTGCACAGTCCTGTGTATCGGCCTCTTTCTTCCAACGGGGATGTCCTCGCAAGCGCGCGACCCTGCAAGTGGCAAGTGGCTCACACCACCGCCCCCTTACAAAGGTTCAGTGCCCCCCAAATTCTCCTGAGCCTCCCAGCGCCCCTTTGGATCGCCCCACTGCCCGCCAGGGGGCGGTACCGCCCACTTTGGCAACCACTGCTTTAATACTACATCTGGAAATTTTGGGTTAGTCACTGCTCCCTTTTCCTGTAGTAGCTTCACATTTTTATGCATGGATCCCTTGACTTTTTGTTTGTTCTTTGTTTTTTTCTGGGCCCTTTTGTCTTATTTCCTGATTTCCTTCTGGAGGTATTTTTTTTACCATAGATACCTCCAATAAAGGTACCAGTTCCTGACTCATCTTGGAAACCAATACCAACCCTGGCTAGTATTTCGATGGAAGCCTGTCAGTGAATGCCAGGTATTATTGATTATATTTCAGAGGAAGGAAGATTAATTTAACTAAGAAACCCCAATGAAATCCATGGGATTACCTTCAAGACAACTTGAAGGCACATACACACAGACACTTAATATTCATCTAGGTCAAGGTTTCTTAACCTGTTGGCTACAAACCACGCAAGGATGAAAATTTGGTCTGTGAGCCTCCTTCCTCTTTATTTATGTATTCATTTATTTTATTTCCACTCCTTTCACACTACCTGCCACTCCTTCGCTGACGCTGACCATGGCATATGTTCAGTATCAGAAACTAGAGCTGATGTAGTCTATCCAATGCAATTTTCAGAATCCGCACCCCAAACTAAGTCTAAAGTTGACGAAAAACTGATTTGTAACCCTTTTGCTACTATTGTTGAAGAGTGGTCCCTGGTCAAAGTGGTCCCTGGTCAAGTACATAGTTCCTGGTCAAGTGGTCCATTGTCAAAAAACCTTGGGAACCATTGAGCCAGGTGGATAAGCAATAACATCCCATGCTTTGCTATTCTGAAGAAAAGGGTATTTCCAATGTTCTATGTGCAACTGATTTATTTGTAGCAAAAATTCAGTTTGAAGGGCAGGTTTTGATAGAAGATCAACATGTAGCAAATTAAAAAGCTTGTAATTTACAAGTAACAGATTTTTATGTTATAGTTAGCTAGAAATGCTCATTGATAATGTAACACCAATTTCTGTGATGGCAAACAAGAAATTAAGCTTTGTGCCTGTGGTATAAAGGGAAATATATTTTATTTTTCTAATACTTTTCAAATAAGGCAAGCTCACTCCTTATTTTTTCTCTTTTTCCAAAATGTTCAATGTCATGCTGACTTTAGTTCACTTTGACATCCAAAATGGAAAACCACGCCTGTGGCTTTTCCTTTTTAAAAGGAGTCTGAAATAGTTTTGTTTTTTGGGGGGTTTTTTTGCTGGAGAGGACAAACAGTAACCTCATTTTTCCAGTTTGGTGGTGCCATGGCAAAATTTGCTTAGCGTTAACTACTGCATGAAACTGTGACTGCAGAAGTAATGAGAGAAGAAGGTAGCATACCTTTTCTGGGTTGTGTCAGAATTTCTGAAAGTGAAATCCAGCATGAAACTGAGGAGGAAGCGCATGGCCTGTGACTCATTTCTGAGTCAAGCTGTGTTTTGTGCAAAGTATTGAAACTAAACCTCTGTCTATATGTGGTCTGACTGGGATTGTAGCTTGGGTGAAAGGTCATATTAATAGTTAGCTCTAAGATGCATATGTCATTATACCCTTCTTTTCTGCGGTGGGTGTGGGTCAAGATGTAAAACTGTTGTGGTACAGAGACGGCCGTGGCTGAGTCCAGGAGTTAAAAGATAACAAAAGTTTATTTGAACAACAAATGGGTGTTGGAATAACAAAAAATAGCCTATCATCGGCTGTACAAAAAGCCCCAATAACCCCAGGGAACCCCAAAACCAAAAATGCTGAGAAGAAAAGAACTCAAAAACAAACAGCAGACGTCCTTCTGCGGCGTTCAGTCAAAGGGATGTCCATAAGGCGTGGTCCAAACAGTCCAGAGATCATAGGGCAGGAAACAAACACACAGGAAAAGGAGGAGACGTCCCAGAGTCGACAGGAGCTAAGTATACAGAAACACATAATTCACAGCCCCCCATAAAACACAGCATCTTCCTCCCTCCCATGTAATACTATACCAAACACTCTGTAGCAGGAAACTCACAGCAGACACAGTGAAGGTCAAGAGGTACACGGCAGCAGCTAAACACAAAAAGCAGACATCAATCCCAAAACCCCTCACCTTTTCTCAATATCAGCTAGAGCTGCCATAGCAGCTCTCCCAAGGAACAAAGTAGATAAAGAACCCAATAACTCACGAGTAATCTGGAAACCAGGAACCAAGACACAGGAACACAGGATACATGAACCAGAATAACAAACTCCTTGACCACCGTGAGGGTCAAGCCAAATACTCACTTCTTATATAGCACTATCAATCAGATTCATCAGAGAACCCGCCCTGCTCCAAAGCAGCAGCATTCCCATTCCCTGCAGCTGTTGTACCATGTCCAGATCTCCAACCTAGCCACAGCTCTTCTTGGCTTAAAGGGCCCCACTCAGTTTCTGAATGAGAAGATGGCCAGTCCTGATCCGTCTGGAACCCCAGAAATGTGCTGTCCCTGAGTCCGCATTGCATACGTCTCTCACTTCCTGCACCAATGCTGAATCTAGGTCTGTATCACTTTCTTCTGACTGTAATTCTGCATGCCCTGGAAACCCTTCAAATGTATCAGACTCAGAAGGTTCCCTAAGTAAATGCTGAATCTTTCTCCTTTGTTCTCTGTCTGAGTCAAGGCTTGAGGCACTAGCCACTCTCTTTACCCCAGCTGTAGGAGCCTGATCATCCAGAGGCGCGCCCCAAACTGAGCTACTGCTTGATGTTACTGCCTCAGCACCTTCCTCCATGCTACTATCTGTAGTAACTGGAGGCTCATTTACAACAAAAACACTCCTGCTTTTCATTTTTCTAGATGGCAAGTGTTCAAAAGACATTGAGATCACTAACAAGCATTTAGCATTTATTTTAAAAATAGTTATGATGGTTAATTTAACTCATTTCTTGAAGGCTTGTATTGAGTTATACTACCTCCAAAGTGTACTCTTTGGTCCTCAACAGATTTTAGTGTTTTACAATGCTGGAACAGGTGGAAATTGGAAAACACTAGAAATGTTGGTAAGGCTATTTTATTGATAAGATGTATTCTGCTGCTTTTTGAAATGGATTACAGGCAGTCTTCAAGTTATGAACAAGATATGTTCAGTAGGTTTGTTCTTAAGTTGAATTTGTTCGTAAGTCAGAACAGGTATTGTATATACTCAAATATAAGCCTAGTTTTTCAGCCCTATTTTGAGGCTGAAAAAGTCTCCCTTGGCTTATACTCGAGTCAGGGTTATTTATTATTTTACTCTGTTATTATTTTTATTTTTGTTATTATTACATTTATCATTTTAATTTATTATTATTACATTTATTATTTTACTCTATTATTATTGGAAGGATACGTAAGCACATTTACATTGAAGAAGGTTAGAATAATGATTTAATCAGAATTGGGCAGTCTCATCTTAAATTACAGTTTTATGTAAATATTCAAAACCATTTAACCTACTTATTATTATTATTATTATTTCTGGTATTTATATCCTATCACTTCTCTACCCTGGGAGGGGGACTCAGAACGGCTTACATAGGCAGCAATTCAATGTCATTACATGATGCCTCAATTAATGTAATTTTATTTTTGAAATTTATTGGTAGCTGCTGCATTTCCCACTATCAGCGTATACTCGAGTCAACATGTTTTCCCAGTTTTTTGTAATAAAATTAGGTGCCTCGGCTTACAGTTGGGTTGGCTTATACTTTAGTATAACACACACACATATGTGGGTCAAAATGTTTTGCCTCCTGTGTCATAAAAATGTTATGAATGAACATATTTTCAATAACAGCAGAAGTTGCTACAGATCACAGCCAGAACTATCCTGTACACAAAACTACCGTTCAACATAGACACCATCAATTGGTACACATTTGCACCATTGTTTAACCCAGGCATCAAAACCATTTTGGAAAAAAATCAGGGTTTTGCTTTGTGACTCATGATTTTAAAGATGTTTTAAAGTCATTCAGGTCATTGAATTTGAAACCACATAGGTTGCCTTTAAGAGATCCAAACAGGTAAAAGTCAGAAGGGGCCAGATCATAAACATTCTTCAAGCAGTTAAGGATTTTCATAGGTGCTCAACCTTCTTTTGCCAGAAATTCAATGACGACTCTTTCTTCTAGCTTCAGATTCATGATTCTAATCAGTCAATCGGAAAAAGAAAAGAATGTACCGTGTTTCCCCGAAAGTATGACACCCCCGATTGTGAGACGTATCGGGGGTGTCAGGGGGTCGGCTAATGTAAGCCGTACCCCGAATGTAAGCCGTACCTCGTCGCCACGCCCACGCCGCCGCCGCCGGCTCATCGGCCGTGGCACACCTCCGCGGCGCACCTTTCTGCCAGGCCTCTGACGCGTCCAAGAAAGGGAGGGGAAGGCGCAAGGGGCGGAGGGAAGCGGCGACACGTCAGAGTGATGCTGTGACGCGCCGGGCGCTTCCCTCCGCCCCTGCGCCCCCTCCCTTCTTTCTCCAAGAAAGGGGGGGGGGCGCAAGGGGCGGAGGGAGCGCCGACGCGTCAGAGTGACGCTCTGACGCGTCGGCGCTTCCCTCCGCCCCTGGGCCTCCCCTCCCTTCTTTCTCTCAAAGGGAGGGGAGGCGCAGGGGCGGAGGGAAGCGCCGACGCGTCAGAGTGATGCTCTGACGCGCCGGGCGCTCCCTCCGCCCCCTGCGCCTCTCCCCTCCCTTCTTTTCTCCAAGAAAGGGAGGGGGAGGCGCAAGGGCGGGGGGCGCCGACGCGTCAGAGTGACGCTCTGACGCGTCGGCGCTGCCCTCCGCCCCTAGCGCTCTTCCCCCTCCCTTCCTTCATTGCGTCAGAGGCCTGGCAGAAAGGTGCGCCGCGGAGGTGTGCCGCGGCCGATGGGCCGGTTGCGGCGGCGGCGTGGGCGTGGCGACGGGGTACGTCTTAGTTTATATAAGACGTACCCCGAAAGTAAGGCGTAGGGGGACTTTTGGGGGGGGAAAGAAAGTAAGACGCTGTCTTACTTTCGGGGAAACACGGTATCAGTAGAGTAAGGTTACCTCAGTCAGATTATGTATGGATAGTCCAGTAGCTGTGAAAGAAATAAAAGTTAGAGCGATGGAGTCATTACTTTTTGACCCACCCGGGTGTGTATACATGTTTTGGCTTGCATAGGGATGGGTTAACACCCTGGTGATGTTTGTTTTGCTGTCTCTACCTCTGATTAGAAGATTTCACTTCATTTTCTGTCCCTGTAATAATTGGATTTTGAAAAATATGAATTTCTCTTCTGAGGAGATTTTCTCACTTCCTGTTGTCTCACCTTTGTTCTTAATTATGAGTCTTTTAAAATAATATGTTTGTAACTCATGGACTGCCTGAACTGAATAGGGGTTGGACTGAGTCATTCATTATACTGTTCTTGTTTAGTGGACATAAATAAATCTCTCAGTAAGATGGCAAAATAGTGCCATTGTTCACTGAAATACTTTGAGGAAGAATATAAAGATAATAAGGTACTTCATAATCTAAGAGTGTTATCAGAACGATAATACAGTTAACTTTCAGTGTTTTTCCGATTGGTTATCAGCATGTTATTAGAAAGACAGCGTGAAGCTGGTTATACAAAATACCTATGCTTTATTTTACTACATTTGGATTTGCTGAATTCTTTCCCCCTTAATTTTTATTGGTCAGTGTGAAAACAGGTCACATTGTGGAGCTGTTCTAGCAGATCATTTTTCAAATGCCTTCAGTGGACTTATTTAGCATGTTCAAAAACAGAGAAACTTTCCACCTAGTCTTCAGGCACTGCCATTTTCATTTGTTGTAATGTCTTTTTCCAGGGTAGATCACCCCAGCTTGCTCCAGGGGTCTGTAGGCCCGTTGTTTTGCCCTTGTTCAGTTTGACCCTAGTGACTGTAGAATACAGAAATCTCTGCTAGCATTGCTGCTTTTCTGTTGCCATAGAAATGGGCAGCTGTGATGGACAAAGTTGTAAAGCTTCTAGGCTGGTGGAGGGGAAAAGCTACTCTGTTAGATACAAAAGAGCAGGACAAAGTAGAGAACAAATTAAATTTTCTACTCTATCTTTTGGACAAATTGTTCTGGACAATGTGTGGGGTAAAAGTTCTATGTCAAGAGTTCCAGCAATTGAGGAATTTGAGCATTTAAAAAAGCAGGTGTAGTTGAGGTGTTGGGTGTGGTACTCTTTGCGGATAATTAATATATTACATAGAAATGCAAAGCAGTAATTCCTTTAAAAAATAGTAGATGTTGTTCCTCACTCTCCCCCAGAACAAATTTCATGCTGTAACCTCTGTAAGAATGCCAGCACTCAACTTCTATGGAAAGTGAATGCTCTTATCAATTGCATCAAACCCATCTGTACCTACTGATGATTTCATGTGTGCAAGTGAAAATTTTCAGAATGGAATGGTTGTATCTAAATATTAAAATTATAGTACAGCTTAATTAGAACATTACTATTAGCATATACATCGTAGAAATAGGGAACCATTGTTCAAAAAATAAGTTTTAACTGTGATGACTTTGCTATACCGGGGTTTTGTTCTGGGATCCCACATGAATACCAACATCTGTGAAGCTCAATCCCCATTATATATAGTCTTATAATAAAATATATAGTGATTTACGTTAGGGTTTCCATCAGAAATGACCAGAAGGCCAGAAAAAGAATATATATACAACATCTACTATTGTATATTCCTAGTCTACTCATACAATACCCCCCACTTTCTGTGGTCACTGTGGTCTAGTGTTTTGAGTGCTGGGCTAGTACTGCAAGAGGCCAGGATTTGAATCCCCGTTCAACCCTGAAAACCCACTAAGTGCACTTGGGAAGGTCATATTCTCACTTAGAGGAAGACAATGACAAACCTCTCAGAATAAACTTTGCCAAGAAAACTTTGTGATTGACCTAGTGAGTCTGCAGCACTCAATAGCTCAACAACAGCCATTTTCTGGCTTCAATAATACTGTTAGAATTCCAGGTCTGGAGTAATAGCATACCAATCACCCCATGCCTGTCCACTGATATGGTCTTTTTCATCTGGGCTTCATTCATACAGCTTGGGGTTTTAGTAAAAATCATTGAAGGCTAGAATTTCCACTCTTCCTGTTTTACAGCATTGATACTTAAGGGTCAGTTGGTACTATCTTTGTTGACATTGCAGTAGCAATCTCAATTGCTTTCCTAAAGAACAGTGATATAACTTTATCTTTTTACTGTAGTTTTTTTAGTGTTGGGTACCAATTTCATAGCAAATCTGTCTGTAATGAGAAAAGTGTGTGTGCATGCATCTCCATATGTGTCATTGTTCCAGAACTGTAAAAACCTAGATATTTAAAATATGACATTCATAACCTTGGGACTTTGGGGGTGTCTATCTCAAAGTTTATGTGCTATATATGTGTGCGTATGCTTTTTTAAAACATTCATTAGTTGTTTTCAGGGTAAGTGTGCTTGTAGCCTGTAATTACTTTGTGATAGATTATAAAAGGGCTTTCCCGAAGTAAGGGTGCCCCCCAAGAGTCATGAAGCTTTGTTCAAAACCTTACTGTTGGATGGGGCTCTGAAGGATTGGGTGGGTCTTATGGACGTGCCACCTTCTGCAACAACGTAGTCCTATAATTGTGTACCTAAGCCGCTAAAAAGACCTGCCTCTTCCTGCCACCAAGCATGCATGTGTGTGTTTGTGTATAGAGAGACTGAGGGAGAGAGTGAGTATGAATGAATGTGATTTCCTGCCACCTTTAACATAGGGGGAGACTGAATGAACAAAAGGAAGGGAAGGGAGATAAAGAGTCAAAGCCAGCGGGAAAGAAAAAAAGCGTCATGACACCTTACTCAGTTGCTTGAATTTTACGCTGTATCCTAGAAAAGCCTAAACATTTGTCAAGGGAAGGAACTAATAATTGCCTCCTGTTTTCTCTTTCTTGGATGGGTGACTGCTTTGGTGTTTTATAACTGTATTTTGACTGTAGTAGGAGTGGAAATAGGGAGGTCAAAGAATGTGTGTGAGAGAAAGGAAGGGTGGAGGTAAGCCCCCTTGGGTCCCCTTCAGGAAAAAGGTGGGATATAAATTGAATGAATGATTGAATTAATGAATTTATGTGTGTTTCTGGCCACAATCAATTGTATATCCAGTCAGTGGTATTTATAAAAACATTGACTTGTTAAAAAGAAATGGACTGTGTCATATGGTAACCTTCTGCACATACTGATAACCATTTTGTCCCACGTCCATTTTTTAAAGCAATATGTTTTTGCAAAGGATGAGACTTGTTTCTTAAAGTGGTGGCTGTCTCCCACATAGAACAGAAAGAATGCATACTTTTAGGAAGCATGTTGATGAGATGCTTTTTATTTCTCTGGTTATGAATTAACCAAGGCTATTCTAGTCCCTTTCAAGGTGTACTGCTATGAAAACCACATGCTTGTTGTCAGTAAATGAGCAACCTAGAGAAAATACCATATCTTAACAGTTTCAGTCAGGGATTTTTTCGAATCTTTACTTTTCTTTTGCTGTGTGTTTCTGGTTTTTTTCTCCTTAAAATATTTTATTATGGTATAAACACAAATCAGCAAACCATATTCCAAGTGTTACAAGCTTAATTCAACAAACATTAATGGCATTGTGCTAGTTTACACTGATGTAAATTATATTTTCTTGTTCAATTTTGTAAAATGTCACATGTAGTTAAATGGAACTTTCTAAATAGGTGGTAGTAGTTGTGGTGTCTGTGATTATTTTTATTCTCATTGAAGACATGCTTCCATGTTGTATCAGTAGAATTGTGTGTTCGAGGTGTATATAGTATCTGTGGTCACTGCATTGCTGTGAGTTGCACTAGTAGAGGTCATTATTGAATTCTCTGATTTAAAATTTAATATGCATTTCATGAGATGATAGTAAAGTATCTCTTTATCAATATATTTTCAAGTTCCTAAGGAATCTTGGATTTGCAGTTTAGCAAGGGGAACTTATAGATTCTCAGCTGGAATGCTCTCATGCCTCACTAAACAATAAACTCCAGGATTCCATAGAATGGAGAAAATGACTGTTAGTTGAATCACCACATTTTATTTGTGTAGTATGAATGGACACAGGTTACCTAAACACCCTAAGAGTACCACATTCTGTTTGATCTTGGATGCTCATTGGGGGTCGGCTCTGGTTAGTACTTGGGCAGGACACCACCAACAATTATCAGGTGCAATTGGCTATGTTTTATAGGAGGAAATTGGCAAAGCTACCTCTGGATATTGCTTGCCCAAGAAAACACTATGAAATTGATGGTGTTGAAAGGCAATATAAAGAAAGACGTGCAAGCACACACACAAATGGGCTCCTAGTGAATTTGAGGCAGCTAATGTCTATCTTGCTCACAACATTATTGTGAGGATTAAGGAAACATACATAAATGTTAAATTCTACTTTAAATATTTACCGTAGGCCGCTGTTGCCCCCCTGTGGGCCATGGCCCTTGACCTCCCTGATAAACTTCACAAGGGCAAGGGTACAACCGGGTTTTATGGTGCAGGAAACATTAGAAAGCTTGGAGGCATTTATAGTGCCTTCAAAGTAGGAAGCAAGGTCTACAGATGATTATAATCCTGTAGCTCGGACCACAAGCCGGATGCTAGTAGCAAGAGAGGGAGTCTTTAGCCAAGCCCTCTCCGGTTCAGCAAGCGTTGCAGCTCGGAAAGCATAGAGTTCAGAGGCAGTATAGTCTCTCAGGAGTCGTAGTAAAGCCAAGTGCCCTCAGGCCACTGATCACGGCAGCCCGGTGAGGAGAGGCTGGCAAACGGGACTTCACGCTGGTCACTTCCCAGCCCCTAGCGATTACCCCAGCCGAAGCAAGAAGGCTGGGATAGCTGACTTTCATGCATGAGTCTTATCCCCAAGGAATCCCAGCTGCAGTTAGCTGCCGGGGATGCAGGAAGTAGCAAACAAAGAATCTCTTAGAAGTTGCAGCCGATGCAATGTGGCTGCGTTGGCCCCTACAATGGGACAGGTCTCTCAAGGGAATTCTCGCTGTAGCGGAAGGCAGGAACAGCTGTAGCAACTCTCTGCAGGTCCTGAAGAATCCCTGCCGGGGCAAGGAAGCAGGGAGCAGTGCTTACTGTAGCAAGAGTCCAGAGACCCTGAAAGGATCCCTGCAAAGGCAGGAAGGCAGGAGAAGTGTATCCATAGCTTCGAGTCCACGAACCTCGAGGGATTCCTGGCTGGGACACGGGAGCAGGTATGAGGTTTTAGTAACAGAGAGTCCAACCGCAAAGATGACCTCAGGCTTCCCTCTCCGGTTCCAACGGTGACCTCGAGTGCAGGCTAGGCACGGCCAAGCCGTAGATGTGGCAGGGTCCTGGCACAGTGGAGAAGAGACGAACCGACTCGGAGCTGGCTGGCTGGCTTGCCCCAACGGCCGTTCCCTTAGTCCATCTTGAATGCGATGTTGGTAAGAAACAAAGACTGAAGGGTGCACTGAGCAATTATAGCATTCTGAGAGTGCGTCGGATGTCAAAACCCGTGATGGATGTTTCTTAGCATGTTGACATGATCTCAGGCCTCTTGGAATGCGGGTCTCATTACCGGGGCCCACCTGGCTCAAGGGAGGCATTCTCTCAGTCGCTTTCACTATCAGCCACCGGAGCAACCCTGCCTTGGAGGCCCTGTTAAGATTATCTTTCCTTAGGTTCACACAGGCCAAGCCCGAAAGGTTTGCACACAGTTCATGAGCAGGGCAAGCTGTTGCAGGATGTAAGTTTCGATTTCCTAGGCTGGAATGTCGCGCAGGCCCAGATGCTGTCTGAGGCCACCGCCGCTTAGGCCAAAACGCTGCCTGTAGCTGCTGGAGTGTAACAGCCTTAAACCAGCTATTTGTGATTAAGCTGGCTGATGCATCAGCTAATTACATTGGTGAGTACTAAGTAGATAGTTTTATGTGAGCAGTGTTTTGGTCATAAATTTAAAGTGATTTATAGTTGACCAATGACATGATGGAAGAAACTGGGATGAAACTTGAAACTGGGATGTATTCATGTGTTTTCCTTAGCATGGAGAAGCTTGCTGGGACAAGTTTGTCTGTGTATTTTGAGGAAAACAAAACTGCTCCAAAACTCAGACATTCTCTCAGTAAGAATACTGTTTAAGTAATTTTATACCCTTAAATGTCAATTAGATAATTAAGCATGAAATTAATAGGATGTAAGAGTGCTTTACCTGGCACGTGAATGAACTGTCTTCTTTCCCATGACCCTGCCTTCTCAGAGGCCCATCTCTGGTTCTCTGTCCTTAGACAAGTGGCAGGTGGGGAATGGCATTAGAGCCTGTTCTCTTCTCAAAGGCTTTCCTTGAGGTAGTACAGCTGGCTGGGTGATTCTGGGGAATATAGTCCAACACATCAGGAGTTCATGGAATGTATATGTGGGAAGAATACAATAGGGAATTCTCCCTGGAAATAGACAGACCAGCTCAGTTGCAAGTTGGACCAAGGAGAATCAGCACTGCTCGTGTTACTGGATCTCACGGCAGCTTTTGATACGGTAGACCACGCATTATTGACGCACCATTTAGCTGTGACAGGGGTGAGGGGGACTGCCCTTAAATGGGTGTCCTCCTTTCTCCGGGATCAGGGACAACGGGTGGGGAGGGGGGGATGGTCTCCGAGAGGCTCCCGTTAAATTGTGGGGTCCCTCAGGGGGCTATTCGCTCCCCTCTATTATTTAACATCTACATGCGCCCACTTGCCTGACTGGTACGTAGCTTTGGTCTGGTGTGCCATCAGTACGCTGATGACACCCAGCTTGTGCTGAGGATGGAGGGCCGGCCAGACTCCATACCCGATAATTTCCATCGATGCCTTGAGGCTGTGACTAGATGGCTATGGGCTGGTCAGTTGAGGGTGAACCCACCGAAGACTGAGATTCTTTGGCTGGGTCTCACAGGTGGGGGAGAATGCCGGCTGCCTACCCTGGATGGCAAAGCGGTATGCCCGTCATCCTTAGTAAAAAGTCGGGGGGTCCAATTGGACCCACTGCTGACAATGGAGGCCCAGGTCTCTGCTGTCAGCAGATCCGCATTTTTTCATCTGCGACAGGCTAATAATAATAATAATAATAATAATAAACTTTATTTATAAGTCACTTCCCTCTCCCCAAAGGGGACTCGGAGCGGCTTACATGGCGCCGTGCCCAAACCACAAATCACAAAATATCAGACATCAAGAAAAACAATAAACACAATAAAAACAGTAAACACAGTAACATGAATACATCTAACAAAACACAATAACAAATGCATCTAAAACAAAAGGAAAAAAGAAGACGAGAGGGAAGACGAGAGGGCGGGCCGCATGTACATATAAGATGTTTAAAAACTGGGGGAGATGAATGGAGTAGGGCCAAAACGTGAAGAGTCGCAAAGGGGAAGGAAATCCAAGAAGCGGGCGTTGGGGGATCTAGTCTCCAAAGGTTAGGCGGAAAAACCCAGGTTTTCAATTGTCTCTTAAAGGCTTCCAGTGAAGGGGCATTCCTGATCTCTCCCGGAAGGGAGTTCCAAAGTGTAGCACCCCAGCCTCCATTCCAGTCGGGTGGGGGGTGGGGCCCTCCGGGGGTCCTGATTGCCTTAGATCAAGATGGAGGAGACGAAGGGGCCGATGGGTATGTTTCTCCGACAGACAGTTTGCAATGGGAAGACACCTGGCCTTCTGCTTATTCGGATGATGAAGGCCAACAGATTCGGGCTCAGATTGTGAATATGAGAGACCAGGAGGTTTTGGTTCACAAGAGCGCTTGTTTTTGCCAGCTGCCGAGGATGGCATGGAAGCCGAGGCAGCGCCGGGTTCTCAGGATGATAACGGGACAGATGGTGCTGAGACCGAGAGTTGTTTCGACCGTAGGAGGAATATTGTGGCTAGCCGCAAAGACTGGAAGCGGGGAATGGAGACGCGCTGGACTCACAAGGGTGGGACTTAACTGTGAGGATGCTCCAATTCTCCGTAAAGATCACACGCAGACGGTTCTCGATCCAACTAGATTTATTGCAGGTACAACACCCATAAAGCCAAAGCAGTGACCCGTCACCCAAACACACCTTATATACCCCAACCCCCTCCCTCCTTTCCCTTGCAATATCCAGGCAAGGTTGCATCATGTCCTGCTGACTCAGCAATCCCACGGTCCAGAGGATATTACATCATACCCCTGCTGAGTCAGCATATCCCCAGTCAGTGTCCAATGTCCAGAAGAGGTTGCGTCACATCTGTCCTGACTCAGCACTGCTCCCAAAGGATTACATCACCCCAGGGAATTCCCCCAAGGTCCGGCGTCAAGGCAGGTCAAGGCAGGGGGGAGTCTGAGCCTCCTCAAGGCTAAGATCTCCCAGCTCTGACACTTAACTATACACTCGCTGGGAAAGTTCCTCAGTTTGGCGGCCACGTCTTTGCTGGACAGACGCATCGGTGGTCTGCTGTTCCCTGGAAGCCATAGTTTGTCCCACCTTGCCAAGTACTGCCAAGAGTCCTTGTTGACTGCCAGGAATCTTGGGTTGCCTTGTTTTGCTCCACGGAGTAAGTTTGCTTTGGAATTACTTGCCTTGTTTTTATGGACCTTGCTTTTTGAAAGATTCCCTGCTTTTGGATTTGATTTTTGAACTCTATTAGATAATTACCTTGGACTAATTGATCTCACTTCTTATTTGGACATTTTATCCTTTTCACCTGAAACCATTTGTGCTTAAAAAATAGTTAATTGACATTGTCTCTATGTGTGTGATTAAGGGGCAGGGGCAGGTCCCGCGTTGTGACACAAAGTCGGGGGGCCACAGAGGAGAAAGCTTTCTCCCTAGTATTCACAAACCGGGTCCGTGAAACTGGTGGAGGCGAAAGGAGGGCCTCCCCCGAGGAGCGAAGGGCTCGAACTGGTTCATGGGGGGAGAGCCGGTCGCAAATGTAGACGGGTCCCAAACCGTTTAGGGCTTTGTAGGTAATCACCTGCACCTTGAATTGGGCCCGGAAAATAAACGGTAGCCGGTGGAGTTCTTTAAACAGGGGGGTCGACCACTCCCTGTACCCAGCCCCGGTTATTAATCTGGCAGCCGAGCATTGGACAAGCTGAAGTTTCCGGGCCATCTTCAAGGGAAGCCCCACGTAGAGCGCATTGCAGTAATCCAATCTAGAGGTAACCAAGGCGTGGACCACCATAGTCAAGTCAGACTTCACGAGGTATGGTCGCAGTTGCCGCACGAGTTTTAACTGTGCGAAGGCTCTCCCAGCCACCGCCGACACCTGAACATCAAGCATTAGCGCTGAGTCTAAGAGAACCCCCAAACTGCGGACCTGTGACTTCAGGGAAAGTGTAACCCTGTCCAGCACAGGTTGCCACCCAATACCCCGATCAGACGAGCGACTGACCTGGAGGACCTCTGTCTTATCGGGATTGATCCTCAGCCTGTTCCTCCTCATCCAAACCGTCACAGCGGCCAGGCACTGGTCCAGTATCCGAGGGGCTTCCTTGGAATCTGGTGGAAAAGAGTAGTGGAGTTGGGTGTCATCTGCGTAGAGATGGCACCGTACTCCAAAACTCCAGATGACCTCGCCCAGCGGTTTCATGTAGATCAGTGTTTCTCAACCTGGGGGTCGGGACCCCCAGGGGGGTCACGAGAGGGTTTCAGAGGGGTCGCCAAAGACCATCAGAAAACATATATTTATGATGGTCTTAGGAAGTCCTTTGGCAGACAAGATTGAAGATCTCTCTGCTTGTCCTTCTCTTTGTTTTTGGAAACAGACTGTGAATTCTCCCACCTAAAGCTCTCCTCTACGGTGATTGGCAGGCCTCCCAGCCAAGGGGAGGGCTGTTTCTGAGACTCCAAGTGCGGGGGGGGAGCAGGCGTGGTTGGCGCATGGCAACATAATGCGCATGTGTGGGTGAGGGAGTGTGTGTGAGGTGGGATGGAGGCTCACGCCAGCTAGTCCCTTCAAGGCATGAGGGTTCTGTGTAGGAAGTTTGACCCAATTCTATCATTGGTGGGGTGCAAGGGGCTCTTTGATTGTAGGTGAACTATAAATCCAAGCAACTACAACTCCCAAATGTCAAGATCTATTTTCCCCAAACTCCACCAGTGTTCACATTTTGGGTATATTGAGGATTAGTGTCAAGTGTGGCCCAGATCCATCATTGTTGAGTCTATAGTGCTCTCAATGTAGGTGAACTACAACTCCCAAACTCAAGGTCAATGCCCACCAAACACTTCCAGTATTTGCTGTTGGCCATGGGAGTTTTTTGTGCCAAGTTTGATTCAATTCCATTGTTGGTGAGTTCAGAATGCTCTTTGATTGTGGGTGAACTATAAATCCCAGCAACTTCCAAATGACAAAATCAATCCCCCCCCCTTCAAAAATACAGTTATGAAGTAGCAATGAAAATAATGGTTAGGGGTCACTACAACACGAGGAACTGTATAAAGGGGTCACAGCATTAGGAAGGTTGAGAAACACTGATGTAGATATTGAATAGAATGGGGGATAAAATAGAACCTTGCGGGACCCCATAGGTCAAAGGCTAGGCAGTTGGCACCTTACCTATCCAGGAGCGACCTAGCTACGATGATCCAGGCGACTGTCATCTTGAGATTAGACTACTGTAACGCCCTGTACATTGGCCTTCCCTTGTCTGTGATCCGTAAACTCAAGCTAGTGCAGAATGCTGCAGCGCGACTGCTCGCTGGAATACCGGCGAGAGGTCATATCACCCTGATCTTACAGCAACTGCACTGGCTGCCGGTGGAGTACCGGATCACTTTCAAGGTGCTGGTTTTAACCTTTAAGGCCTTGTATGGTCTAGGGCCGGTGTACATTAGGGACCGCCTCTCCCCATATGTTCCCCAGAGATCACTTAGGTTGAAAGAACAAAATCTCCTCGATGTTCCTACTATCCGGACTTATCATCTGTCTTCCACCAAACAAAGAACTTTCTCAGTGGTGGCATCGACACTCTGGAATGCCTTGCCTGATGAAGTTCGAGCGATCAGCGAGTTGTCCTCCTTGTGGAGGGCATGCATTTCGGCAAGCATTCAATCTGAGTTATCAATCTATAACATCTTGTACTTAGAATTTATAGTATAGAACGTTTAGCATTTAGATTGTATTACTTTTGTTTGATGTTTATGTTTATCTCTCTATGTTGTTATAGATTGTTGTAAACCGCCCTGAGCCTGCAGGGAGGCGCGGTATAGATATTCAAATAATAAATAAATAAAAGTTTCAAATCACTTTCCTAGAGAATCTCTAGGGGATGCATGCTTAGGAATTGTATGGCATCTACAAATAGATTGCAAAGTTTGAGAACTGTTAGCTATTTTTGTAGTAAATATGTTCATAACGAAGGAGAATATGTTTGTTCTGAAAAAAAGTAATTTAAAATGTGAATTTAAGTTTATTACTCTCTTCCCCTTCCGTATATGGATAAACATTTATCAAAAGCATGGTGCAGCAGTGATTTTTAAAACAGTAGTATAATACAATACACACTCTCTTTTACAAATGGAGGATTTATGCTGAATGTTGAACACTGGAAGAATTTGACTTGTTAATTTTAATACGGTGTTTATTTTAAGGATTTGCTGGGTCTTCGGCAAATGAACAGCGTCAAATAGTAGCTTATGTTACTGGACTCTAGTTGCAACAAGGCCAGCATCAAAAAGCTTTCAGACGTTGCCAGTACAGTTTTAATATCTTGTAGCTCTCCAAGCTTGTAAAATTAGGCATTTGACTGTTTCCATGTGATAGCTGCTGAGACAATTCAGTAGAAATGACTGAGTCTAAAATCACCTCTTAAGCAGTTTAGCTGCATCAAAATTCATATATATTATATATCCTTGATTGTTAAGCTATTGTGCTGGTTGACGATGCTATAAGGAACCAGTCCAATGAAATGGTATTGGTAAGCTAAATGTTTCTAGGCCAAATGAAATGAAAGCTTTGTGCTGGCTGATGATGCCATAAAGAATCAGCCAAATGAAATGACATTGGTAAGCTAAACGGGTTTTATCTGTTTCTAGGCCAAATGAGAGAAATGGTTTGCGGGGGGAGATTTCTTTTAGCAGAAGAATGTTACAATGCCTAACAAATACAGTGACCTTCTCCCTTCAGTCTCACGAGAAGTACAGTCTGTTTGATCTACTTAGTCTTTAACTGCTGAAAGCTGTTAAAACCAGAAAATAACTTAGTATTTTCTTCTGAGATGGGCTTTTACCATTTGTCAGCAAGCATTGTCGTTATCTTGTGTAGGCTGGAATTGTATTGAATTTGTACCCACTCATGCTTGGGGGGTTGTTTGTTTATTTGCTATTATGTTGTTCCATGGCAAGGTCTCATTGTTGAGATGCCTGACCACAGAGGAATGTGCTCACATTCGCTACTTATTTGCCTCTCTCATTCTGAGCTCTTGAACAGTTGGCTTTTCTTGTTAATTTCCCTGAAGTCAGTTTGCTGCCCTACTAATAAGATGCATACAGATTTAGACAAAACACACATTTTGTATTAATCCACCTTTGTGAGTGCGTGTGCATATGTGTATGGGCTACAAAAGAAGTTTTCCATAATATTTATTGTATCATTTTTTCTGGATGGAAATATAAGAGAGGATAACATTTGCTTTGTGGAACTCCTTGAGGTGGATGACTACTTAATAGCTTCATAATACATTCCCAGACCTGTGTTTGCTGAGGTAACATGAAAGAGGGGATGTAGTGTGTTATTTTTAGGAGAGAATCAATGAAAGGAGAATATGCTTAATCCTTTCCCTGTATTGTCATTTCTTCCTGTGTTACCTTTCTCAGGGGACAATTTTTTTCTTTGCTTGTTTTATTTCTAGATGTGATACCTATTGAAGGAAGAAAATTATGTGAGAGACAAAGGGGCAGATGAAGAATTTCCTTCACAAATTCAGAATGTTTCTTCTTTGAGCTCACCATAGAGTTTGATAAGGGAAAAGTACGTTATGAAATACCCAATGGTTTCCTTTGCCCAATGTTGGGGTCCTGAAAATTAATTTTTTTATGAAATACCCATATTTACTTAAATCTAGTGTGCCATCAAATCTAATGCACACCTCAATTTTCAAATCCCTGAAACCAAAAAAGTATTTGCTGGTGAATGCAGTGCACAGTGGCAAAAAGTGCACTCTGTAATTTGTTTCAAAAAGGTGTGTATTACAGTTGCTGTGCACATAGAATTTCTTCTTCAAAAATAAAAAGTGTTAGATCACCAAATCTTCCAACAATGGAAAATAACACCAGAAAATCAGGTAACCCTTGCTGAGAAAATGGGAAGGGAAGGAAGACGGGGCAGTTAGAAGGAGGGGAGATGGAAGGAGATGGAAGGAAAAGAAACAAAAGAGGATGAGAAGGAAGAAAGGAGAAGATGGATGGAGGATAGAAAGAGGAAGGAAGAAAAGGAAAGAGAGCAGAAGAGAGGGGGGAAGGAAGGAAAAGATGGGAAGAAAGAAAAGGAAGGAAAGGGGAGGAAAGAGGAAAGAAAATGAGAGAGAAAAAAAGGAGAATGACATTTAAAGAATACAGTAAGGGACAAAAGAAAAAGGGAGAAGGAGGGATGGAATGAAGATAGGAAAGAGATAGCCAAGAAAGAAAAAGGAAGAGAGATATGAATAATAAGAGGTTAGAAGAGAGGAAGGGAAGAAAGCAGGGCGGAAGGGAAAGAGAAAGAAGGAAAGGAAGGAAAGAAAGAAAAGAAAGGGAGGGAGGGAAAGGTGGAAAGAACAGGAAAGGGGGAAAAAGCGAGCAAGCATATGTGCATGCTCACAGGACAGCCAGCGGGAGTGAACACCAGAGATAAATTTTCTAACCCAAAGGGAGATGTGTGGGAGAGAGCACCAGAGACTTCCACATTTATCCTACTTTAAACATTTCTGGAAAAGGCCGGGGATGTGTGTTTCCAACTTGGTAGGAACAAGAGGGCTGCCACTTCCATCATGTCTCCCTTGCCTCCTGCCAACAAGACTGATGACAAGGGACTCAATGGCAGGGATGGTGCTCAAGATGGAACTTGGGATGCTAGCCCCTGGGTGGACGGAGAACCAGTGGCACCATTGAAGCCAGTGGCACCTAAGAAGGATGACTTTCCAGTCAGTGTCTGAAGGAAAGCCAGTGTTAAGGAAAGAGGGGGGAGCCAAGGGTGGGGTTTTGGGGGGGGGGTGCATCAGAGGGAGTTTTGTGCCAGGACCAGAGACTCTGCAAAAGTCAGAAAAGTCAGAGGCGGGAGAGAGGAGGATCTCTTGGCCATTTTGAAGCTTCCCCTGGCTTTGTGGACAGAGGAGGTGTGGCAGGAGTTGCAGCAAAACATGTTTGACTTGGCCTAAGAAGCATGTCTTGGGGAGGGGATGGCACAGCCTTGTGACGTAGAGCTGGTGGTGCGGCCCTGGCTCTGGCAAGGTGGTAGGCCCTGATGAGTGGTGGAGGGGGCCTTTGCCAGCAGCAGAAGGAGGTGGCCCTGGCACTAACGAGGTGGTGTGAGAGAAAAGGGGTGGCTGGTGCTGCATCCTCGGCTATGGTGAGCAAGAGGAGAAAGAGTAGAAAGAGAGGAAAAGGAGGAAGGAGAGGAGGAGAAGGAAGGGAGGAAGAGAGGAAGGGCCTCTTCCGTGGCGCCATGGTGCTGTCCCTGTCACTGCCGTCCCCCTGCTGCCACTATTCTCCCTCATCCTCCCGAAGAGCCCTGGCAGCAACAGGCCTTCCCTCCTCACCAGCCAAGCCCACTTGGCTAAGGGGCTAGGCCCCAGAAGTAAAAGAGGAGGCAACTTGAGACAGGCAGATAGGCTGGACCGCCCGCAGTATTACGTGAATGTAATGCACACCCCTCCCAATGTTGGCATGGTCATTTAGCCTTAGATTTGCATAAATATGGCAAATAGTTCAGTTCTGAACCCTTACTTTAAATATGGTGTTCCTCAGTCTTTTCCATAAGCTCGGGCATCTCCACATTCTTGCCTCGCCCTCTTGCAGTCAAACAGACCATATATGACAAATAAAATGTCATACATGTTATTTTCAGACTTACTTTCCGCAGTAAAGCACTATGATTGATTAAAGCAGCAGATCAAATGAGAACATTGACTCTCTTCGTTGTTTCTTTTTAGAGTAACAAGGAAATATTAAAAAGCTTTCTCCAGTCACTTGGAGAACACAGATTCAATTCCAAAGAGCAATTAACAGTGTCAAAAATGTCACCTTGTGCTACTGCCTAATGACTTCAGAAATATACTTTTGCAAGGTGTTAGGGATTTCTGATGTCAACTTAGTAGGCCATACCTAAAGCTCTAATATGTCAATTTCAGACTTTCCGATGCCAGATATCTCTGTTTAGATGGCAGAATATTACCAACAAAGATGTTTGTTATTCTCCATAAACTACTTTTTCAGCATTTTGTGATGTAATTTGATTTAAAGATAAGGATTACACGTGATTGCTTACTGAGGGCTCACTGTAATGCATACCTGGAATATATTGCCTTGAATTTAGTTGGGTGGGATGGAGCACAGAAAAATTGAGAGGGAGGAAGGCCTTAAGACCTATACTAAGATAACAATATAAAAAAGTCTTGTTCGTATTGGAAATCATGACAAAATCTCTAATCTGATAAAAAAGCAGAAAATAACATTTACTGTATTTCTTCTGCCCCCCCCAAGTTTATATTCTCAGTTTACGTTTTTTACAAGCAATGTTTGGCAAAAAAAAAAAAGCAATTGAGTAAAACATAAATTAAAATAAATTATTTTAATTTTGCTCAGTGATTAATTTTTGTATGTAAGGATAAAATAAACAAATGTTTACAGCCCATTGATTTTACATTATAAATATTTGGTCTTTTCATTGGAATGCAAGTAGAATAAATTTACTGTTACAGCACATGATATAAATAATAGCTAGCTCTCCTTTCTTTGCAGGTCAACTTCGTAGTGTGCCAACTTTTTGCCTTGTTTGCTGCTGTTTGGTTTCGAACTTATCTTCATTCAAGCAAAACTAGCCCATTTATAAGGCACCTAGTTGCCACCCTTTTGGGCCTTTATCTTGCACTTTTTTGTTTTGGATGGTAAGTTACTTTCTTTTTCTTTTTCATAGTATACAAGCGTTCTTTCTAAACTCTTTCTAGATTACCATTTTACTGCCCTGAATTATTCAAGATGCTTTACAACCTTGTTTTAAAGTGGCATAGGACTTTTATAATCCAATGTAGGTTGCCTCCATGTGAGTACTTCATTCAAATGTGAATCACATGTTTCTCCACCAATACCGTTTGAATATACATCAGCACAGATCCTCATGGCAAATTGTATCTCTTTGGTGGATAAAGGTACCGTATTTTCTGGTGTATAAGACAACTGGGCATATAAGACGACCTCCAACTTTTCCAGTTAAAATACAGAGTTTGGGATATAACCGCCCTATAAGATGACACCCAGCATATAAAACGACCCCTAACTTTTGAGAAGATTTTCCAGAAAATACAGTAATTTGAAAGATAGTAGATTATTGGATTAAAACGTGCAAAGTATGCTCTTTTGTAAATTAGTCTTATGTTCTTCAATTGAGAATTCTTGTTGATAAAGAAAATCATCTTTTCTGCTGTATCAACAAGTTTTGCCATACTCTTTGTTCCCTCTTGCTTTAAATTGTACAGTTTTCTCTATCTAGTGCACCAGCTTGCATGGTGCAGTTTTCTCCATAATTGTTGAATAGAGAAATGTGATGCAGTGATATCTGTCTTTAACAAAGGTGTCATTCAATATGACATTGCTGCCTCTTTAAAAATAATTTCTTTTTTCTCAGATAACATTTTTCATCTTAATATCTGCCTGACTGTACTGGACAGTACAGCACAAAGTCCAAATGTTGAGAAGCAACATAGGGTCTGCATCTTCTGGATACATGGCTGCTTGTCCCCCACAAATACTTCTACTTGGCTAACTGATATGCCAGGGTAGAAGACTGAACTAGAATCTTTCTCTTTTCTTTGGATTAGCATTTTCTGTGCCTCTGCTGTTTCAGAAGTTTCACTACTGAAATGACTGTGAAAAGCTTTTGTGGGGCACGGTGAAGGGCTAATTCAAAATGGAAAATTAAGCAACATCTGAAAATGTTCCTCCCTGGATCATGTACATAATACCAGATTTTATAACCTGAAAACTCCGAACTTTTGAAATGTGTTTCCTAAACAAGGAACACCACAATAGATGAATTGGAAGTGTCTTATGAATATAACTTGGATGTCTTTCCATCCCATCTGGAACAAAGTACAGTTTACAAAAAACAGAATATTATGTATGCAGTTATGTCAGCGACATGACCCAGGAGGCATCTACAGACAATGCTGCCTGTTTGGCTTAGAAATGGAGATGAGTACCACCCCCCAGAGTCAGACTCGACTAGATATAATGCCAAGGGAAACCTTTACTATGTATATTTATTAAAGGTAAAGGTTTCCTCTGACATTAAGTCTAGTCATATCTGACTCTTGGGGGTGGGGTGGGTGCTCATCTCCATTTCTAAACCAAAGAGCCAGCATTGTCTGTAGACACCTCCAAGAACATGTGGCCGTCATGACTGCATGGAATGCGGTTACCTTCCCGACAAAGTGTACCTATTGATATACTCACAGTTGCATGTTTTTGAACTGCTAGGTTGGCAGAAACAGAGCCTAACAGCGGGAGCTCACCCTGCTCCCGGAATTCGAACCACCAACCTTTTGGTCAGCAAGTTCAGTAGCTCAGTAGTTTAACCCGTTGCACCATGAGGGGGCCCAGATGTATATTTATAGTGTTATGTTTTATTGTTCGTGATTGCATATGTTGATGTTCCACTCTTTGGAGAAAAGGCTGTCATAAATCATAATCATCATTTTAATACATCTACACCATTGAAACCAACTGGGTAACCTTGGGCACATGCTCTCAGCCTTAGAGGAGGGCAAAGGCAACTGTAAACTAGTCTTGCCAAGAAAATTCTGTGATAGGGGTCGCCATAAATTGGAAATAACTTAGGCACACACGAACCAATACACAGCATGGTGTAGTGATTTGAGCATAGCCAAAGTTGAAATCCCTTTTCAGCCATAAAAATCCACTGGGTGACCTTAGGCAGGGAAGCTCTTGAGTGTTGGGAGGTGATACAAAAATGCTTTAAATAAATGAACAGTAAATAAGTCATGCTCTCTGAGCCCCAGCAAAGGCAAAGCTCCTGTGAACAGATCTTGCCAAGAAAACTCTGTGGTATGTTCATCTGAGGGTTGCCAGAAGTTGGGAACAACTTTAAGGCACACAACAATAATACATAGATCATTAATTGTAGAGAAAGTGTTGATGGCCTTTTATACAAATTATCTTAAACGTGTGCAAATAATGGTTTTTATGGAGGGAAATGGAAGACATTTCCTCTTTATTAGGTCTTGCATTGATTCTGCATTTGCAAGGTGATAAATGTGTGACGAAAACAGAGAAGAAATAGATAAATTAATTTTCCTAGAGAGGAAGCCAGTTCACTCTGTTGTTATAATTTGTCATTTCCCCTACCTCCATGCAAGGAGTGGCAAAGCAATTTCAAGGAAAACAAAGAGCACATTGTCTAAGATTTTGTTTAAATTATTCTTTCAAAATGGACACTACTACACCCAGCAGTAGACACATGACAGGACAAAAATGGAAACATACACTTGTTCTGTCATTTTAAAAAAACACTTTCACTGGTGAGGCATAGATATTAGCAACAAGTTGAACTAGTTGTTATAATGTATTACAGTAGTGCCTATTGTGTTTCAAGGCTTTTTTCAGCTTTTCTGTGATAGAGTGAAGCAGTGCAAAACAGGTATATCTGTCACCATGACAGGATGCACAATGAGTACAAATATTGTGGACAATGACAGCTCTACAGTAACTTCAAAAGTGCTGAGAAATTAGTGCTTGTAAACAGCCTTTGTCGACTTGTGATGAGTATAGACAATTGTGTGTTATGTTTGATGACTTCAGCATTTCAAAACAGATTCCTCCCTGCTGATTTTTTTCCCAAACAACTGTAACATGTACTTAGACTAACAAAATGCTTTTCTCCCTTAGGTATGCCTTACATTTTGTTATACAAAGTGGAATTTCCTACTATATCATGATCATTATAGGAGTGGAGAATATGCACAAGTGAGTACTCAAAAATTAATATATACTTTGATCAAAATATATGGGGCTGATATCATCTACAAGAAGATTAAACTTTTAAGGCAGTGAATTGTATGTGGCCCATTTTACAACTTCTGTATTCAGCATAGTAAATCTTTTTGTTGGTGCTGTTGGATCAATTTAGAATAATTTTCTTAATTTCCCGAAGAGTTTTTGTTTAGAATTAGATAGAGAAACATTGTCTGCTATTCAACATGCCAAAAGTTTGTCGCACCTGCTGTTTGTAGAAGGAAGTCCTTGGTGTGCTGTAAATTGTGGCATATAGCAGTTTCATTGGAAATTATCTGATTTTCCCATGTGTAATTTGTCTGCAAAGCGCTTTGTCATATGAGGGTATACAGCAGGGCCCGGGAAACCATGGCTCGCGAGCCAGATATGGCCCTTTTGATGAGTGCATCTGGCTCGCAGATAGGATGGCAACCCTAGCACACGCGCAATATGCTGGGGCAATGGCCCAAGTTCAAATGAGAGACGCCGCAGCGGAGAGAGCGCATGCTCTAGTCTTCCTCCTTCAGTCAAGGAGACAGCACTAATGCACATGCCTCATCTGGGAGCCTTCCCTGGCGCAGGCACAGTGGCGTTTCCGGCTGAAGTGCACGGATTCTGAGGCTGGAGGCAGAGAAAGAAAAAGGCGACGAGGGGAGCCCGCTGCCTCTGAATCCATGCGCTTCAGCCGGCGACACCACTGAGCCTGCGCCAGGGAAGGCTCCCAGGCGACACCCTTCAGCGGTTTCTCCCTTTCGCCCTCTCTCGCTCACCCTGTGTCGCCCTGGCCTTGCCAAAGCCTCTCTCTGCCCTTGGAGGTGGGAAGGAAGAGACGGCGGCGAGAGGCTTTGGCAAGGCCAGGGTGAGCGAGAGAGAGAGGGCGAAGAAGAGAACCCGCTTAGGGGCGTTGCCTGGGAGCCTTCCCTGGTGCAGGCGCAGTGGCGTCGCCAACTGAAGCTCGCGGATTTTGAGGCTGGAGATCTGAGGAAGAAGAAGGTGACGAGGGGAGCCCATTGCCTCATGTACCAGGGGAGCCGGGCAGTGGCCGGGTGCCTCGGGCCCCACTGCCCTTCGAAGTGGGAAGGAGGAGGCGGCAGTGAGAGGCTTCGGCAAGGCCAGGGCGACATGGCGTGGTGCTGCCACCGAGCGCGGACGCAGGTGAGCGCGAGAGAGAGGGCGAAGGGGAGAAACGGCTGAGGGGCGGTTGAAGACAGCGTGGCCCAGCGCCAGGGGGCGTGGCCATACTCTGCCAGACTGCCATCAGAATGGGAGAATTCAGTCTTAAAATATATTATATGGCTCTCACTGAAATAAATTTCCAAATATTTTGCTTTCATGGCTCTCTGAGTCAAAAAGGTTCCCGACCCCTGGTATACAGTAATGGTGTTCAATTGCACTTTTTTAAAAAAAACAAATATAAAAATTGTATGGCACTGTTTTAACCCTGGATTAGCATAGACTGCATTCTTTGAGTTAGTTTGATTCATATTATTTCATCTCTTTGTGGTGTTCTGAGGGTGCTGTTCTCTCTAAATGTTACAGTGCATAATTGTTCTTATGTACTGTGACATTTAGTGTTTTAAGCTATATTGTTTATTATGTACCTAATGAAACTGAAATACAGCTGTTTGGGCCTCCAACTCCCAGAAGCCCTAACAGCTTGTTCAATTGTCAGGAATTATGGGAATTGAAGGCCCAAACAGCTGGAGGGCCACAGTTTGAGGATGCCTGATGTAATCGATAGGCAGAGAAATAGAAACAGAGCTTATCAGAGGTTGGCATGGTTGAGTATAGACATTTGGATTCAGTCTTGTAAAACATTCAAAGATCCCTGTCTGGATCGGTGTCTTTTGAAACACACAGCATTGCAACTCTGTAGGTCTCAAAGTCTCAATGTAGAATAACGGTGCATTTTGCATTGTGTTGGTGTGTCTGTGAGTGTTGTAAATTTATTTACAAATCTGTCATAAGAGGGCACAAAAACAATTACTGGTGACCAAGAATAAGTGGATATGTATATGCATATATGTGTGCAATTAAAGGCAGATACTATTTTTGCTTTCTGTTCTTTTTATAGGGCCTATATGATCTATTGGCTATTTTATAGATCATTAGCAAGTATTTTGTAGAAGACATCAGAAAACATTTGCCAAAAGCAGCTTGAGTGTTGTGTCTTCTGCAACCTTTTTTCTGTGTAATGAGAAATATGAGCAGGTAAACCTGTGCAGTATACTAGGGATGGTAATTACATATCCTTTCAAGTGTAATTGGGCGGCATATTTCAGCAGCACTAGGAGGATGCTAAAAGTTGCAGATCAACAATTTGGAGGGCAGCATTATTCCTACTGTTGGACTACATCTAATTTTCTCATATGTAGACATATTAAAACCTGTAGGAATTATGACTTAAAATACAATTAATTTCAGTGAATCTGTTGTAGTTAGGAATAAACTACTGTGTGATTTAGTCCCGTTGATAAACATTTAGATGGCTGCTCTAGTGTTTTATTATATTAGAGAAGAATTGAAAAACTGAAGCAGACAGCGGTAGTGTTTCTTTGTGGCCAGTAATTACATATGTAGTTCCTATATGAAAAGTAGTCCTTTGGCCTCTGACTAGTCTGTTAAGGAATTACTTTTCAGGATTTTAAAAGTAGAAGGACCTTCTGGTCTGGAACAAAGTAAGGGAAGTGAAGGGTTGAAAAAAACCTCTTTAAAATTCAGAGAAATCTAGTGTGTCCTCACTGAGAAAAATTGGGAGAGAAAACTCCCTCTGAAAATTAAAGTTTGAATGATTCTATTTTAGAATTATGAATAAAATGTTTAATACTAGATGTTCATATATATAACAGGAATACTTTTGTGTCATTGTTAATTCCTGGTTTTGATTTCCATTTGTCAGTTGTTTTTATGGAAATGAATATTTTATGCTTATTTGAGATGCTGGAGGACCATAAGAGACAAAATATTTTCTCTATTTTACTAATGTTGATGGTTTGGCCTGTTTTTATTGATTTTCATATGTTCATCTGTGGTAAAATCAGCAGAATCAAATAAGTTTCTTAAAGCTTAATTTCTAACAAAAATAAAATAAAATAACAATTTAAAAAGGGAATTCACTTTTAAGTATTGTCTAACTGAACAGTACTTTTATTATACTGAACACAATAATGTTATGCTAAACAAAATTGTATAATTGTATCATATACATAACATGTATCATAACATGTTGTATTCTTGAATTAACAGAATTATTTTCAGTTTATAAAAGGTGCTAATACCTTCAATTTTCTCTAAAATTTCAGTTAAGCACCCTCCACAAAAAGCCTTGTTCGCTTGCCATAACTTCAAAATTTATGCAAATTTTACATATCAAAACATAATTGTGGGCACCTTCTCTTTTCTGTGCAGATTTCTCTCTTTCCTTGTTCAATTTTTGAATTGATTTATATCAGAACAAATCCAAATATGTTCTGTGAATTTAGCAGTTTGTAATATGGTGGTAAGGGTTAAACGTTAGAAGAAATAAATTTTTCAGCAAGCAGATCTTGTAGGATATAATTGAAGCAAGTTGAACATTTGACTGACAAATTACACTATGGGTTCAATAATTCAAGCCATCGATATGGCGAAGTGCAAGTTGAATAGCTATGAAAGCCTACTTAAGAATATTATTAATAAGGAGCAGTCTTTCGAACAGTACTGTAGAACAAAAAACTGTACAATACACAGTCAAAATATTACCACCATCCCTGCTCAACTGCTGCCCCATGAAGTAGAGTGTAGCCAGGGGCGGCCCGAGCTCTCCGGGGGGAGTACGCGAACTTTATTTTCACGCCCCCCCCCCCGGCGGCTCCCGGCGGCTCCCGGCGGCGCCCACGCATGCGCAGACTCCCGAGCGCGCCGGCGCGGAGGAACGGGGGGGGGGAGAGGGGACTCACGGGGCGGGCTCACGGACCCGAGGAGGAGCAGGAGGAGGGGGGAGGCCACGAGGGCGGCCCCCATGGAGACGCAGTGGCAGCAGCAGCAGCAGCAGCGCCCCCGGAAGGGCCCGAAGCCAGAGGCGCATATTCGTGACGTCACTTCCGCGCGCCTCTGCCGAGGAGGAAGGGGAGGAAGGCCTCGCCGGCTGCGCGCTGTAAGGACGCCCGGAAGGAGAGACGCCGGAGGGAGGGAGGGAAGGAGGAAGAGGCCGCCGCACCTCCGCAGGGCTCCCACCCTCCGGCGTCTCTCCTTCCGGGCGTCCCTACAGCTCCCCTTCCTCCTCGGCAGAGGCGACGAAGTGACGTCAGGAAGATGCGCCTCTGGCTCCGGGCCCTTCCGGGGGCGCTGCTGCTGCCGCTGCGTCTCCATGGCGGCCGCCCTCGTGGCCTCCCCCTCCTCTTGCTCCTCCTCGGGTCCGTGAGCCCACCCCGTGAGTCCCCTCTTCCCCCCTGTTCCTCCGCGCCGCCGGCTGGCTGCGGCAACACGGCGGCGGGGCGGCGCCCCTCCCAGGTGGCCACGCCGCCCTCCGGGAATGTCGCCCTACGCGACCACGTAGGTCGCTTAATGGGGAAGGCCGGCCCTGAGTGTAGCTGAAGGGAAGACTTATGCGTTGGCACATAGTTTGTGCAGAGCTCCTAAAAGAAGTCATCTTCCAGAATGCCAAATCTTGTGGGAAGCCTGATTAACCACAGCCAAACACCTCTCTCCACGGAGAGAGGAGTCAGTCTTTTTCCTCTGCAGAGAGAAACACAACTGGGCTTCAGTCAGTTCTGTTCACCGAGAAACAAAACTCACTTATTTTGTGGCAGTATTAAATAATAATAAAAAAGAGACTCAGGGTGGCTTACAAGACACTGTGGTGTAGTATATAACATAAACAATAAAGTAAAGGTTTCCCCTGATATTAGGTCTAGTCATGTCCAACTCTGGGGGATCGTGCTCATCTCCATTTCTAAGCTGGCATTGTCCATAGACACCTCCAAGGTCATGTGGCCAGCATGACTGCATGGAGTGCCGTTACCTTCTCACAGAAGCGGTAGCTATTGATCTATTCACATTTGCATGGTTTATAACTGATAGGTTGGCACATTAGCTGGCCTAACAGCGGGAGCTCACCCTACTCCCCGGATTTGAACTGCCAACCTTTCGGTCAGCAAGTTCAGCAGCTCAGCGGTTTAACCCGCTGTTCCACCAGAGGGCCATGTCAGTAAAAAACAGTATCACATAAAAATTATAAAACAACCACTATCAACACATAAAATAAAATAACACAATTTAAAATTCAAAACCATCAGTAGTTGAAAGTTAAACTTGCATTCATATGACAGAAATCTCACTCTGTTTCTGTTCACTGATAAAGAAAATAGACTCATTTATCTGCACATAGAAGTGATGAAAATCTGACTACATTTCTGTCCACCAGAGATGAATCCCTGTCCATTCTCTGTAGATGGAAGTGACTGAAGCCTGACTGCATTTCTGACAAAAAGGGGGGAAAAAACCTGCTTTCAGTGGGAAAAGAAATGCAAGTTTAACTTTCATTGCCTCTCTTTTTTAGAAAGAAGCAGTAGACAGAAGCACACCCAGGCATCTGTTGCTTCTGTCTGCAGGGGAAAGAAGCAGACTACTTTTTCAATAAAGAGAGGTGTATGGCTCAACATAATCAGTCTTTGCACTGTATTTGGCATCAAAGAGGGGACTGCTTCAGTGTGGGCCAGCATGGTCCCCCACTTCCCTCGGCTTTGTCCATAAAAGGAGGCTTTTTGCATAACAGAAACTGTGTACGTGAATTTGTGTAATACACAGATCAACTGTATTTCACACCAATGCTGAAAAAAGAGGAGACTGCTTTTCAGTTTTAATTTTAAGGGGGAAAAAATCTATCTAGTGATGTGAAAACAATTCATTTTTTATTCTTGCATGCTAGAATACAGTAAGGAAGTTTTCATCCATAAGCAGGATTTCTCTTAAAAGCTGTTTTATTATACACATATAGAACTAGTGTATTTTATCGCATAATAGTCGCCATTGCATAGTGTTGCACCCCCCTTTTGGGGAAGGCAAAATACCAATTTTGCCTTCCCCAAAAGGGGGGTGCAACTACTAACATTGGTATTTTGCTCTTTTCCGCATAATAGTCTCACTTTTAGGTCACTTGCCCACGCACATGAAATTAAGGGTGTGATTGGCCTTTTGGTGTTGTGGAGCTTGACTTGTCTGCCAGCAGAGTCAAGTTCCACAGCATCTGGGAGAGAGTCCTGCTGGTGAGGGTGGGGGGGTTCTCTTCCCCGCCTGCTTGCCCTCTTCCTTTTGGCAAGGGGGCAACCGTGAGAATGGGTAACACTTAATCCACCTGCGTGGTTGTCTCCTTTGAGGGTGTAGCCACATGGGAAAGAGGGAAGGTACATGGGCTTTCCCTTTGAGGGCTCAACCACATGGGCGGGTGATGCTTCACATGCTTGCACGGCTGTGCCCTCAAAGGGAACACTCACGTGGATGGGTGATGCTTTGCTTTGAAGGCACAGCCAGGTAAGTGAAGTGTCACCTGCACTCGTGGTTGTGTCCTTACAGGGAAAGAAGCCTCTCAAAGGTGACTTTTTCACTGTGTAATATATTTGCCACCAGTCTATGCTGGCAAGAGATTCCGATTGTTGAGCAGTTTAGATTCATTTATTTAATGAAAAGTACCTTGCATACAACATTCCTTTTTAAACCAGTAAAAACTGCTGTTGCATTGATACCTGATGGAAAAAATGCATACAGTATTATCTGTGAAACCACTGAAAATGGCTACAAGGCTTATTTCTACTACTGAAAAAAGCAGTATTCCCATATATACAAATGTGTTGCAAGAACCTATTAAAGGGTGCAAATTGGAATATTCCTGCACCAGTGTGAATTACAGTTTCCAAACAAACCAGTCTCTAGAGGCAGCCTACTTTTGATCTACATGCACCTGAATAATTCAAGTGTAGAATAATGGAAGGGCAAACACAACAAATATTTTAGATGTGAAGCTATTATTTTGCTGTTATGCATCTCCAAATCTACTTTAACATCTGATGACCCCATCCTACTGTTTTCTTGGCAAGATTTATTCAGAGGAGATTTGCCATTTCCTTCTTCATCCTGAGAGAGATTGCGTCTTGCTTATTGTTGCCTAAAGCTTTTCCATGGCCGAGAGAGACTGAACACTGATTTCCTAGTCCAGCATCCAAACCCCTATATCAGTGGTTCTCAACCTGTGGGTTCCCAGGTGTTTTGGCCTACAATTCCCAGAAATCCCAGCCAGTTTACCAGCTGTTAGGATTTCTGGGAGTTGAAGGCAAAAACATCTGGGAACCCACAGGTTGAGAACCACTGCACTGGCTCAAACAACTGTTATAGTCTTCTATTTTTCAAGGACTGGTAATTTAATGTAAGAATAGTTCCCGCAAGACTTTGCTCATAAAGGATATCTTATTTTTTCATTTTATATCTGTCTTTTTTGTTTAATGGGAGTGTATATACCTAAATCTGATTATTAGAACTAAACAAGATTCAATGAATCAATAGCACAGTGGTTAGTCACCTCTTATGTAAATTCCTTTGATTCATTGAGCTGAGATTGCCCTGAGATATGTGGTAAACTAAAGTCTTGGAGCATTTTAAGCAAAATAGCATAGTTGACAATCATGTTGGTATTTTACTGCAGTGAGATCAGAGGATTTTAGTTTTCTGTCTGCTTCAGTGTTCACATTTTAAAAAATTATTCCAACCTGTTTGACATCATAAATTGGCATCTGGGTAACTGAAATTTTTAGTAATGTGATATAGTTTATAGCCTAATATATGTTTATGACATGTTCATATAACCATATCTTATGTAAGATTTGCTCTCATAGCTGATGGTATTAGTTGGCAGTGAAGTAAGGTACTGGGTAAAAAAAGATCTCTCAGAGAAGAGTAAATAAATAACAACTATGCATTTATTTCACCATAAATACCTGAAGTGGCCTTTATTTGGCTTTAATTAGTTAGTGGGTAATAGGAGCTATAGCAAGAGATTAGTTGGGGAGGATGAACAAATTGAGCTACAGCCAATCCTGTTTATTTTTTCATATTCAGACAAATAAAACTGTTACTGAATGGTAGACTTGATCTAGTGGGTCATTTTCAACCAAAACTTATTATAAAAAATTGTACTGGATTCAGATTTATTTATACATCACGTATGACTATGTTAAACTTTAATTTTAATTCCTTTACTCAAAGTATGGACTTGAATACCCAAAGGGTATTGGATCTTGTTTAAACTTGGACATTATATAGACCTGCTTAGTACTTGTATGGGAAAATCACCAATGAGTACGAGGTGCTGTAGTATATATTTCAGAGGAAGCAAGTGGCAAAATCACCTCTGGTTGTTTTTTTTGGGTTTTTTGTTTTTGGCCTAAGGAAATTCTATGAAATTCATGGAATTCCATAAGTTTACAAGTGTGAAACCCCATGCAAACACACTAAGTATGACTAAATCTGGGTTCACTAGTAAACTTTTTCATGTTTACCGTTTCTACATGCACATATAAAGATATGATGCTTTTCACAGCTTCCCAGCTTCTGTGTTTCACTTTTCTAGTTTTGAATATTTATTATCAAAGAGATCTGCAATTTGAAGAAAATACTGATGCCAGATTTTAAATACAGAATTTTCAGTTTTATGCACAAAAACCTTAAATAATCTGCTGGAGAAGATAATTTGCAAGATTTTTCACAAAATATTTGGAACAGTTAAATATGCTGATACTAAAAATCCTTTGATAAGTATCACTAACCTGGTAATTTACACTCTGCTGTAGTCACACATATCCTCTTTGTATAGTTGCCTTCAGCTGTCTTGTCAGTCTAGTTTCAGAGAAAAAATATTTGACATGGCTGAGCAGGTTCTCAGTTTCTATATTAAACTATTGTTCTTTTCGACCTTCACTCAGCACCAGCATGATTTAGGATAAATATTACTCCAAGTTTGCAGTTGCTTATATCTGGAAAATGTAATAGAATATGCAAGTATGGCAATTCCTGTTCGTCCTATAAGATTTAAAAAAAAACCCTGAAAAATCAAATTTGTACAAGCCAACTTTTAAAGAGAGTTTAACTAGTTGGTTCTTGTAGACAAAACTGTATAGTGTCTAGATCAGTGGTTCCCAACTCTTTTTTTGAGGGACTACTTGACCAGGGACCACTTGACCAGAGACTACTTGACCAGGGATCACTCTCCAATTAGTACCAAAAGGGTAACAAATAAGTTTTTGGTTAACTTTAGATTTGGTTTAAGGTGCCTATTCACAAAATTGCATTGTATAGATCACTTCAGCTCTAGTTTCTGATATAGAACATGTGTCATGGTCAGCAACAGGGAAGGAGTGGCAGATGGTGTGAAAGGAACAGTAATAAAATAAACAAAATAAAGTATAAAGAAAGAGGAAGGAGGCTCTTGGACCAGATTTTCATCCTCATTGCCCACTGGTGGTCCACGGCCCATATGTTAAGAACCGCTGGTCTAGATCAAGGGAAGTAACGTTACTCCTCTATTCTGCTTTGGTTAGGCCTCACCTGGAAGACTGTGAGGGGTAAGGAGATCAAAGTGGGGCATCACTGGCCAAGAGATCATGCTCCCCTCTTGTTAAAATTGGGGAAGTTAGGCCCAAGGAAATGGAGATTCAACCCAAAGGTAACCTTTAATGAAAAGCATAAACAGGTCATTAAACAACATATTCAAGAATTATTTCCAATTAACAGACAACCACAAATAAAAGAAAGATTTTATGGGATGCTTTTAAAGCAACCATAAGGGGGACATGTATCTCATTGGAAATAGGGATCAATAGAAAAGGAAAATCCACATTCGAAAAAAAACAAATGAGATCAGAGGTAGAGGATGCCTTTCAGCCTTTCCAAAAATATCCACTGGTTGAAAATAAGAAAGGATGGAAAGAGGGGAAAAAAACAACAACTGGAGGACTTAGATAAAATCGAGATCACAAAAAAAATTGTGGGTTAAAAATGATTGCCAAATCAACTAGATTAATAATTCAAAAAGACTGGCTAGAGTCTGAAAATCAAAACAAGCTAGAAATAGAATTCTCAAACTAAAAGATGGTAGAGGACATCTGAGGTCATCAGATAATGAAAAAAAGGAAATCATGGCTTGTTTTTATGACAAACTCTACAAAGTATTGACAAGTTGGAATGTGTCCAGAGGAGGGCGACTAAAAGGATCAAAGGTCCGGAAACCATATCCTAGGATGAGTAGCTTAAAGAGCTGGGTATGCTTAGGCTGCAGAAGAGAAGTTTGAGAGGAGATGTGATAGCCATGTTTAAATACTTGAAAGTATGTCAAAAGAGTTAACAGGCTTGTTTTCTGCTGCCCTGGAGACTAGGACTCAGAGCAAAGGGTTCAAATTACAAGAAAGGAAATTCCACCTGAACATTAGAACTTCCTGACTGTATGAGCTGTTCAGCAGTGGAACTCTCTGCCTTGGAGTGTGGTGGAAGCTTCCTTGCTCCTTCCATCTTTGCATATACATACATAGTGAGATATTTTGGAACTGGAACCCTGTTCTGGACAAAAAAAATATTTATGTTTCATATACACATAGCCTAATAGTAATTTTATACAATGTGTTTAATAATTTTGTGCATGAAACAACATTTATGTACATTTAAACATCAGAAAGCAAAGAGGCCACTATCTCAGCCACATATGTGAACAATTTTGGACTTTTTAATATTAATGATTTTGGAATTCCACATGAGGAATGCTCAACTTATAGTATAGACAGTAGAGAAACATGTGCTTTAACTGTTTTAGCTGTATCTGACCTAATTGACTGACACAGCCAGAGATATTGGAAATAAGATATTTTACTGGAGAAGGTTGATGATGGAGTGTCAAAATGAGCCAAGATGAGCATGCCATATACAGCGGTTCTCAACCTGGGGGTCGTGATCCCCAGAGGGGTCGATTGGCTGTTTCAAAGGGGTCGTGGTGCCAATTCCTTTGGCTCCACCCCCTCCACCTCCCTGCAGTGGCTGCCGGGCCCCTGGGGACAACACAGGAGGGGCCAGGCCCGGTGGGGAGGCGAATCAGATGGTGAGGAGGAGGAAGAAGAAGAGGCCACGCCCCTGCAGCAAGGCCTGTACCTTCATTTGGAGGCACTGCCAGAAGAGAATGGAGAGGAGAAAAGGTCTTTCTGCTGCTTCCCTGCCCCACGCTCCTCTCACTGCCCTTCGAGGCCTCCACTTCTGGTGGAAGCCTCGAAGAGCAGCAAGAGGTGCGCTGGGCAGCAGCAGCACCGAGGCCTGCCTTCGTCTCTCTCCTCTGGGCTCTTCCTCCTCTCCATTTGGGCTCTCCAAACGGAGAGGAAGTAGAGGAAGGCCCTGAAGGGGAAGAAGGAAGGCAGGCCTTGGTGGCCTATGCCGTTCTCTTCCTGCCTGCTGTCCTCCTTCTCCTCTGGGCTCTTCTTCCCCCACCTCTCTGTCCTCTTCCAGCGGAGCCTCCAAATGGGGAGGAGGAGTTCAGGAGACATTTTTAGGATGCTCTTTGATGGCAGATGAACTATAACTCCAATCCTATTTTCCCTACTTTCTCCAAACCTTTCCAGTATTTTCTGTTGGTCATAGGATTTCTGTAGGCCAAGTTTGGTTCAATTCCATGTTGTTGGTATTCAGAATGCTATTTGACAGCAGGTAAACTATAACTCCAAGCAACTGCAACTCCTAAATGTCAGGGTCTGTTTTCCCCAAACCTCTCCAGTATTTTCTATTGGACACGGGAGTTCTGTAAGCCAAGTTTGATACAATTTCATTATTGTTGGTGTTCTGAATGCTCTTTGATGGTAGGTGAACTATAACTCCAAGCAACTGCAACTCCCAAATGTCAGGGTCTGTTTTCCCCAAACCTCTCCAGTATTTTCTATTGGACACGGGAGTTCTGTAAGCCAAGTTTGGTTCAATTTCATTATTGTTGGTGTTCTGAATGCTCTTTGATGGTAGGTGAACTATAACTCCAAGCAACTGTAACTCCCAAATGTCAGGGTCTATTTTTCCCAAACTCCACTAGTGTTCAAATTTGTGCATATTGAGTATTCCTGCCAAGTTTGGTCCAGATCCATAGTTGTTTGGGTTCACAGTGCTCTCTGGATGTAGGTGAACTACATCTCCCCTAAATCACTGTCAATTCCTCCCAAGCCCCTCCTGTATTTTCTGTTGGTCATGGGGATTCTCTGTTCCAAGTTTGGTCCAGGTCTATAATTTGTGGGGGGTCTTAGTGATATGTGGAAGTCAGAGCTGAATCAGTTGAAGGTATTGCAAATCCCATCATCCGTTGTCCATACTCCCCCAAGCATATTTTTTGTTATGAATCACTATGCTTTAAGTATGTCCAATTTGTAACAATAAAAATACATCCTGCATATCAGATATTTACATTACAATTCGTAACAGTAATAAAAGTAGCAACAAAAATAATTTTATGTTTGGGGGTCACTACAACATGAGGAACTGTATTTAGGGATCACGGTATTAGAAAGATTGAGAACCACTGCTATATAGTATTTATGGACCTCTACTGTATAACAAGAGAATAAGTGGTTTGTGTGTTTGACTCCCCGCTCAGCCATGGAAATCCCCTGGATAACTTTGAGTAAGTTGTTTTCACTCATACTCCGAGGAAGGCAAGAGCAAATCTTCTGTGGATCAATTCTGCCAAGGAAATATTGCCATAAGTTGGAAACAAGCATCAGCAACAATTACATGTTTACTCCATGTATTGAGAATTACTTCTTCCTTCCCTTTTGAATTTGTAATGACTTTTTTTCTTTCTGTTGCTTATTGTGCTGATTTCTGAGATTACATCTGTTTTTGCTTCAGTTGCTGTTATGTAGACCTTTGCTTCAGTTGCTGTTATGCAAAAGATATGAATTATACTCAGCATCTGTTAAAACATTTCTTATAGTAGGAATTATTAAAAATCTGTTGCAAGTTTTATGTATGTTTGAGGCTGTATAAAGCATGACAGGTGCTGGAGGCGACCGAGAAAGGAATCCACAGAGTAGTGGGATGGTGGAAGTAGCACCTTTCAAGGGATGTAACTTCTTAAAAGTGCTGTCTTGTGTACCATATGTCTACAACCTGACTTGCCAGCTGCTACTGTGAGTTTGCTGAGATTATTAATCAGTGCCAGTCAGAATGTGTTGCTGGCCCTGAAGACGACATTGCTTTAACGTTTGTGCATCAAGCTGTTTCCACATAGCATTCTTGCAAACTCCTGTAAAGTCCACGTGAAAGCTTTGGGGGTGCTGATGTGTGGAGTAGCTATGAAAAACAGCATGGCAGGAGTCAGGAAGAAGTAGGCTCCTAAAGTTGGTTACTGTTTAAAGAGCCCATACTATCTAAAAAGGTGTAGCCATGAATAGATAGTGCAGCAAAATGTTTCAGATCATATATTTGTGACAGGCACAGGTAAAGGAGATATAATAGTGAATAGCATACTTGATATTGATATTATAACTGATGAGGACCAATGGCATTTACTAATAAATAGTGCAATTCAGAATGTTCGTTCAGATCAGTCAAATGACTTGTGCAAAACTAGTGGGGCACTTTGTTTGATGATGCCCATGCCATACATATCACAAACTGCTTTTGAGATTCCCCTTTTTCAGGAACAATTTAGCATCAGGGTTTCATTTTTGGGAAAATACAATTTTCAAGCCTTCTTGGATTTAGGGGATTAGGCCTATTTTGTTGGCTTTTGGTGAAAAGAACCAGCATGGTGTAGTGGTTTCAGTGTTGAACCATGGCCCCATCTACACTCATATAATGCAGTTTCATAATGAAGTTTAACTGCATTATATGGCAGTGTAGACTCATATAATGCAGCTGAGTTCAGTTAAACTGTATTATGAAACTGCATTATATAGCAACATAGTCTATGGTTCTGGAGATGAGTTCAAAATATATTTTGTTACCTTAGGCAAGTCACATTCTTTTCATTTTAGAGGACGGCAAAAGCAACACCTCTCCCAAAGAAATCTTGCCAAGAAAGGTTTGCCTTTGGAGTGCCACAAGTTGAAAATGACTTGAAGGCACACCAAAGCAGCAGCAGCAGCAACAGAAAGTTTTGCTAGGATCCACTTAGAGCTGTTCTTTGAAGTAGACGAGCACATGGCCCTATTAGATTGCCCATATTAGAAGGTTGGTCTGATAAAAATTTATGGAGTGCTCTTAGTGCAGTACTTTGTAGTCATTCTCTTTCCTTCTCTCCCTAGCTGTTCAGTTTTCGTTGAAAGCAGTGACTGTACCTTCTACTGATGCTTCTATGAGGTTTGTTATTCCACCTGTCGTGCTGCCAAGTAATTTGATGGGGAGCAAATGAGCTCTGAGTCATTGTAGTACTGCTACATGCATTATTACTTCAACAAACTATTCCTGTCAAATAGATCGGATACCACTACTAAATAGAGGCAGATGCATTTAGGAAGGGAAAATCAGCATCTTCATGGCACGAAGATTGTCTATAGAAAGAGATCTGGAGTTTGGAATAATTCAGTATGTAACGTGAATTTTGTTCCTGCCTTGTAAATGTCATTTCCTAATTGGTTCTATCATAAAAACATGGAAAAATGATTAAGCTGCAAAAACGTTGTTTTTGCAGAACATCCTACAGCACATTTTGCTATAGATTTTCAATGAATATCTCAGAGTCTTAACCAATTCAACATAATTTGTGGCAGCCACAAAAATGAAGTTTCTGGAGTATAACAACTACTTTTAAAGTAAGTACTGCACATTTAAACAGGAAATCACACTTTCAAACCAGGAACTTAATTGTTTTCAATTTTTTGTTACATCATGATAGGTTGGGTTATTCCCTCAAAGATTAGTGTATAAACTTCGAGTGAAAAGACTAAACTCCACATTTACTGTTTTAACTAATATTTTCTATATTGAGTACTTATACATAGTTGTTAACATATGCCATTTAGTTTTGGATTTAGCTTTTAATATGCCCGGCAGACCTGGAGTGAACTACAAGTAAATATAATAATAATCATCATCATCATCATCATCCCAGTGGTGATTGGCACACTGGGTGCAGTGCCTAAAGACCTTGGCCTGCACTTCGGCGCTGACAGAATTACCATCTGTCAGCTGCGAAAGGCCACCCTACTGGGATCTGCACGCATTATTCGCCGATACATCACATAGTCCTAAACACTTGGGAAATGTCTGACGTGTGATCCAATACAACAACCAGCATAGTGATCTTGTTTGATGTGTCCTAATCTTGTTGTGTTTCGAATAATAATAATAATAAAAACTTTATTTACATTCTGCCCTATCTCCCCGAGGGACTCAGGGTGGATTCCAAACACAAAAGGCAAACATTCAATACCCAAATACAACAACAATACGTCCATAGCAACTAAATTTAACACCCCAACATATATTACAAATTACTACAACTTGTATATCGGTGTAGTGTGAATATCCAGTGGGTGTAATGTGTAGAAGTTGGAATGCGTAATTGAAGAAAGATGTATGTTATAGGTGATTCTGTAAAATATTGCTGTTCTAATGGGTGACATTTTAGTTCTGTCATATGGGGATGTTTTCTGTTTCAAGGTTAATATTTTATATTAATTCCTTGACAGATTAATGGCCTGTGTTCAAGGCTGTTAATTGGCTTGCCTTTTAATTAGCTGTCAGTGGAAGACTTAACTTTTCACTACAGAGCATTGAGATGAACTGTGATTTCCTGGATTTGGCTGGAGGAGGTTCAAATCTAGCATCAGCTCTAGTTATCATAATTGATGCATTGGCTTTAGGGTGCTTACTGTTGCTGCCTTGGGTGCATTACAGTATTGTATTTCAAGGACACCTGGGGCTTTGTGGTAGAACCAGTCACACAGAACAGGCACCTTTGAATTTTAAGTAATGTAAGTATTTTGTAGATTTTTAAAGAGAATGTTTTCAGCAAGTACTGAGATTTCTTTTAAATTTCTGAACTAATTCACACCATTAGTTGATGCAGCCACAGTGCATGCCATAAATCTTTCTATATTGATTTTGTTTTCCAATTAAAATGATTTCTTTAAAAGCCCAATAGTAAACCTGTGCTACTTTTTATGTTACATTGGCATTCTGTAAGCAAAATCAGATAAAAATATGTTCAGTACATGAGGACTCTGTCTTGTAAAACACTGCATTTTATTTTTGGAATACAAAATGTACAAACATCTGATCTGTGGTAAAACGCTACACATGTTTCATTCATAGCTATTTCTTTTTGTATATTTGCAGACTGAGTCCAAGAAAGCTTGTGGTTTGTAACTTGTTTGGGTGGGTTTCATTTTACGGTGGGGTTGTGTTCCTGGGCTTGAAGTGTAAATTGAGACAGATGTAAATTGGAGGAGCCAGGTTCATAGGTAATCATTGGAGACCAGGCGGATGGATTCCCATGGAGTCACAAAACCATTTAACCTGCCACTAATTTGATAGTTTTAAGGAATAAAGTATCACAACTTTTTTCCAATAAATTAATGCATGCTCTCTAGAGACACCAAAAGAGACAACAACTGTTGGTTCCAATGGGGCTTCGTTGGGGTTAACTGGCCATTAGACAACAGTTCCTCTTCAAAGGAATATGCTGATAGTGAGCAACTGGTGAGTACTATGTTCTTTTGCTGTGCTTTTGCCAGCAGCCCTCCCAGGTAAAGAGAACACACCAAAAGAACTAGGGGCATTATCTCTGACTGTACCCTGTGCAGCAGGTTTGCCAAGCGAAGAAAGGAGACACTAGTTGCTTAGTTGCTAAGCAAGTAAAATAAACTTTTTCGAGCTGTAACGACGATTTCAGTTTATGCCTCTCATGTTTCCATTGCTAAGCAAGCAAAGAAAACCCATTATTCCAAATGATGGCAAGGTTTGAATTTCTTCCTGACCCTCACCCACTGTGGGCAAGTAATAGAAAACAAGTATAGCCAGATTTTCCTACCACTCCAAACTCCATGCCAAAACTCCAAACAGTTGCAATCTTTCTTTCACCGTTCATGTTCTTTTGCCTTTTTCACTCTGCTGTCCACAGCATGCTGGGGAAGCTATGCATTGTGTCTGAGGCTCTATTTATTTAGTTTTGGAGAAAGATTGTCAATTTGAAATATTGAAAATATTATCTGCATTTGAAATAAAAAGCAAGATTTTTTTAAAAGAACATAATTGATACATTAATCTTGGATTATTGCTCTCAGATATACTGTATAATGTGTATTAAGAAGCTGGTCTGTGAGCTGTATGACCGATTAAGTATATGATAACTACTACTTGGGAGGGTGTGTTTTTGGAGTTTGCAGAAGACATATTTGCAAAATATGTATGCTAGTTCTTTACAGGATTTTTTGCATGAATGTAACAAATTTGCTTTCTCTAATGGTGGTGTTGGTAATGGAGTTTTTTTAAAAAAAAATCATTATGCTTGAGAAAATGTAATGCATTATGTTACTGTACAACAAAAATGTAATGCACTATATTACTGTGCAACAGGGCACAGTAAGAAGTTTAGCTGTAAGAGTATTTGCTCAGCAGTGCTGTCTTACATTCTTTGATGTTGGTTTTTCATATCTGATTGCAGTAACGCTTTCTATGAAAAACCCTTTGACTTCAAAGAACTTAATTCAACCTTGCAACCATTCTAATAGGTAGGCAAGGCATATTGTCAGGTGTGATAAAATGTTTGAAAGTAAAACATATTGTTACATTATACTTCCAGACAATTCTTGCTCTAGTAAGAATCTCTCCCACCCCAAGTAGCATTTTGCCTAAATCTGTACATGTTTGAAACTATGTCCTTCCAATCTGCCAGCCAGCCAGCTATCCTTTTATTTATGCTGATATAGTTGATATTCAGCTTTTCTTTAGAACAATATGCACCAAGCTTAGAAAGCAGTCTTCTCAGGCCAATTTAGGTGAGATTAGAACCATGTCATCCGCATATAATAGAATGGAGATTTTCTTGGATCCCACTGCAGGTGGGAAAAATTTTGGCCCTGAGAGTGTAGGTTATCATTCAAGTATAGATTAAAGAGTATTGGTGCCAGTAGACACCCTTGTTTTACTCCTTTATTAGTATGAATGGGGTCAGTTAATGAGCCAAAAATACCAACTCTTATTCTAGCCATGGTGTTAGAATAAAGTGCCTTGATTCGAAAAAGTAGATGCTTATCCATATTGGTGTTGGCCAGCTTATGCCACAACAGGTTTCTATCGATAGAATCAAAAGCTGCTGCTAAGTCGACAAAGGCAACAAATAGGTGTTTGGTAGGTCCAGCAGTTGCTTGTTGGGCTAAGAAGTACAAAGTCAGACACTGGTCAATCGTACTCTGTCCTTTTCTGAAACCAGCCTGTTCAGGGTGAATGATTTGGTTATTGAATTCCCAGTCCTCTAATTTGTTTAACAGGTGTTTGCTATATAACTTAGAGTCAATATCTAAGAGGCTAATAGGGCGATAGTTGTTGGGATCTTGTTTATCACCCTTCTTGTAGATGGGGACAACTATGCTCTGTTTCTATCCCTCTGGGATTATGCCTGTGTTATTAATTTGCAAGAACACTTTGCTTAATATTGGAGCCCACCATTCTGAAATTTTAAAAAATATTTATGGGGGCATCATATTTTCCCCTGGGGCCTTACTCAGAGCCAGGACTGCAATCAATTTCTTCACCTCAGAAGTTGACACGGGACCAGTAAGGCAAACAGGTGGTATTGGGAACACTGGTAGCATGTTTTTTCTGAAGAAGTAGCTCCGTAGAGCTTACTAAAATGATCAAAACATTGCTGTGTTGAAATATGCCCAAGAACTATTGGCCTGACTGTAGTATGCATTCTGGTTGAGATAATATCCCAAAACCGCATCACATTTTTTTCCGACACAGCTAATGCTAATTGGTTCCACTGAACTCTAATGTGTGTCTTTTTTCTGCTTTAAGAGTGCTTTATACGAAGCCCTCATCTGAGCTAGACTTGCAATGGCAGTACTATCCTCGTTTCTAAGTGTATATTTTGGAATACTCCATTAGAGCTTGCCCGGCACTTCTGCATTCAGAATCAAACAATCAGTTAGGTCCCACTTTGTTAGATGTGCAATTGTATAAAATCGTTAATTTGCCTTGAAATCTTTCTGCTCACATATGTGCAAACAAGAAGTACATTCAAGCACCTGTGTGAGAAATGATCGGAGGTCCTTGCTGTTGCTTTACAATGCTGCTTTATGTAGCTAATTTTGGTTTGAGTCAATAACTTTATCTCTGAGACAACTGAATGGTTTACTTATTGTGAGCGGCAATTGTGTAAAAATCATACACAGTATGCAGAAGATAGGAGAAGCAACCAATTCTAGGCCCTGTATTTCCTGTATCTTTTTAAAAAATAGTGTACCAAGTTTTCATGAGTGAAAGTTTTGGTCATCCCAAGAAGTGTATTGTCCTGCACTTACTTGTGCCTCTTTTCCTATTCCCAAAATATTGTTTGGTGGATTTTTCTCTCTTAATAAACTAACAAAAAGAAATCTTGAGCTTCCTGTTGCTAGCTGTGTACTTCCAGCCAAACAGAAAGCACATAGCCAACATAATGAGCTAAGTGAGGGCAAATGAGGCTTTTATATTGTTCTTACTTTGAATAGAAAAAGAGGAGGAGTCAGTCTGTTGTAAAGTCAACCATACCATTTCTCCTAGCTTCCCACCATGTGCTGGCAGGCAATGAATCTAAGGTGATCAGCATGAGAAGGAGACTTCTGTGCAACAGGTCCTTACTTCCACATTCTAAATAGGTACACTTTTGAATGTAGTTCATAGCCACCCATCCTGCACAGCAACAATGTAGAGAAAGGTGAGTATCCAAATTGTATTTCCACTGACAATTATGGGATGAGCTGGGGCAAACAGGTTGTGCCTGTAGTCAGTCATGTGATTGAAGGTTGCAGCCTCTGTGTGCCTTCAAGTCATTTCCATCTTATAACCCTATAGGAACTCTCTCATGGGTTTTTGTGGCAAGATTTGCCTTTCTCTGAAGTTGAAAGCATGTGACATGTCCAAGACCACTAAACAACATTTCCATGGCTGGATGGAGATTAAAACTTTAGCCTCTAGCTATAGTCCAGTGCTTAAACTACTGCGCCATGCTGAATAATATTTATGTATCTGATTGGAGTTGTATCCCACTTCCTTCCCAACATAGGGAGCCCACAACAAAATTTATTTATTTATTTATTTCAGACATTTATATCCCATCCTTCTCACCCCCGGAGGGGGACTCAGGGCGGCTTACAACTAACTGGCAACCATGAGATGCCAACAATAATAATAAAAACAGTTAAATATTAATTAAAATATCATAAGTTAAAACGATCACTTAAAAGAGACAAGTCCAAGTTCAGAGTCATTTTGAATAAGGTTCCAATAAAACCCCACATCTGTATCTTCTGTATCTGTATACCTTAATAAAGCTGAATGTTTGTATGTGTCCGGAGGGCGGAAGGGCGGAAGGAAATGTGGCAGCTTTCGGATTGGCTCCCACTGTGGGGTTATTTGCATAAACAACTCCCATTGGCCAGCCAACACGAACATTCCGAGACTCAAAACTGCCAGAGGGAGGTAAGGAAAAGGCCTGAGCCAGTCAGGCATGGTGGGAGTTTAAGTCCAAAACACTTTGCAGCCCCCAACAATGAGACAACAAAACCAAACTTGGCACACAGAACCCCCAAGACCCACTTTACGTCTTGGTGCAGTTTGAGGGAGGATGGACCAGGATGGCCAGCATTCCAACATCCCAAATCTCAAAGGTGCCAGACAGAGTTCTTTACAAAAACGCTTCCTTCAGCTGATTTTAAAAACTAGCCCTCAGCCTGAATTGACAGTAAGGCTCCCTCAACTTGATTCTCCTGAATAGGCCTCAGCCGGACCTGAACCAAACTTGGCACACATAACCCCCATGATGCCCTTTACATCCTGGTGCAGTTTGGGAAAGATGGACCACGGATTATGGGATTTGTAGTACTTCCAAGCGCTTTGCTTCCCAAAGACCATTGTGGCCCCTAACAAAGACCGATAAATATCAAACTTGGCACACAGAGCCCCCATGACCCACTCTATGTCCTGGTGCAGTTTGGAGAAGAGCAGAGCATGGATGATGGGGCTTGAAGTACCTCCACTCACTTCCCGAGACCGCTGCCACCCTCATCCAATGACTGATCAAGACCAAACTTGGCACACATAACCCCCATGACTACCTTCGCATCCTGGTCAGGTTTGGGGGGGGGGGCGCATGGACATGGGTGATGGGACTTTGAGTACTTTCCAACCCTTCTGTTCCCAGAGACCACTGTGGCCCCCAACAAAGACCGATATAGACCAAACTTGGCACAGAGAGCAACCAAGACTCACTCTACACCCTGGTGCAGTTTGGAGGAGGGTGGACCATGGCTGATGGGACTTGAGGTACCTCTACTCACTTCCTGAGACTGCTGTGACCCTCATCCAATGACTGATCAAGAACAAACTTGGCACACAGAGCTCCCATGACCCACCCTACATGCTGGTAGCGCTTCGAGTAGGATGGACCATGAATGGTGGTACTTTAAGTACCTCCACTCCCTGAGACCACAGCGACACTCATCCAATTACCAATAAAGACAACACTTGGCAAAGACTGCCCCCAGGGCCAACTCAACATTCTGGTACAGTTTGGGGGAGGACGGATTATGGATGATGGAACTTGCAGTACCTTTACTCACTTCCTGAGACCACTGCAACTCTCATCCAATGACTGATCAAGACCAAACTTGGCACATAGAGCCCCCATGATCCACTCTACACCTTGGTGCAGTTTTCAGGAGGATGGACCACGGATGATGGGACTTGAAGTACCTCCACTCACTTCCCGAGACTGCTGCGACCCTCATCCAATGACTGATCAAGACCAAATTTGGCACACAGAACCCCCTACATCCTGGTGCAATTTGGAGGAGGATGGATCATGGATTATGGGACTTGAAGTACCTTCACTCACTTCCCGAAACCACTGCGGGCCAAATGAACAACTGATACGGACCAACCTTGGCACACAATGTCTTTCTCAAATAACCCGGGCAGTGCCGGGTCCCCAAGCTAGTTAAAAATAATATTTAAACAATATTGAGTTAAAACTAAACAAAATCAGTGAAGAAAAAACACCAACCATCAATCACCTTTTCCTCACCAGCAGGCCAGTTGCCAAAATCTTGCTTCAACACAAAAGTTTTTGCCTGCTGGCAGAAGGACGAGAGAATTGCACAGCCTGAGAGCAGCTGCTACGAAAGCCCTTGTTGAGGTACTAAGAGCACATAGGTCTGTTTCCACACTGTGATATTCCTAGTTGGATTAGAGTGCCTGTCTTGCCACACTGATTTCTGTAATTACTCCTACCATGTTAAAAAAGGAGCATTGGCCCATTCATTTTGGCAGTAGGCTCTGGTACCCCTCCCCCTCCCTTGTCAGAAAAGTCACTGAGAAGAGAGAGGCACATTTTGGGAATACAAATGCTAACAAGTTGTTTGCCCAGTTTTGTCTTGGTTCTAAGTCAGTGACAGCTAGACAGGCTGTGATCCTTTGGCTGAACAGGGCCAGTGTGACTGGGTTAGACAGACAGCAAGCAAAAGCTGAAGTATATTGCAAGATCTTACAGAAAAATGCAAAAGGAGCCTGTTGTAGTGCTAAATTGTTGACTAAAAACCATAGTAATGCTGGTTAGTCTCTGCCATAAGTGAAATTGTGATGTACTGAATGTATAGCTGGAAAAAAGAACTCACAGGAAAATGATGGGGAGATAATTCTTAGTTTGTTGAAATTGGACAGGCTTCTTCTGTTTCAGGCTGTAAGGATGCAAAAACAAAAAAGAGAGAAATGAAAAAATCAAAACCAAATTGCTTGAAAGAGCATTTTGTTTTATTCCTTTGCTTTGTTATGTATAGAGAACCAGAGTGAAATGATGTGTGATGTTTTTTTATGGTACCATTGATGATAAGTAGAAAAATAGTTCCTTGTTTTCCTTTTGCACACAGCAGTAGTGGGCGTGTATTGCCCTTTAGATATCTCATCAATGGTAATTTATTTTTTAAAATTTCATGAAAAAGATCAGGATTGCAGGGAATCTGTGTAATTGTGATGGGGCAAGGCATATGAGGAGAGCGATCCCTGTCGCATCTTCTGTATCAGAAATGTTTACATTCCTATATGTTTGCTGAACAACTGATTGTGGTGGGTTGTTAGAACAGTATACTTAGAGAGGATAGCCCAGGATGAGTTAGCATGGTGAGGAACTTTGACTATATACCTTCCTCCTGACTACAATAATTTGCTAGGCCGGTATGGGTACAGTACCATTTGAAGAGGGAAAGAGGCACAAGAAGGCAAGACATAACACTATGATTGCAATTCAGCATCCCTTCAGCATAGTGCAGTAATTATCAACCTGTGGGTCACCAGGTTTTTGGCCTTCAACTCCCAGAAATCCCAGCCAGTTTACCAGCTGTTAGGATTTCTGGGAGTTGAAGGCCAAAACATCTGGGGATCCACAGGTTGAGAACCACTGGCATAACGTAGATACCTGCACATGGAAATATGTTGGGCTAGCCATACACATTCTCCATGCAGAATAACAAATGTTACACAACACATGCCAGTGACTTAGTGCTGTTGTTCAATCAGCAGTGGGCAACTACAGTGTGCAGTGCATAATCACAGTACACAACTTTACTGCATGTGCAGATCTACTTCTGCAGCTGTCATCTGTTGAACTATGGTGAATAATTTGCCCTGTATACATAACTAGCTGTACCCGACACGCATTGCTGTGCCCTATTTAGGAGATGCGAGAAAGTCTGAGTATGTAAGGGTTGGAAATGATGTTACTTACGGTCTTGGTGGGGTCATGGCTGTTTCGTTGTGGGTTGTTCTGGTGGGTGGGATGTTGAAGTCCTGTGGAGTTGTCGGTGTGTGGTGTTGCTGGCGTTTTGCAGAGCTTGTGGATATACAATGTTTTTTGTCTTTCCGTTTGCTGTGTTGATGTAGAGGTTCTGTGGTTTCCCAACTCTGGAGCACGCTACGTAGAGTTGTCCGTGGGAGAAGCATTCTGTGTCAAGGTCTATGCCACAGATTTGTTGTGTTAGTCCTTGTGCCTTGATTATGGTGATGGCAAAAGCTCGTGTGATTGGGAATGGAGACGGCTGAAGTGGAACGGCATATCGGTCGGGACCATAGGTATGCGTGGTATGTGTGGTGTTGAATGTGTAGTTTGTTGTTGTGAGTGTGCAGTGGTAGTGTGGTGTGGATGTACGGTGTGTATGTGGGGTGTGTTCGTTGGTTGTACTGTGCAGGTTTCTGTTTAGCAGTGGTATGTATGCGTTATGTGTGTTGTGTGTGAGTTGTGTAGTGGGTCTGTAGAGGTAGGCATCGCGAGTTGTGTGGCTGTCATGTTGTGGGGGTGGTGTTTGTAAAGTGGAGGATTGGTGGTGTGTGTTTGGGATGGTGCTTGGAGAAGAGTGTGTGGTGTTGAGTGTGTAGTTTGTTGTTGTGAGTGTGCAGTGGTAGTGTGTTGTGGATATACGGTGTGTATGTGGGGTGTGTTGGTTGTCCTGTGCTGGTTTCTTTTTAGCAGTGGTATGTATGCATTGTGTGTGTTATGTTTCTGTTGTGTTGTGGGTCTCTAGAGGTAAGTATCGTGAGTTGTGTGGCTGTCATGTTGTGGGTGTGGTGTTTGTTAAGTGATTGTCTTTTGTTGTGGGTGTCTTTTGTCCTGTGAGTGGTATGTATGTGCTCTGTGCACATAGTTGTGTATCTTCTGCATATTGGCGTTGTGTGGTATTTTGTGCTGGCTTGGTCTTTTGGATTGTGTTTCTCGAGTGTGGTTGTGAGAGTTGTAGTGTCTGGAGGAGTGTGTGGTGTTTTTGTTGATTTTGTTGTTGTGATTGTGTGGCTGGTTGTACCGTGGTCAGTGGTTTGTGGTGATTACCAGTGGTTAGTTTTCGTGGTTTGGCCAGTGTGGGCGAGGCTGAAGGAGCCTGTCCTTTTGTCACTGCGTGTCCTCGGCAGTCCGACTGGCTGTGGTGTGTGGGATGCTGTCCTGAGGTGATTTATTTTGGCGGCAGTTATTTTGGAGAAATTGTCACGCGCAGGGGTGGGGCCGGGGGAAGGGGGTGGAGTGGTTTTGGGGATGGCAGGGGTGGGGCTTGGCTGGGGAGGGGGTGGAGTGGTTGTGGGGACGGCAGGGGCGGGTCCAGGCCGGGGGAAGGGGGTGGAGTGGTTGTGGGGATGGCAGGGGGCGTGGCCTCCGCTGGGAAGCGGCGCCGGCATTTTGTGTGGGCCGATGTCGGCCAATGGGATTCGCTGGCGGCCGCGGAGGACGCTGGGAAATGTAGTTTTTTTCATCGTTGTTTTGGGGGCCTTCTAGGTTTTGGCAGGAAAAGTTTCTTTGCTAAAAACCTTCCTTGCCTGAGGCCTATTTTCGTTGCCAAGTTTGGTGTCTCTGCTTTGGAAGGTTTCTCTGCCTGTGGCAGTCTTTCGATGACGGGTCCTCCTTTATATATATAGATACCATTTACACATGCATATCTTAGTAACAGGATGCCAAATCTCTGTGTGTGTGGCTCTGAGTGTCTGGTAGATTGTAGTGGGTGGGTAGGTTGTCCTTTGTCTTACCTAGCTGCCCTGTTCTCCTGGACTAGAATTTGTCTCTTCCTTTGCCACCTTATGACCCTGCCCACCCTTACTTTAAATATATCCTAGTGTTAAGAATTGTGTCCTACTGAGTACTGAATCCTGGGTTGGATCAGAGGAGATGAAATTGCATTTTGTTCTATACTCATTTTTGGCAGGTTACCTTTTATTGTCCTTCTGAAAAGTGGCAATAAACACAAAGCTGTTTTGTGAGCACAACACAGCTTGTAAAGTACTTTGTGATTGCTGACCCTATATAAATAGCATGTAACACAGTAGTTCAACAATTGGAGCAGTGTCTGTCCAAATGCAAACCAACAACCATCAGTGTAAGTGTGGGGAAAGGTCTCCCATGCTCCTTTGTGTTTTATAGTGTCTTTTACGTATACCAAGTCAAACAATGCATATTCAAAGCTGGAGAATGTGCAGTGTTATATTTTATAGATGTCATTATTAATGTCATTAGTATGTTTTGCATTCCTTTTTAATTATAATGTTTTAATATTGGATACTGTGTGCAGAAAACAGGAAAAAACAGACCTTCAGTGATGTTAAACCAATTAGGTATTTCTCTTATAAAGTCCATATCTTTTGTGGTCTTTATTTATAGCAACTCCAAATGACTCCTCTAGTTTTCTAAAATGTTCAAAATCTTACATAGCCCCCCCTTACCCTCAAACCCCAACAAGAATATAAACAATATGCTTTTAATGAAAAAATAAAGCAACAAAACAGCAATAGCATTTTATGGAAATGGCATGCTGGCATTTCTTCAGTTAGGAAAAATCTACAACCCTCAAGCCAGTCAAGTATTTCATTTAATCAGTTAATAGTATTTTGGTGTACCATGTTTTTCAGCAATTTTTCAAACATGTTGAGTAGAAAGGTGCCAGAATGATAATGAATATGCCTATTGATGTGTAAAGAGAAGGGGTTTTTTTAAAAAGAATTAGCTGCTTAACAGTGTGATCTCCCACTGGTGCAGAGAAATGCTGTTTCATGCTTATTCATTAGTTGAGCACAATCAGACAGAATAACAAACTTGCAATGCTTATGAATACACTTTTCTTCAACAGAATTAGGATAATATATTACTTTTCCTGCAGAAAGAATACAAGTAAATCCAAATATTCTTAATAATAGTAACTAGATACCGGAATGCTCATCTTATATTTACTGTAGATGAAATTATATTGTTAAGAAATGTTTCTAAAATGGAATATAATTGGAATCAGAATTTTCTAGAGTTTCCCATTTGTTTAGAAACATCTGTGAAGTGAGTTCATGGGAAGCAACTACACATGTATTTTCTGGGACTTATTTTAAATACTTCTGTGGCTTAGTTGTATTGTGAACTATTCTTGTTTACAGCATTCACAGATAACTGTTAAAATTTAAATTGTAGTTTAATTACAGTTGTTTTGTCTATGGCATAGTACTTGCTGTATTTGTTGATATTGCATTCTAGTAATGCAGCAGTAACTGTGTGCAGAGTAAATATACTGGCAGGTAATATTTTTGTTTTGTTTATTGTAGTAGGGAGAGAAATAGGAATTATTTGAATAGTTGTGTAATTATTTCACTTTTTAGTCATGTTTTCTATGCCAAAACTAAATCAATATACCATAATTATCATCTAACATGATGCAATCCTTGCGTGGTTGGTGGTTGGGAGAACTTCCATGGTATTTGATATTTGCATTATGATGCTTAAATGTATAGACCTGATTTTTAAAAGATGAGTAATTCTGAAGGTATAGACATAATTTTCTTCTATTAAATTTTGAAACTCATTCCAAAAATATTCTTACTATTCTAAAAGGAAGGAAATATTCTACCTATTGTTTATTTGTTTTATTTGTTTTGTATGATCCCAGTGTTTCTCAACCTGAGGGTCGGGACCCCTAGGAGGGTCGTGAGGGGGTGTCAGAGGGGTCGCCAAAGACCACAGTATTTGCTGTTGGTCATGGGCATTCTATGTGGGAAATTTGGCCCAATCCTTTCGTAGAAGGGATTCTTTGATTGTAGGTGAACTATAAATCCCAGCAACTACAACTCCCAGATTTCAAGATCTATTTTCCCCAAATTCCACTAGTGTTCACATTTGGACATATTGAGTATTTGTGCCACGTTTGATCCAGATGCATCATTGTTTGAGTCCACAGTGATCTCTGATGTAGGTGAACTACAACTGCAGAACTCAAGGTCAATGCCCACCAAACCCTTCTAGTATTTTCTATTGGTCATGATAGTTCTGTGTGCCAAGTTTGGTTCAATTCCATCATTGGTGGAGTTCATAATGCTCTTTGAATCTAGGTTACCAGTAAATATAAATCCCAGCAAGTACAACTGCCAAATGACAAAATCACCACCCACCCACCCCCCAACCTCGCCAGTATTCAAATTTAGCCGTATTGGGTATTTGTGCCAAATTTGCTCCAGTGAATGAAAATACATCCTGTATATCAGATATTTACATTACGGTTCATAACAGCAGCAGAATTACAGTTATGAAGTAGCGACAAAAATAATTTTATGGTTGGGGGTCACCACAACATAAGGAACTGGATTAAGAGGTCACGGCATTAGGAAGGTTGAGAACCACTGTATTATCTATTTATTGATTCATAAATAAATAAATAAATGAACTTCATCTGTGTATCTGAAGAAGTGGGCTGAAATCCAAGATACCTTCTAAAATTACAGGCAATCCCTGAGTTACAAACATCTGACTTGCAGATGACTCATAGTTACAAATGGGGTGAGACAACAGGAAGTGAGAGTAATCTACCTCTAGTAAGGGAAAACCACTTCTAAGAGTTATCTCAACTGAAGGTGTCTCAACTGAAGCTTTATCGCCAATCTTTGCTTCCACAACAAGCTTTTTTTTTCAAAATCGAATGATCACAGGAACAGAAACAAATACCACAAGGATGTTAACTCTTCCCCATGCTATCCAAAGAAAAAAAGAAATATAGATAGATAGAATTACACTTAAAATGTCCCTGTATTGACTCACATACAAATTCAACTTAAGAACAAACCTACAGAATCTGTCTTGTTCATAACTTGGGGACTGCCTGTAATCAGTTTCAAAGATCTTCTAGATTCTTCTCCCCCTCCTTTTTCTTTCTCCTTCCCCTGTTTAATGATGAAATAGTTAACATGGCTATCTATTTCAAAACCTTTAAGGAGAAAATAGACTGTACTGTAGTCCCAATCTTGAACTAGCACATTCACTAATCAACAGTAGCTGTTCATACATTCACTCATTCATTCATTCATTCTTTTATTTATAAATAATAATAATAATCTTTATTTATATATTGCTCTATCTCCCCTGGGGGACTCAAGGTGGTTTCCATGTAGGCAAAATAACACAGAAAACATACAGAATAACTATTTAAAACATAGGCATAAAATTATTAACACAAATATATACATTAAAACCAGTTCCAACACTATTCTATCAGCAAAATAAGCTACCAAAGGCCAGAATTTCAAAGTGGACCTAGACAGTTTGAGAGGGCTGGGCCGAGGGAATGGGTAAAGTGCAAGGAGCGGTCCCAACTAATGGCCATATTGGGGCCTGGAGCTACTCATTTCCAGGGCCTGCTAAAGATCTATAAAAAAGGTGTGGTCCAGGATGAGTCGCATGAGATGACAGAGAACCAGGGGAATGGGTGAAGTGAAATGCCGAGTCCTAACTGATGGCCTGGGTTCTGGGGCTTGAGCCTAGTCATTTTCAAAGGCCTGATGAAACCACTAGGGCTTCAGGTTCTTGTGAAAAGAGGAGAGTGATGGGGCCTGTCTTATCTCTCTGGGGAGGGCGTTCCGGAGGTGGGCGGCCACCACCAAGAAGGCCCTCTACTTTGTCCCCACCAGCCGGGTTTGAGATAGTGGCGGGAGCGAGAGGAGGGCCTCTCCGGTAGATCTATTCATTTATTTAATGAAATTCTCCTTTCCGCAATCCTGAGTCTCATTATTCAGCGTAAAGGTAGTGATAAGAGGCAGTGGCAAGAAACATTCCCACTCCATTAAGCTCCTTTGCTCAAAGTGGAGAAAGAAAGGCAGTCCTTCCTTGCCTTTTTCAACCACAGACATTTGAGGGGGATCAGAGTGGCAGTTGCTATTTTAATAGGGGCTTACTGTAGCATCTCATGAGGCTTGTAGAGAGATCGCTAAGCCTCATGAACCTTATGCAGTAAATCCTTATTAAAAATGCTCCATGACAGGGAACAGAGAGCATTTCCAGCATTCACTTATAGAAAAGTTGTCAAAAAATCATAATGCATACCTTTGTTTATAATTTAATAAAAACAAGAATTTTAATTCACTCAGCTTATTCATAACTGTTATAAGCAAGCAGGTGCTTCGTGTTGAGGTATGTTTTTACATAAAATGGAGAGTTCTGTATTCTGCTTTGATGAAAGAATGCTAATGGTTGTGTGGAGTTTGTGTGTCAGGTTATTAGGCATATGATTGCAATTGAATTCATTTCCTATAATACTAATTATGCAAAATGTTGTCTTCCGTTCATAATTCCCAGTGTCTTGTATTAAATGTATTTCTGTTTATCAGAAGGTTGCTTCCTGTATTACTTGATGAAATAAACCAGGAATAGGATAGGATATTATAGTCAAAGCTGTGTGAAAGGGCTTCAGTTATCCCAAGTTGAAGAGATATACAGTGTTGGGTAAAACTGTCTTGTTTCACACTTCTACCTGGCATCATTTTACAAAGTTTGCAGCACCAGTGCATTCAAGTCCAAGATGTGTCCCCTATGGGTATGGGGATTGTACTGTACAGACATACAGAGAAATGGGCAAGAAAATACTCCTCAGTCACATAAAGAATCGGGTTAACAAATACACACATCCCCATTAAGCATCTGAAAGGTAGTCAAGATTGTTCATGGTTTTTTTGGTCTTTAAAACCAGTTTGCTCTAGAGACTTGTCTGTTTTTCTTCTTTTAGACTGTTTTTAAAAATTATTCTAGAAGAATGTTTTTTATCTATTTGTGTCTGTTCATAAATACTGGTAGATTGAGACACAATTAACAAATTAACAAATGATAATGCTACTACAGAGAGTTTCTTTGAATGCATTTCTTAAAAATACCTTAGTCCTCTTCTTGTTTCCTCCATAAATTGTTTCTAAGAGCCCTTGGGAAAAAACCACTCTTGGTGTACTTTAGAAGAATCTCAGTGTTTTGGTACACAAAGTCATCATTATAAATTTGTCTGTCGAATACGATCAAATTCAGGTGTTTCTGTCCTGGGACTCTTTATTATAAGAAATTAACATCGAGTTGGACTGATTTGAGACTCCCAAAGGCTGATTCAAAAGAATACAGTATATTTGATTATCTGTGGAAAGGGTTGCAATTGGGAATGGCACTGGATAAAGCTGAAGTGAAAATGTGAAGTACATAAGTGGGGACGGGGTAGTAAGCAGTGAAATGTGCTTTGTCATATAGTGTTGAATGAACACACACACATACGTACCTGCATTCCACCTGATTTGTTGGCATTGAGTTTAAAGGAGCATTTCAGTGTTCCAGGAGGATGGCAGCAAAGAGTATTTAAGGGGTTTTCTTGAAGGTGTGTGCAGCAACATATGCCCTTTAAAAATGTTAACTTAAACCTCAAGTGAGTCAAGTGGCTAAATTTCTCCCAGCTGGTGGTTGCTATTTTTTTTGAGGTTGCACTGGAACAACAATAAATCTGAGATATTCTGGGAAAGACAACTTGCACCTGGCAATGGCAGTTCTAGAAATAAATCTGTGGTGGGGCACGGATGACTTCTGGCACAGTGTTTAGTCATCCATGAACCTTCTGAAGTTCTCCCTATGTCAAATCTACAGTTGACATCATATAAACAAGGCATGGGCAAACTTTGGCCCTCCAGGTCCTTTGGACTTCCAACTCTCACAATTCCTAACAGCCGATAAGCTGGCTGGCATTTCTGGGAGTTGAAGTCCAAAGGACCTGGAGGGCCAAGGTTTGCCCATGCCTGATCTAGACTAAACAGGCTAGTGCATGTCATATAAATGTCTTAAACACATATAATAATTTATTTTAAATAAATAGAGGATATGGTATGTTTAACTTAAAGAAATTCTGTTGATCAAACAACCTTGATATAAAAGTATGGATTGTAGAACGTGTACTTTTTCTGCTTAGTAGTTTGAAACACATAAGTAAAAATCTCTCTACCATTTTTGGCTCTTTGAAATAATTAGGTAATTGACTTTCCTTTAATGGGCCCTTGGATGTGTAGATTCCATAATGTGGTCATACCAGATGGTGAAACCCAGGTTTGTCCCAAAACTGGTGACTACTGTTCCTTGGCTTTGATAATTTTGGGGAAATGGTTAATTAGAGGCTTCCTAGTTTGACCATATTTTAATGGTACTACCGTGTTTCCCCGAAAGTAAGACAGCGTCTTACTTTCTTTTCCCCCCGAAAAGTCCCCCTACGTCTTACTTTCGGGGTACGTCTTATATAAACAAAGATGTACCCTGTCGCCACGCCGCCGCCGCCGCAACCGGCCCATCGGCCACGGCACACCTCCGCGGCGCACCTTTCTGCTAGGCCTCTCCAAGGAAGGGATTGGGAAGAGTCCCAGAGGCGTGGCTAAGCGGCGCTGCGTCAGAGTGACGCGTCGCCGCTAGCCACGCCTCTGGGACTCTTCCCCCTCCCTTCGTTGGAGAAAGGGAGGAAGAGGAAGAGTCCCAGAGGCGTGGCTGGCGGCGACGCGTCACTCTGACGCAGCGCCGCCAGCCACGCCTGGGACTCTTCCCCTCCCTTCGTTGGACAAAGGGAGGAAGAGGAAGAGTCCCAGAGGCGTGGCTAGCAGCAGCGCGTCACTCTGACGCAGCGGGCACGGCTTACATTAGCCGGCCCCTGACACCCCCGATACGTCTTACAATCGGGGGTGTCATACTTTCGGGGAAACACAGTACATATATAAACAAAACTTCCATAATTGTTGGCATAGTAAGTGTAGATATTTAAAACTTTCTATGAATGGGTTGTTGTAGGTTTTTTGGGCTGTATGGCCATGTTCTAGAAGCATTCTCTCCTGACGTTTCGCCTGCATCTGTGGCAAGCATCCTCAGATGTTGTGAGGTTTGATGGAAACAGGTTGTGAGGTTTGTTGGAAACATTTCTATGAATGTTTTCAAAATATTGACAGTTCCATGCTAAAAATATGTTACAGAAGTTTTTTAAAAATTTGTATTCTAAAAATTTAATTAGACTTAAATGGTCGCAGTTAAATCAAAGATATTAAATATGAAATGTCCATTCAATTAAAATAAGGCTGGCATGCATGCAGAACCATCCATGTTGCACATGGAAAATGTTAACACTTTGAAACCTCAGTACTAACATTTGGAACACTTATTCAAATCTGAGTGAATGTAGAACCATCTCTCCGTGTTTATTATAGCATATTGCCCTGCATTTTTCATTATCCTTGATGAGTTTTGCTATAAGCAAAGAAATGGGAATGATTCTGATTGTCCTAACGTGTGGATACTGTACCCCTCTGAAAGCAGGGAGCTAACCATTAAATGTTCTCTGGATGGAGGGAATATTCTTAGTCCCCAAAGCAAGAAGATATGTGCGATGGTAGTAGGTGATATCCTGTTGGATGTAACAGAATAAATGCTGTTGAGGCCTGATATGACATTTTGAAATGGCTGACAAGACTCTTGAGTCCACAATCTTTCCTCCTTCCGATCCACACTGGTACAAAGAATATGGCAAGATCCTTTGGGATATAAGGCTCTGAAGACAAAGCTAAAGTACTTTGGACAGAGGTGGTTTTTTCATTGATCCTTCTTGTTGAAGGAGATGGTTCAGAAGAGGGAGAAAGGACAACCATAACTTAAAGAGAATGGAAAACAGGATGAATACAGTATGTTTATTGATGATGGGCAACTGACATTCTTGGTAGAGGAGACATACGGAAACAAGCAAACCAATGCACTGTGAATAGGTGAAATGACATACTTTAATTTACTAAAGTTATACCAAATTTCTGTTATGGTTTTTGATGACATAAACTCTTAATTAAAAATACAGTAATGTATTGTATGACGCTTTTGACATGGAAAAAGAAGTTTCCACTACTTTTAAAGTATGGAAACAGTCAAAACATCGACGACAATTTTTCATATATTACAGCAAAAGAACTGATCTATATAGTCCATGAAAGCATGCAAAGACCTGCTTTATATGTTCCATAAATCCATGCAAAAATAAGACTGAACTGTTGAAATTGCACTCTGGTCACTCTGTAGGGGCTTTCTCAGGCATGGCTTCACCATGCTGTGCCTCTTCTCACATTAGACATACCTCAAAATAACTCCTGATTCTTGTGAGAGAAGAAGCAAGGGAGAAAGAATGGCACCAACAGGGCTGTGGGCTGAATAAAATACAACTTGAAGCCTGTGAGAGAAACACAATTTTCCACCTAGGTCTGTAGAGTACTGTGATACGTTTGTATTGTTTTAGCTGGTAACTTCAAGTGGAGGTGCATTGTTCGATACTTCTGAGTTTAATGTATGGGATCTTAACATATTGTACAGTGCTTGCATATTAAAATTTGACTGCACTGGCTTGAACAGTGGGGCCCATAATATAGCTTCCCCCTTGTAACAAAGAAATCCTTAGTGTGCTATATGGGTAATGCGCTTAGTTACATAAAAGCTAATACTGCTACATTGGCACAGTAATCTTTGATAGCAGCAACTTACGTATTATGAATGAACACAGCGACAGTTGCTTCATTCATATCATATACAGCTTCTTTCCTTCCAGGATAATTGCAGAATCTCATTAAAGCAAAACATAGCAACCTAATTACAGCATGCAGTTCATATAATGTGTTATTTACTATCTAGAGTTCTTCATAGGTTAATAGAAGATTTAAATCTGAGTAGGAAGCCACAATAAGCAATTATTTTTGCACATAGTAGACTTCTAAATAAATTTAAGCAGTTGGTTTTTCTGTTATAGTCAAGAAAAGGTTTAATTTCCAGGAGTTCACTGGGTGCCCTAAATTCAAGGAAGAAACGTTAAGAAAAAAATCTCCCTTTATGTGTCCAAGCTATCATAGTAGTTAGTAATGTTTATAGTTTTGTTTTGTTTTTTTTAAAAAATATATGGTGTCCAGCTTCTCAAAAGTTACTTTTGGAGTTTGGTACCAAGGTTAGTGGTACCTACTGGCTAGAGGATTCTGCGTGTTGTAGTCTGTCTGAAGTATTAACTTCTTGAGTACTGGAGTATAAAGGAGAACGCTCCCCCCTCCCTCATTCTTTGTGCAGCTGTGTGTAGGCTCCAACCGCATTCAGGTGATTCTATTAAGAAAGTCAAGAGGCTAATGTAAAGAGTATATGACATAAAATATGCCTGTGGAAAATGATGTGTCACTTGTTCTCTGTAGGGATATTGTTCATACACTATCACAACAGCATAGAAATACTGCAAAATAGGTAAAATTTCCAGTGTGAAAGAGCTTAGTTGAGAATGAAAGCTATGAAAAATGAAGGAATTTGTGGTGCTATGTATGCATGTATTTATTTACGGTTTCTCCCCTCCTCACTCTCTTTTTAGCATAGAAAGGAATTAAGTACAACTGTAGATAAAGTGATTTTGCTGCACAGCTGTTGTTGCAAACCTTATTTGACATTACACTCATAGACTAGAACAGTGCTGTCCAACTTCTAACCGGCCAAGGGCCGGACTTGAGATCACTGATGACCTGGGGGGCCGTTCAGCCCCGCCCCCAGCCCCCTCCTAAGCTGTCATTCTTCCTCGTCTTTCCCCTGACTGGTTTCTCCTTTCTCCCTCTTTCCCCGCGCCGGGCGCTCAGATCCCCGCAAGACGGGGGAAAGAGAGAGAAAGGAGAAGGCAGTCAGCTGACTGGCTTCTCCTTTCTCCCTTTTTCTCCCGCCGGGCGCCTTGCATCCCGCGCAAGACGGGGGAAAGAGGGAGAAAGAAGAAGCCAGTCAGCTGACTGCCTTCCTCCTTTCTCTCTCTTTCCCCCGTCGCGGGGATCCAAGCGCCGGCTGCTGGGAAAGAGGGAGAAAGGAGAAGCCAGTCAGCTGACTGCCTTCTCCTTTCTCCTCTTTCCCCGCGCGCCGGCGCCTGGGATCCTCGCAAGACGGGGAAAGAGAGAGAAAGGAGAAGGCAGTCAGCTGACTGGCTTCTTCTTTCTCCCCTCTTTCCCCCCGCGCCGCCGGCGCCTTGCATCCTCACAAGACGGGTGAAAGAGAGAGAAAGGAGAAGGCAGTCAGCTGACTGGCTTCTCCTTACTCTCTCTTTCCCGCGCGCGGCGCTGGGATCCCGCAAGACGGGGGAAAGAGAGAAAGGAGAAGGCAGTCAGCAGACTGGCATCTCCTTTCTCCCACTTTCCCCGCGAGCGCCGGCGCCTCGCATCCCCGCGCACGGGGGGAAAGTGTACCACAGCAGTTCTCGTTTGTGCCTGGGGGCCAGGGAACAGCACCGGGGGTTCCATTAGCATTAGGGCCTGCACCAGCAGAGATAGATTCTGAAGAGGATTTGGAAGGGTTACCTGAAGGAGCATTTCCCATCACTGGGCCCCTCTCTCCCACTGAAAGCTTGGCTTGGGATGAAAGTTGGCTTGACCCCTATGCAGACATAGATGAAAGCCAGGTGCAAACTGAAAGCAGTGATAGTGGAAGTTATGAGCATCCGGGGAGAGGGTCACAGGAGCTTCTAAGTGAAAAACATGGAAGAAAGTGGCTGGGAAGATTCTAGGGAGGAGAGCTCTCATGGAGATAGGGACCCAGCTGCTGAGAGACAAGGTCGAACCTTTGATAGGAGAAGTAGCATTGAGTCCAGGAGAAGGGGATGGCACCGCAGCCTAGACAGGCCGAGGTCCGTCAGCAAAGATTGAGATGACAAGGCCTAGAGCGTCGGGGACCTCGGCCGAAAGATTAAGTATAGCATCCATGGGAACCAATCCCCAGTGCTTCTGCCACGTCTCTTCTGAGCAGACGTGTAGCGAAGTGGGTCTACGGAGCTAAGTTGGCTAGTGGCCACCAAGTCTTGCCTTGCATTTACCTTGCCTTGTTTCTGAATCCGCATTGCTGCGCGGAGCCCTGCTTAAAGCCTTTGGATTGCCTTGCCAAGCTGTTTTGGAAATTGATTGCTTCAAGCCTTTTGGATTACTTGCTATTCTCATGGACATTATTACCTTTTGAACTGTTTTATATTCAATAAAGTAGTTAGCCTTCAGTCCGTCTCTGTGTGTGTGATTAAGGGGCCGGTCAAGTCCGTGCATCGTGCCAGAAAGAGAGAGAAAGGAGAAGCCAGTCAGCTGACTGGCTTCTCCTTTCTCCCTCTTTCCCCGCGCGCGCGCCCTTGCCCCGATCCCGAGCGCCGGCGCGGGGAGGGGAAGGAGGAGGGGCGAAGGAGGAAGAAGGCAGCCAGCTGACTTCCTCCTCCTTCGCCCCTCCTCCTCCCCGGCCGACGCGCCGCGGCTCCAATCGTGAGGGGAAGGAAGAAGGGCGAAGGAGGAGGAGCCAGCTCACTTCCTCCTCCCTGCCCCGCCTCCCCCCCCCCGGCCGCCATTTTTTCTAAAAAAATAGATTTTTTTTTTTAAAAGGCAGCCGGGGGCATAGCGGGGGCCGTGCCCAACAGGCTGGGGGGCCGTGTACGGCCCCCCGGGCCACCAGTTGGACAGCCCTGGACTAGAATCTAGGGGGTCATTTGGGTGGAGATTATTTATTTATTTAAAATTTTTGTGCCCCGACCTTCTCATCTCTATAGAGGGACTCAGGCCGGTTTACAGCAAAATTCAATGCTATACAATTTAAAAACCTGTTACAACAACATATTAAAAACATAAAACACCCAAATACATACATACAAATCACATTGCCATTTAAAACAAATTCAACTCAATCTGTAAACATCGTCACTCATTTCAAATTATACTCAATCTCAGCCTATTCTGGGAAAGCTTCGTTCCACATCCAAGTCTTCACCAGCCTCCTGAAAGACAACAGGGAGGGGGCAGATCTAACATCACTTGGGAGAGAGTTCCACAGCCGAGGGGCCACCACAGAGAAGACCCTGTCTCTCGTCCCCACCAGACACGCTTGCGAAGATGGTGGGACCGAGAGCAGGGCCTCTCCGAAGGATCTTAATGTCCTTGATGGTTCATAGGGGAGAATCTGCTTGGACAAGTAAACTGGGCCGGAACCGTATAGGGTTTTAAGAGAAGGCAGAAGTCCTCACTGGTCTTTATTGTGTGCAGAAACTCAGTTAATCCTGTGAGGTTCCAAAAAATTGAGAACTGTTGCAGAAAATGCCCAACGTCAACCTCACTGTCATAAAGGCAGAAAACAAGGCTATTCGATAAATATCAATGACCGGACTCATTTGGGGAGAGACTGTCCTTTGCATATGAGAAACTCAGCTTATGCAAGACTTACAAACAATTCATTTATCTGATGGACCTGGGGACATACAACTAAATACCTTTTTTTCTCTTTCAGATACTGTTTTGTTTTTGCTTTGGGATACCTCACTGTGTGCCAAATTTCTAGAGTCTATATCTTTGACTATGGACAATATTCTGCTGATTTTTCAGGGTAAGAACAACTATTTCTTCCACCTCATTACTCTTGTGCCCAAATATAATGCGGTCAAATAAATGCTGAGTAAAATATATGTTTTCTAGAGCTTTGTAGATGTCTGCATAATTCAGAAACTCTTATGATCAGCATATATGACTTTTAAACAGAGTAGGCAAAGTACTTTAATGCAACTCCACAATTAGGTGCACCCATTTTTCATTTTATTTTTATATTGAAAAAGTCACCCATATCTCATGATGCTGTGTCGGGTAATTTGGAGGTAATTGACATTTCACATCTTCTTTTACTTCTTTACTTCAGCAATCTTCTGTCCTTGATCCAGGTTAATCAGCTATTTAAATGTGTGTGTGCCCTCAGGTTGCATGTTGACTTATGGCAACCCCATAATTTTCATAGACAAGAGATATTAAGTGGTGTTTTTTTAGTTCCTCCCTCTGAAATACAGCATAGATGCACACACTTCTTCTGATGCTATTCCTTCAGCCTTCTCATACCTTTCCTTGGGGCAAGATGCTTCTTAAGGAGTTCTGTGGTGAATGAGAGGATCACCCCAGCTGGAATCCTAGTTCTTAATACTTTGTTTCTCGGAGAGAGCTTTAATCCTGCACAAAACTTCTTGAGAGGTTTTATGGGTCCTGGTTATTTTACAAAATTCATTTCCCCATGCCTAGGGACTAACAAATCTCAGAAACACTTTGCGTGGCACTGAGTGATATTATTTAACTGCTGCTCTCTGTGAGGCCAGACGATCTATTAGTGGAAATTATTTGTATTATGAAAATTATGTTCTTGTTTCTTTTTCTGTGCTGAATTTTGTAATCAGGAAGTAGCATTCTCCTAGGTATTCATGAAGCTTATATAATCATTAGCCACCCCCTGCCACACGTTGCTGTGGCCCAGCCTGTGTATATATGCTTTTTGTGTGTGTGTGTGTATATATATATGTGTGTGTGTGTGTGTATGTGTGTGTATATATATATATATGTTTATATGTGTATATGCGTGTGTTTGCATATATATGTGTGTGTGTGGTTTTGTGCATACGTTGTAATGTTTTCCCCCCCAGTGTTTTTATGAGTGATGGTCACTTGTTGGCCTGATAGGTATATTGTGTTCAAATTTGGTGTCAATTCGTCCAGTGGTTTCTTGAGTTATGTTAATCCCTCAAACGAACATTACATTTTGATTTGTATAGATAATAATAATAACAACAACTTTATTCTTACACCCTTTCACCATCTCCCTGAAGGGACTTGGGGCAGCTTATATATTGCTTGAAGATGCTATATTGCTTGCTCTGCTGATATCATTACCTATGTAACATGGAGCCATGGTGACACAATGGGTTAAACCCTTGTGCTGGCTGAACTGCTGACCTGAAGATCAGCGGTTCATATCTGCGAGATGGGATGAGCTTCCATCTGTCAGCTCCAGCTTCCCATGCGGGAACATGAGCGAAGCCTCCGACAGGATGGTAATACATACGGGCATCCCCTGGGCAACGTCTCTGTAGATGACCAATTCTTGCAGTTTCTCAAGTCACTTCTGACATTATAAAAATTACCTATGTGTCTGAAAGGCAGCAAACTGTATTTTTTTTTATAATGCAGAAGAACCAATATACTCCCAGTTGGCATGTTATGACGAAGACACTAATAGCTTTTATTGTTTTAAAATAAGCCTGTGTTTCACAGTCTATATGTGATACAAATATAACACAATGTAACATGATTTTTGTTCCTGGGTTATAAATGTCATTGCCTAATTTGGATTTATCTTTAAAACATAGAAAGGGTTTATTAAACTGCCAAAAATTGTTTTTGCCGTCTGCACATTGAAAGGTTAAAAGTGGCATATTATTTAAGGAAAATAATACTACTACCCTCGGCCACAAAAATGAAGTTTCTGGAATGTAACAACTACTTTCAAAGCAAGTACCACACAATTTAACAGGAAATAATACTTCCAAAGCAGGAACAGAAAAATTTTCAAAATTTTAATATACTGCAATTTGCATAGTTGATGTAAATTTGAATTTAGTGTGATCAGTAATAATCTAATAATCTGGCAACTAAACCACATTATTTCAATCATCCTGGGCCATAGATAATCAGGCCATATTTTCACCTTCAGTATCCTTTCTCTTTAAAAGAAATAACACTTACTTTTGGGGGTGATTGCTCTTAGAATCCTCACTCAGACATGTCATCACCAATTAGGAGATCCTGAGAATTGTAGTCCAGAAAATAACTTTTATAAGCTCTGGGACAATCATCTTTCTCCTACTTCATGTTGTTCTTTCACTAAATGCAGTGCTGTCCACCACGGATTCAGAAAATAAGAGAGTTCAAACTTTGTTTATTATTATTATTAACTGAAAAACATATTTCAGGAGTAGGCTTTATGATTAAAAACTCCATCGCCTCTAAACTCGAAACGTTGCCAACAGGTCACTCGGATCGCATTATCTCCTAATGCCTCCCACATGCTGTTCTCTTCAGTATATATGCCCCAACTATGCAAGCCGACCCTTGGAGAAAGACAAATTCTACTCAGACCTACGCTACCTCATACAAAAGGTCCCTGCAGAAGATAAAATCATTATCATTGGTGATTTCAGTGTCAGAGTAGGAAAAAACTTTGAAGCCTGGAAAGGTGTATTAGGCATGCATGGTGTTGGAAACTGTAATGATAATGGCCGCCTCCTGCTAGAGTTTTGTGCAGAACAGAAGCTGACTATTACAAACACTATCTTTCAGGAGAAATATAGCTTGAAGACCACCAGGATGCATCCCCGATCCAAGCACTGGCCCTCATTGACTATGTTTTAGTGCGCCAGAGAAACATTTGTGATGTCTGTCATACTCGAGTGATGCCCAGTGCAGAATGACAAACAAAACATCGCCTTGTAAGATGTAAACTAAATCTACACCTTAAGCTCAAATCTAAGAGGGGTGGCATATTAAAGAGGAGACTCCAAGTCAACAATCTTCAACAGGCTGCTCTGAGAGACAATTTCCAGACAAATCTGCAAACAAAACTTGAAGACCACCCTACGGATTCCTCTCCTACAGCGCTTTGGCAACATATCAAAAACAGTATCTTACAGTTTGCTGAAGAATCCCTAGGTTTCTCCTTCAAGAAAAACCAAGACTGGTTTGATGAAAACAATTAAGAGATCCAGGAGCTGTTGACAAAGAAGAGAACTGCTCACCAGGCACACCTCGCCCAGCCATCTTGCCATGTAAGAAAAGCAGCCTTTCATCTCGCATGTAGTAAACTCCAACAAAAACTCCAAGACATTCAGAACAAGTGGTGGATCAATTTAGCAGAAATGACACAACGTTGTGCAAATCTGGGTGATCACAGAGGATTTTATGAAGCTCTCAAAGCAGTGTTTGGACCTACTTATCAGGTCCAAAGCCCCTTATAGAGTATAGATGGTCAAACACGAATTACAGATAAAGCCTCCATCCTGAACTGATGGGCCGAACATTTTCAGAATCTCTTCAATGCCAACCGAATAGTCCAAGGTTCAGCTATCCAACACATGATACAACAACCAATGAAAAATGAACTGGACACAGCTTCCACTCTGGAAGAGACACTTAAGGCCATACAGCAGATGAAAAATGGCAGGGCAGCTGGGATCGATGGAATTCCACCTGAAGCTTGGAAACAGGGAGGTCATGTACTTCATGCTAAATTCCACGAGCTCCTTGTGAGTTGCTGGGAAAAAGGTGAACTGCCATCAGATCTCCAAGGTGCAGTTATCATCACCCTGTATAAGAAAAAAGGAACAAAATCCGATTGCTCAAACTATCAAGGTATAACACTGCTCTCCATTGCTTAAAAAATCCTTGCAAGGATACTCCTGAACAGATTAGTTCCTGCTATTGCAGAAGAACTTCTCCCTGAAAGCCAATGTGGCTTCAGAGCTAATAGGAGCACCACAGATATGGTTTTTGCCCTTAGACAACTGCAAGAGAAATGTAGAGAGCAGAACAAAGGACTCTATGTAACATTTGTCGACCTCCAAAGCCTTCGACACTGTAAGCAGAACAGGTCTGTGGCAGATCCTGGAAACGACTAGGATGTTTCCCCAAATTCCTCAAAATGATTATCCTGCTACATGAGGGCCAGCACAGTCAAGTCAGATATGGCGTGCTCTCTCAGAGCCCTTTCTAATAACGAATGGAGTGAAACAAGGTTGTGTTCTTGCACCAACCCTATTTACGATCTTTTTCAACATGATGCTCCAAAGGGCTATGGCAGATCCCGAAGAAGACGATGGCATATATATATACGCTATTGTACTGATGGTAGCTTTTTCAACTTAAGCCGTCTGAGGGCTCGCAATAAGACTCTAGTCTAAACTATCTAGTCCGTGAGCTGTTTTTGCTGATGATGTTGCTCTTGTCGCCCATACAGAAGCAGCTCGGCAACGCCTAACATCCTGCTTTGCAACAGCTGCAAAGCTGTTTGGGCTGGAAGTCAGCCTGAAGAAAACGGAAGTTCTCTACCACAGGAAGAACACCATCTTCCTCACGTCAGCATAGGCAAATCTGTGCTTAAGTCCGTTCAGCAGTTCACCTACCTGGGAAGCATCATCTCTTCAGACGCCAAGATTGATAAAGAGATAGATCACAGATTAGCAAAGGCATATAGTGCATTCGGAAGGCTTCACAAAAGAGTCTGGAGTAACAAACTCCTGAGGCAAAGCACCAAAATCAGTGTGTACAGAGCTATCATACTGTCTATTCTCCTATATGGGTCTGAAACATGGGGCCCCTATCGCCAACACCTACGACTCCTCGAACGCTTTCATCATCGCTGTTTGCGCATAATCCTAAATATACACTGAACTGACATGTGACTAATGTCACTGTCCTTGAGCAAGCAGGGATCACCAGCATTGAGGCCATGCTATTGAGAACACAGCTGCGCTGGTCAGGGCACGTCTCTAGGATGGAGGACCACCGCCTCCCAAAGATACTACTCTATGGTGAACTCACCATGGGTCAGCGCAAGAGAGGCGCCCCCAAAAAGAGATATAAGGACTCCCTGAAACAACATCTCAGGCTCGGCCAGATTGATCACCAACAATGGTCCACCCTGGCCTCACATTGGGAGGCATGGAGACGCACTATCCACAATGCTGTGGTCTCTTTCGAGAAGACACGCCAAACGGGTCTCGAAGAGAAACGACAATGCAGAAAGAATCACAACTTGGAAATAAGATCACCCAAGGAGGCTTTCTGCTGTGCTTTCAGCAACCGGACTTGCCTATCTCGGCTTGGCCTTTTTAGTCATCAACAGGCTTGTAAAAAGCGTGGGATGAGTCCTTCCTGAATCTTCGTTCACGAAGAAAAGCCAGAGAGAGATTATTATTATGTATTCATTTCTATTCTCCTTTTCTATCTCACTTTTTCCCATGGGTGGAATTCAAGGCGTTGTATAAAGTTTAAACAATACAGATACATATACATCAATACGAAAATACATAATCAAGTAAAAACATCATATACCAATTTAAAGGGGAAAGCCCAATTCGAACACAACCATATACAACAATAAATAACTTACAACAAGTCCCATTAAAAAAATTCCCTAACCTCAGGCTGCTGATGTTATTTGTAATAATAAATTATGCAGCTCCTAAGGGATTCCATATTCAAAGGCCATGTCGCAGTTGTCAGGACCAATAAAGCATTCAGAAATGAATATTACCAGCAGTTATCTGGCAGTGCCTATTATCATTCATCTGGAAAGGCCTGGCTCCACAGGAAAGTTTTAATTTCTGATCAAAAGGCCAGTAAGGAAGGGGGCTGATCGTACCTCTCTAGTAATGAAGTTCCAGAGCCACAGCGCCACCACCAAAAAGGCCCTCTTGTTTCCACCAATCGCAACTTATGATCTCAGCGCTCTAGTGGGTTAGCAGGAGGAGATGCGGTCCCTTCTTTTTCTGACTTGTCAGACAAGGGAAGTAGATATCAATTAACAGGAGACAATTCCAATCAGCATCAAGCCAAGCTCTTCCCCCCTGCTAACCTTAAAATTTTGTTGAATAAGGCATAAAAGAAGAAAATGGGGACAGGGCAATGGTAGATGCTATTTTTTTAAAAAATGCAGCTGTTCCTACTCGCAAAAGAATGCTGCTGGTCTGTTGCTGCAGAGGGGAAAAGGGGAGAGTGGGAGGGGGACAACAGCTTGCAGCCACTTTAAGATTGATTGATTTTTTTTGGGGATAAACAGTCGTAGGTAACAATCCACTTCCACTGCCCCTGAGATAGAAATCAATTAGTCTTCAAGGACCCACAGAGCTTCCTCACTTCCCCTCTGTTTTATTTTCATTTGTTTGCAAATTTGAGTTATTCAGCACTTTTTCTTCTTCACTGCAGAATGCTGAGTCCAGTGGAGATTTTCTAGAGGTTTTCTTTTTGGATGCTCATATTGTAAAGTTCCCATAGGACCATATTGGCCTGATTAATCCAGATTTTAGGGATTTTATTTGGTACCTGTTAGGATCATTAGCTGGCCGATGTGCTAAGATTTCATGCTAAAAGAAAAATTCTGCTTATCTGGAAGCAGAGACAGGCTGCAGAGAGAGACCCCCTCAAGACTTAGAGTGAATGAGACAAGGGCCTGATTTGGCTGAAAAGAGGAGAGGGGGTGTCCCCCCCTTAAAGTTATAAACCATATCAGCAGTCATACCAAATTCATGACAATCATTTTAGGGTTTCTAGAAAAAATGCAATCTCTATTGTATTTTCCCCAGGGGTCTTTAGAGCTAAGCTGGATGCTTCCACATAGAAACGAGACAAGCCACAGCTGAAAACACAGCTGCGCTGGGCAGGGCACGTCTCTAGGATGAAGGACCACCGCCTCCCAAAGATGCTACTCTATGGTGAACTCGCCACGGGTCAATGCAAGAGAGGCGCCCCAAAAAAGAGATATAAGGACTCCCTGAAACAACATCTCAGACTTGGCTAGATTGATCACCAACAATGGTCCACCCTGACTTCACATTGGGAGGTATGGAGACGCACTGTCCATAAAGCTGCGGCCTCTTTTGAGAAGACACGCCAAACGGGTCTTGAAGAGAAACGACAACGCAGAAAGAATCGTAACTTGGAAAGAACATCACCCAAGGAGACTTTCTGCTGTGCTTTCTGCAACCTGACTTTCCTATCTCGGCTTGGCCTTTTTAGTCATCAATACGCTTGTAAAAAGCGTGGGATGAGTCCTTCCTAAGAATCTTCATTCACGAAATAATGCCAGAGTGTTATAAGTTTCTTATTTTAACTTACTACATAGAGTGCAATCAAGTCTTATCAAGCCTTGTTGTTTTGTTTGATATTGTGATATGGCCTAAGGACTAATCAAAATTACTACTACTGCTGCTTAGATAGATACTCATTGAGGATGGATAGATGCTTACTGTAGGTTTGTTCCTCATCCTTCTTTTTATTGTTTTTCTTTCTTCATGTCTGTTCTTTCTTTAATTTTTCTGCTCCATCAAATTATCTCAAAAATAATCCTCTTCTTTTTCAGGTCTAAATCTTCTTATTTCTTTGATTTAAATATTCAGTAACTTGTCTCCAATCCGTTTCTTTCATTGTCTTTCGCTTGTTCTTTGAAATAAGAAAAGTGAGCCTGTCCATGTTTCTGATATCTATGATAGTATTTTCAGCAACCAATCATCCTCTTCTGGTATCACTATTTGTGATAGTTTATAGATTAACACATTTTATTGGACATTATCTTTCATTGAGGGCACTGTTCTCACTTGTTGTACTGCTTGATGTAACAGTGCATGTGCCATGCTCAGCAAATTCACCACCCCCATACGACTAGTGGGAGAGCTACAAAATTCCATAGAGTTGACTCTTTTCAACCCATTTCATCCAGAAAACAAGTTTTCAGGAAGCCAGGAACACCAAATTTGATGCACAAGACTAGACAGGAATGATGCCACAAGTTACATTGCTCAGGAATCACCATCATTTCAGATAGTTATGCAGGCTGAATCCACAAGTTGAGGAAGAATCATTTGGAGTGAGACAACAAGCCAGAAAAAAAAATGTAAGAATAGGGGCCAAAATTATGTATTCTATGATATGGCCCCAAATGCAAACTTGCCAGAAATCCATGTCTGGATAGATACAAAAACATAGTTCATGTGAAAAGTTAGTGGCTTTTTGTATTGTGCCCATTTAAAGTTGTGTGCTTCTAGAGAATTGGTAGGCATCACATGTATCTCTCCCACCTTTTGCAGAGTACAGGCAGTTCCCAAGTTATGAATTAGATTCTGTAGGTTTGTTCGTAAGTTGAATTTGTGTATAAGTCAGAACAGGTATATTTTAAAAGTGTAACTTCAGGTTCCGGATAGCATAGGGAAGGGTTAACACTCCTATGGTGTTGTTTTGCTGTCTGTTCCCATTTAGAAGATTTCATCTCACTCTCTTTGCCTGTGAGAATTTGATGTTGAAAAATTTAGCTTCTTGTGAAAGCAAGGATTGGTAATAAAGCTTTAGTGGATAAGAGTGCTCTCACTTCCTCTTGTCTCACTTCTGTTCTTAACTATAAGTCATTTGTAAGTCAGATGTTTGTAATCCGGGGACTGCTTGTATCCATATACATATTGAGTATAAATTAGATAAGGAAATAAAATGCAGAGTTGTAAAATTTACCAATTGACTGGAAACAGAAGAAGAAAACACCCATTTCTCTGCAAGGCAAGAGCAGAAGCAAATTCCAAAGTATAGTTTACTCTGTCCACACACTTACCCAATATGCCAAGAATCATCCATGGTGCACCACCATCATTATTTATTCGTATAGTGCCATGTCTGTACATGGTGCTTTACAAGTAAAAGAACATTATGTTAAATATGTTAGGTTTAATATTAGTAAGAACGGTGTGTTAATATTGTTGGTTTTTGTTTCCAACTAATTTGTCTAAGCCTATCTATGAAAGGGAATTCTGTGGCTGTATATATTATTGGTTAAGTAGGTGAGTAGCAAAAGCTTAGTCTATGGGTTGTTGTAAGTTTTTCAGGCTGTATGGCCATGTTCCAGAAGCATTCTCTCCTGATTTTTCACCTGCATGTATGGCAGGCATCCTCAGAGGTTGTGAGGTCTGTTGGAGACTACGAAAATGGGGTTTATATATCTGTGGAATTCATCTGGAATATGTACAACAACCCAGCGATTCCAGCCATGAAAGCCTTTGACAATGCTTACTCTATGGCTTTCTGTATTATTTTCCCATAGAATATTAGTACTTTTTATGATCCCTGATTTCTTTGGTTTGAAGTCCTCTTTTCTATTCTCATTTTGTTGCAGCCCAATGATGATAATTACACAGAAAATTACAAGTTTGGCATATGAAATTCATGATGGTAAGAGTGTCTGGGCAATTCCTCATTTATTACTTTCTCTAAAAGTCTGAAATATTAACAGTGTGTCTATATATATATATATATATTTACTTTCTTATTCCCCAATTAAACTAGGGGTGGGGAACTGTATAACTATGTCAACTTTACCTAAATGGAGTTTTACCTGAGTGGAATATTCTGTAGAAATTTGCACTTCTTAATGACAGTCTGAACATAATGAAAGAGACGGGTTATTCTCTGTATTTTAAGAATCATTCAAATTAAATGAAGATTCTCTGCATGCAAAAAAGAATTGAAACCCTCAAGTTCAGGGCAGCCAACCTGTACTAATAAAATAGGCAATTGTGATAACTCATGAATTATGCATTGGCTTGATTTTACTTAGCAATTTTCTGCCTTACTTAGCAATTCATAATTTTTATATAAATTCTGTTGCAGTTCTTTGATGATAGGTGACACTTGTCCATATGTAAGAGTAAACCTATTCTGAGCAAGACTTTTTATTACTGATTGGTTTATAAAGCTGAATTTACAAAAGGAAAGGCCCATTGAGATTAAGAAATTTGGTTAAGTTGTAAATAAACAGGGAACTAATGTTGTTTTAGGATGTAGTGATAATGGTTTAGTGTTATGCAGAGAAACCTCAGCACTCCTCAGATTCAAGCACATCCTCATACCTATCTGATTCATGTTGGGTGAATTTCAGTTTGGTGTTAGTTGAAAGGAATCTAATTTGTAAGTGGTAGCTTAAAGTTGTTTTGTTTCATTTCATCATATGCTGTGTTTTCCTTCAAATTGCCTGTAACTTATGGTGACCCTATTACTCATAATTCATAAATGGATGTCATATAGTTTTCTTAGGCTAGGAATAATTGGAGCTTTCTTTCTCCGAAATATAGCCTACCACACCTAGTCTCCCATCCAAATTCTAACCAGGGCTGACTCTGCTTAGCTTCCAAGACCTGAAATGTTAAATCAGAATTTGCATGAACTGGAACACTCTCCTTCACAGCCACAGTGGAGGGACAGGGAGATATTTCTGAACCAAAAGATGGCTATGGCTTATTCTTATAATGGTAAACTATTGCTTGGCTTTATATCCATATCAGCACAGCATGTTACATCTCATTTATTTCCACCATCCATAGGAATGTTTCGAAAGGATGAGGAGCTCACACCATCACAACAATGCTTAGCTGTAAGGTAAGCTCTTCTCTGAACTACCATCAACCCTTTAGATTTTATTTCCAGTCTATCCTATTGTATATCCTCAGCCAGGAGAGGGAGATTGGAAAACACTGTGTACAGAGCTCTTTTCCATCCATTTGTATACAATACATATATAGCCATTGTGAGCCATTTGGCCCCCAGAAGATCAGTGACATATACATATAGTTTATATATGTCAATTTTGATACAGTACTAAGACTGATATAAGTCACTTGGCAAATTTCTAGTCAAGGATTGGTGAGTTTGATCTTCAATTTCTCCTCTAAACTGGCACTCAGATCCCTTAATTGGTCTCTTGCTCAATATTTTTAGTAAAACTATGTGTTGAAGAGATGGAAGCATGGCGATTTATACCTGTGTTTATGTGTGATCACTGAAATCACAATATCATATTATAAGAAACACTTAATGTCAGCTAGACCTTTAATTTCAACTAGAATATAATCACAGTGGGATATTAATATTATTCTTGTACTAGAGGTCTCTTTAAAAACCTAAGTGAAATCTCACCAGTTGCTTGTCTTTGAATTACAGACGCATGCCAAGTCTACTGGAGTATTTAAGTTACAACTGTAATTTCATGGGTATCCTGGCAGGCCCATTATGCTCTTATAAAGACTATATTACTTTCATTGAAGGCAGATCATATCAACCGGCACAGTCTGAAGCAAATGGGAAAGAAGAGATAAAATATGAACAAACAGATCCTTCTCCAAATGTAAGACCTATGAGTTTTGCAGTGCTCCTATTCCTCTATTATCATTGCATGTGAAGCTTGGTATGCATTACTTGTTTCTTACAGGCATAACTCTCAAGCTGTATGTGGACCATGAATAATGAATATTCATGAATAGTATAGTTCTATTTTTATTTTAAGAAGTATTACCTTTGTTTAAAGGTAGATATTTTCCATAGATACTCATTTCTGGACCTTGTGAATCTAGGTGTTTTGGAATTGTCATCCCCATAATTCTACCTGGTGCTTAACAAGATAGCATGACGAGGAGGTGGAATAGAACATTTTATGTCCTCAGTTTAACTTTTTGGTGCCATTTAAATTCCTTAAAATAAACATACTATATTGAATGGTTTTAAATGAAAAGAACCTGAAGTATTACAAACAGTCTAGGCCACATGTGTCAAACGCAAGACCCGTGGGTGGAATCTGACCTGTCATGTCATTAAATGGTGCTCTCTAGATGGTGAACTTCAACTCCTCTGTTCCTCCTCATTCAACATCATGACTGGAGCTGATGGGAGCAGTGTTACAGTAACATCTGGGAGGCTGCTGTTTGTTCCATTTTGTATGGATCAGTGTTTCTCAACCTGTGGGTCCCCAGGTGTTTTGGCCTACAACTCCCAGAAATTCCAGCCAGTTTACCAGCTGTTAGGATTTCTGGGAGTTGAAGGCCAAAACATCTGGCAACCCACAGGTTGAGAAACACTGGTCTGGATAGTGGGGCTTGATTTTAGATATAGGGCTTGCAGAAATGATATCTGACTTCAAAATGTCCTTTAACCTTTCCCCAACCTCAGAACCACTGGTGCAGTTGGGTTGTAATTCCCATCATCCCCAGTCCACATGGCGAATAATCAAAAATGAAGGGAGTTGTTGTTCATTAACATCTGGGGACCTAAATTTGGTAAAAGCTAAAGAGAACCAACTACTATGTAAACTAATTATAGTTGGCCATAGATTCCCCATCCATGGATTCAACAACCCTTTGAAGGCAACCATAAAATGCATGGGACCCTTGATGAAAATGAGTTTGATACCCTCGTCTATTCATGTGTCAGAACTTTCTCTTCCCTTTTTACTACAAGTTCATGTGAATCTTGATACAACCCCTAGTTTTTGTCATATTGAAAAAATGCAAGATTTTGAAAGGTTATTAATAAATCTCATCAATAAAATATGCAGCACTTTGCGGTTTTGTAAAAGGTAAGATTTAAAAAAGAAATCTCACTGCCATTCCCAATCAAAAGTAATTATGTATACATTTATTTTTAAAAAGTTCAATTATCTTGTACTGAATATTTTTCCAGATAAGTTTTATACAATTATAGCCTCACTAAAAAATCAAAAGCACATTTTATTTACTTCTGAAAATGTAAGTCTGTCAAATATTTACAGAATCAAAGCAATGAAACCTTACATTTCTCTGTAAGTTTACCTGTTTGATTAATGATTCCATCTTGCGCTATATACTTATATACTTAAACTATTTTGATAGCTTTTATATTTCCATGAATATAAAGAAGTGTGTACTACATTTTAGTCAGAGAATATGTTAGAGGATGACACCTAATTCATAATGCAACCACACATTGTGAAATGAGCAATTAATATTCTTAAGTGGATAATTTTGAGCTTCAGTATTTTTAGTATACTAACCGCACTCATTTTTTCATTGAGTAAATAAGTATTTTAGCAAAATTCTGTTTTTCAATTTGGAAAATAGCTGTTAACAGACTTGCAGAACAAGTTTACTCAGAAAATAAGCCCCACTGTATGAAGTTTGCTTTTCATTAAGTGTGTGTAAGATTGTGGTCTTAAAGCACTAATGCCCTTGATGTCTTGTTGCTTCATGTGTGGCTTAAAAAGCAAGAACCATATAGTTGGCACATCTTCAAGATGAGTTGGGGTTTAAATTCAGTTTAAATTAAGGTTTAAATTCAGTTCCCCATGAACACAAAGCATTTTTATATAAAAAAATAAAGGAATGAACTGTTAATGTGATGGTCTTTGATCAGTGTGGCATTTGCTTCTTTATTGGCTAGTGCAATGGTTCTCAACCTGTGGGTCCCAAGATGTTTTGGCCTTCCATTCCCAGAAGTCCTAACAGCTGGTAAACTGGCTGGGATTTCTGGGAGTTGTAGGCCAAAACGTCTGGGGACCCACAGGTTGAGAACCATTGGGCTAGTGCCTTTTTCACCACTTGGCTGATTGTGATTGTTTTGAGCAGGGAAACAATTTCCCTTTCCTTCCTACCTTTAAGTATGAATATGCTCAATCAACAAGTTTATTAGATTTCAACAGAGAGAGAACACTTACAACTTAATTAATTGGGGGGGAAATGAACAGCTGATATGGGGAGAGGGGAAAGAGGCAGGATTTATTTGTGGTTTTATATGTGGTTTTAATCTGTTTGATAGATTGCTATGTCTTTTAAATGCTTATAAGCTTATATTGTTTATATTTTTATGAGTTGTGTTTTATTGTTTACCTGTGCGGCATTGAATTTTTGCCAGATTTGTAAGTCACCTTAAGTCCCCTCCTGGATTGAGAAAGGTGGAATAGAAATGAACTAAATAAAATAAAAAAAATCTGTGGGCCAATAAAAGTTGCCCGGCCTTGTAAAAAGAGTGTCAAAGAGAATGGGGGTGCTGCTTTAAATAACAACAATTTCATTCCTGCTCTTTCTTGCCTATAGTAAATGTTTACTGTAGATTGACCTCCCCCCACCTAGTGAAATGCCTCTGAGAATGTTCAATCCTTTCATTTGTTCCAATTTGGCATCCCTTTGAGAAGGAGACTGCAAGGGAGACCCCAAAAGGAGATCCCTATTATTAACAATCCTACAGCTTTGGGAAAGGGGTTTCATTCCATTCCTCCCCCGGTTGTTTTCAGCTTTACTGGCCAGTATTTTGTTTGTGAATGAGTCATGACTTCTCAAGGTAATTCTGAAGTATGATAACCTCCATTTAGTCAATTTGGTTTCTAGTGAGAAAGTAAAGTGGGAGATGGATGAAAAGTCATTGAATAATTAGTTGTCTGGTGATAAACCTTGGAAATTCAACTCATAATAGCTGCAGAATTTCCAAATCTCTGGATTTTATTTCCAGCATACATTTCCCGTACCCCACTAGAATCTATTCTCTATTCCTAATTCAGACCCATATAGTTTATTTATTTATTTATTTCGTCAATCTTATATACCGCTCCTTCCTGCAGGTTCAGGGCGGTTTACATACAGCCAGATTAAAAACGATTGGTACAACAATAAAAGCATACAGAGTCATAAAAATAAACATAAAATACAAAAGGCATACATCAGATACAGTGAGGACTGAGAGCGGTGGTGGATTTCCACATCCAAGGACTTCAGCTAAAAGCTAGCCTGAATAATGTGGTTTTACAGGCCCTCCGAAAAGGGATGAGCTCTGTAATCGCTCAGACATCGTCTGGGAGTGTATTCCATAACGCCGGCGCCGCAGCTGAGAAGGCACGCTGCCTTGTTGCGGAGTGATGGCAGGAGCGAATTGATGGTGTCACTAAGAGATTTCGCTCTTCCAAGCGTAGCGATCTCAGGGGAACATATGGGGTGAGGCGGTCCCTCAGGTACACTGGCCCCAGACCATGTAGGGCCTTGAAGGTCAAGACCAACACCTTGAAGACAAGGTGTTGACAGACAGTTTAGTTCTTACTAAACATAATCTTGTTAGAAAGCCCTTTAATTGTCTCAAATCACAAGGTCTATAAATGAAGATCTGTGTGAAACACTACCTTCAAAATACCAACTCAGTTCTCTTCACAGGTAAGTGCTCTTTATTATATTGCTCACATGCTCGAAACTTTTGCTGCATTAGCTTTGTGATATTATTTAAAAGACAATACGTGTAATGTTCTTGATATTTACACTTCCCAACTGGTGTTAAGAGAAGTATGGCTGCATTGTGGAACACCAGTTAATATTACATGCTTTATGGAAAATAATGTGAATGGTGTAACTTTTCTACCCCTACCCGCATTTGCTGTATCAAGTAGCAACCTTAACTTGCTTTCTTACAGAAAGAATTCTTGCTTTCTTACAAAAGGAATGGCAACCTCTGCCTTGTTACCTTGCTGAAATGTTTATTTAACAGGATGGGGTTTTATTTCTGGCTGGTTGGCATACTAATTTTTAAAAAAACAATACTGCATCATTTTACTAAGCTTAACTTTCTTGGGTAATGAGTATCAGCAAATGTGAACCTCCAGATGAAAGCACTCTGTTCTTCCTAATCTAATATTCTTTTCTTGTATGAATTCAGTTTCTGTAACATAAAATTAATGAGAGCTCATTTTCCTTCTGTTAACTTCATTAGGCGCATGATATCAGCTTAATATAACAGTTTTACTGTGCTAATTGCATGTTAACTGAATCTAGTCAACATTCTCAAGTGATTTATTTCATATCTCCCTCCTGTTATGCCTTTTTACAAGCTACCATTTGTTGGTGTTCAGTGGTGTCAACTGTCTGAAATTAATGTCTATCTTCGTAAGTTTATTTTTCTTCTAGCTTTCAGCTACCCTCATAGTCCCATGTTCCTATAGAATGAATCCCTCTGCTTCTGGCTTCTTAGAAATATTTTAGCTGTTGAACCCTTTGTTAGTTTTCCGCAGTATATGCATAACTCAGTAAATGGCAAATCCAAATGTCATCAGCTTTATTTCAGTAGGGAAGCTTTACTGACATTATTACGATTTACGAAGCTGTCAAGCAAATCTCAAAATAAATGTATTCCAACAGGGGTCCTGAAATAAAGTTTTAATCATCTAGACAACTCACTGTTCTATTTATTTTTAATCATCAGATATTAAGGTATAAGTTTATAATTTCTATAACAAGAAATGTTATAAATAAGAACATTGTATAGTCATGTAGAACCAGTGTAGCACAGAGGAAAGTAGTCTGGTTGTAGCAGTGTCGGCAGTGTTTCTGTATCCTGCACCTTCAGAACTAGAAATTTGGCAGAAGACCATGAGTTCTGCACCAAGAATGTTACTCTAAATCTCAGCTCATGATTTCACTACAAGCATACTGTGATAGAGTAAAATTGAATGCTTTATAAATCTCTTGTGATTACAGTATTGACCTTTCTTACAGGACTTTTTTTGCTGAAATAGTGTATGTGAAGTACTTTGAGTATTCACTATAATTACTAGATTAGCATTGTCAATCTTGCTTACAAATTAGGCTGAAATAACTATTTGACCAGCACCATCCAGTAAGCAAAACGGGGAGGTCTGAGGCTAGGGCTCTGAAGCACTCCTGTGACACATTTTTTCATTGCTAGTGTTTGGCTTTAAAAAGGGATGGAGGAGAGAAGAGGAGGGATAATCCCCTTAGAAAGGCAGAAAGGAAAAAGGCCAGTTTGAAAAACTTACAAGTAACATGTAATTGGCCACTTCTGAACAAATGCTGCCAAGAAAACCTTCTGATAGGTTTGCCCTAAGGTCATCATGAGAAATTACTTGAATTCACACCACAGAAGAAAAAGAATCAGTAAATATAGCAATGCCCAGTGGAAATTGTTGTTAAGACATAAATAAAAGAATTACTATATACTTATACAGCTGTGAGAAAAGGCAGGTAACCAATAATAATATAATTAGTTATTATCAACGAAGATGTTTCAATTTTCATGGTGTGATATATGTGATTTTTCTTTTCTGTCACATAGTTAATATCTTACTAGAACAGATAATATATGCTTCTACAAAAGTATAGAATCTGCAAGTCTGGTGCCTATTCCAAACAACTAGCATCAGTTAAACCTAATGTCGCTCCTGGTGGCACAATGGGTTAAACCCTTTGCTGGCAGGACTGCTGACCAGGAGGTCAGTGGTTCGAATTTGGTGAGAATGAGTTGAGCTCCCTCTGTCAGCTCCAGCTCCCCATGCAGGGATGTGAGAGAAGCCTCCTACAAGGATGGTAAAACATCAGAAACATCCGGGCGTCCCCTGGGCAATGTCCTTGCAGATGGCCAATTCTCTCCACCACAAGCGACTTGCAGTTTCTCAAGTCACTCCTGACACGAAAAAAGGTTAAAACTAATAGTAAAATAACGTAAAATGCTAAAGGAGCAATGTAATGTAGTAATGTAAAAAAACCAGCCAAATTCAGCAGGTAAATAAGCAATTACCTAAGCAAAAAGGACTTTGCCAGATGGCAAAATGATACCAAAGCCTAACCTCCCCAGGCAAAAAAATTGCATAGCTTAGCTTTAGATAACTGAGAGGACCTTTCCTTTTCTTCCTATCATATGGACTCTGCTGTAGTTAGGATACAGAGAAAGTCCTCTTGATCAGATTGTAGGATGTGTGCTGGTTGGTGTTGAAAGAAGAAGTGCTGAAAGAATCTTGGACCTAACCAAAGTTCTTCATCAACAATTTGAATTGGCTCCCAAATTGGCAACTAGGATGGCCTTTGCATGATAGGTTGCCATATTCATGAAATGACATGATCCCTGAAAAAGTTTTTTTCATTGTGTAATTAAAACTGTTTTCTGCATGTAATAAAAATGTTTTATTTGATTGTTTTATTGGTTTACGCATTGATATAATTTGAATTTTATTGACATATCTATGGATCAGTGGTATAATGTGTAAAATCACTACATTATTAGGCGAATTCATAATTATGTAGTATAGATGTACATTATTTGGCTTTTTCTTATTATATATTACATCAGTTTGTACCTGCTCACCATACCTATGGTATCAATTTTGGTTATTATTTGAATTTTTATTATGAATTGGAAAGAGAAAGTAGGGATTCTTTATCTGCAGCTTGTACATCAGGTGCCAATGTGGGGAAAGGATTTCTACCTTTTCTTGCCAGGTTGGCACATACAAATGTTCATTGCGTTAGTTATCCTCTAGTGCTGAAAATTCCTTACTTCTGCAAGAATAAGATAAAAAATGAATGACAAGAGAATTATTTTCAGAAGACATGCATTTTGGAAAAATAGCATTCATAACCTTTTTGAAAAGTAAAATGATGCCATATCCTTTTGGCAAATGTGAATCTCCATGAACATCTGGAGACCACCTTTTGAAAACCACTAGTCAGGGAAAGGCATGACCTTGTTAAAAGTCAACCCGTTGAAAAAGTGATATTCACGAACAATGGCACACAGGTAAATCAGCTGTTAAACTGATAAACCATGTCTTTGAACTGCCAGAGACAAAGACATGCCACTGCACAAAAATATATACTTAGCAGAGTTTTAAAATGTTTCTTTGAAGTTGAAATTGCAGTTGCCGAAAACATATACTCTCCCTTGAAACCTCTTAGTTTAAAATATGCACTCAAGAGGAAAAAAAAGTCTTCTTTAAAACTTGACATATCTCGTTTACTCATAAACATCTTGTATTAATTCAGTATACAGGCACATTTCTTATTAAAGTTACAGATAGGATGTAGTTTCTCTGTATAGAGAACACAGGGCATCATTTTAAATCAGTAGTTGTCACAATGCTGGGTCCTGGCCCGGCCCCTTAAGCACACACACAGAGACAATGATCAATTAAATATTTATTGAGTAATAAAGAACAGGTGAAAAAGTAAATTGTCCAATTAAGAGATTGTCAAATAGTCCAAAGTGAAAACACGTGAAGCTCAAAAGCAAAAAGCAAAGAATCAAAAAGCAAGGTAATCCGTTGAAACAAAGCAAGGCAAAGTCCGTGAAAATACAAGGTCCGTGGCAAAGTTCTTAGCAAGGTACTTGGCAAGGCAGCCAGACTATGGCTTCCAGGAACACGGTCGCTACACTCCCTTCAGATCAGAAGTGGCCGACCAACTGAGGAACTGTTCCCAGGGAACGTATACTTAATCCCCCCCTTTGGGAACCCAACGCCTCTCTAGGCTTCGTCTCCATTCCCTGCGATGGGACTCAATGCGTTTCCTACGATCAAAACACCCTCCCGGCCAGTCTGCAGCTGGGTCGCTATCTTCCTGAGAACCTTCCTCTCTTTCGGTTTCCATCAACTCATCCCCCGCGGGTTCCTGGGAACCGTACCCACCTCGTCTCTCATAACTATCAGAATCTGGGTCATCTTGACCTTCTCCGTCCGAATAAGCCTCAGGCCAAGCGTCATCCCACTGCAAACTATCTGTTGGAGATGCGGGCCCAGCAGCCCCATCATCCGCATCACCTGTATCTACAGCAAGGGGGTCCAAAGCAATTGGCACCCCTGGGGCAGCCCCCTGGCCCCCGGGCTGGAATGGAGGCTGGGTTGCTACAGTAGTCCAAAGTCTTGAAGTATACATCTTATGAAAGTCCAAACTGTTTATGTGGGTATGCTTTGTTTATATTGCACTTATCTCCCTTGTGGACTTGGGGGTATATTCATCCCATGAATGTTTGGACGATATGTCCTGGTCTTTATTGTTGCTTTTTACAATAAATCTTGTTTGGTCCTTAAGGAATGGTCAGTTTGTTCTTCTCGCCTCCGGGGAACATGTTCAGACTTAAGACTCCATTTTGTTATCAGCATGCTTTTGGACCTCAATGGATGCAGATGTCTTTTGGACTAATGCAGGAACAGTTTACTATATGTTTGCTTTGAGAAGCAGTCTCCACATGTGTGTATTCACAGACACCACGAAGAAAAATGATAGGTTACATACCTGTGACCATCTTTCTTCGAGTGGTGCTCTGTGAATTCACACAAACTCACACAGCCCCCCCCCCTTACAAACCTCCTTTCTCGCTGCCTTGCGACATAGGAATTGAGGAGCGTGCACGCAGGGCGCCTTTTATGCCCTGCCAGGGACTGGGAGGGGTTACCGCCAAAACTTGAAAAGTGTAACTGGGGAGTTTTCCGTTGGTGCCTGGGCAGTCACTCCACAGGTGTGAATTCACAGAGTACCACTCGAAGAAAGATGGTCACAGATATGAAACTTACAAATACAGGCACATTTCTTATTAAAGTTACAGATAAGATGTAGTTTCTCTGTATTGAGAACACAGGGTATCATTTTAAATCAATAGTCCAAAGTCTAAGTATACATCTTATGAAAGTCCAAACTGTATAATTGTAGTCACTGCTTCTCAAAGCAAGCATATAGTAAACTGTTCCTGCATAAGTCCAAAAGACATCTGCATCCATGGAGGTACAAAAGCATGCTGATAACAAAATGGAGTCTTAAGTCTGAACATGTTCAGTACAATCACATGTCTGTCGCTACTCCCACACCAAAGAGGTACAATCAAACTGGCAAATCAATATATACATCCATTACAGGTTAGCGAATATATACATTAACAAACAAATAATGAAGGCTTGGAAGATTGCTATTTCCAGCAATGGAAGTCTAGAACAAGATTGGGTGGATGGTTACACTGTTTATAGAAGAACATATAGCAATGTGTTTTTAATTATATCTGACTGTTAAATGTCATTATACAAATCATTCACTATTTTTCAACTCCTCCTTCCTCTCAATAAAAAAACAATCTTTATTTGATAGGGAAAGACCATGAACAAAGATGACACAGAAGTTTGACAGTGATCACAGCAGCCTTCTTGAATTTGATAAGCTCAACACATAGTGTTAAAATGTAGCCTAATGGTTTTTAATGTGATTTAAAAGAGAACAAAGAAGAACATTTATATTAAGCATAACTTAATAAATCTAGTTTAATAATTCTCCTTAGAATACACTGTAGATTTATCTCAATATTTAGTGAACAGTGTATCAGCATTTTATTTAATACTCAAGCTAATAACTTTTGTAAAGTACAGTTGGCAATGGCTTTTTTGTGTTCAGAATACAGAAGAGTTTAAATCAGACTTTGTAAAATCAAATCAAATCTGGCTTTCCTTGGGCACCCCTCAGGGAGTAGGTTGTGGATCTGAATGTTAGACTCCAACAAGATGTCTATATGTTCTCCAGACAGCACACTTTCTCTTTTTGATAATCTAGGTCATGTTTTCTGTCACAGTTACCTTTATGAAGCAGGCCTTGGTGTGAAACATAGTAGGAATAGTGATGGACTAGGCATTTTGTGAACGGGTGGCTGTAATAAACTTGTAACAATAAATCTTATTAAAATCTTTGCTGGCTGCTTTGAGCTTGGATAAAATTAAAATTAAGCTCGGGTAAAATTTAAAAACCTGGCTAAGAATTTTGCTGCTGTTGTTTCTGTGTACAGCTACTAAACTGGGGAACTGAGGGCACCATCCATGCAAAGAATACAGCTGGAAGATAAGGTGAAACTGCAAAGCATCAGAAATAGAGCAGAATAGTAAAAAAAAAAAAAAACCCAGTAGTACAATAGCTAAACACCCAGTAAGATGGATCAATTATTTTCTTGAATAGCTAATAGTACACTTATTGTAAGAAACGGGAAATTAAGAACATATAATAGTACACATGGTTCAGGTATATAAACTTGCTGTTTTAGCTCTCTGTGTTGTATATAGGGCCCTGCTCCCTGTATGGGACCACCTCCATGTTTTCAGGATCCAGCAATAACATCAAACCATACCTGAAGCAAACCTAGTCCAGTCATCATTTCCATGAAAGCAAACTGTAGCAGGACAAGGTCAGGAATGACAGAAATGTGGGTAGAAAATCTGAGGAAATGAGTGACACTCCAAATCAAAACAGTAGCAGATGTGTTAAAAGCATATGTAAAATACACTCCCTCAATCTGTCACGCAGTGCATAATTTTAGAAGGCAGAAAGAGAAAATTCCAGAAAAAAATCCACATAATCGGTAGATTGCAGTGAAAGCAGTACTTGTAATATGTGGGAAAGTCTGTTCACTGCAAGTATGAATAGGGTGTTTCATTTTAATGGACCAATAGCTGTTGTTAGTATTCTTTTTTAGTAATGAGTCTGTTAAATTAGAAATCATTGCCCAGCATTCAACAAACTGCTATACCAAAACATTGTGTTTTGATTTTTATTGAGTTTTCTTTGAAGGTTAATGCAGTCACATAGTGCTCTGAATACAAATGCATTAAAATGATGAACCCATTGTAATTTGATTTAATCACCACACTCACACACACAGATAGATAGATAACAATATCGTGAGTGTAATTCACACTCTTACCAGACCTTTTTGAAGCTTATAGGTTGGTGATTGAGGAGTCAAATAAAAGATTCCTTGGCTGCATATCACACAGCCAGGTGTATCCTAAAAATGATGGATGTTTAGGAGCAAAAGCAGTTGGAGATGGGGGGGATATTGCTAAAATTGTTTTTGACCGTTGGCATGCCTGTGGGACAGGTCTATTCTAGTATATGGGTATATTTGCATATGTCTCTCATGTCAAGGCTCATCCATATTAGAGTACTTTGCACAGCCAGCATCTGATCCCCTCTCTCCCTGGTGGCAGAAAAATATCCTCATTGCCCAGGGATGCCAAACCCATCCTCTTTCCCTATCCCCTCTCGGACTGCGTTGGCACTTTGTTCAGCATGAACACCAGCAATGACCAATGACCACAAGTACTTTTGTACACTATGGTTGCTGCTATGATAGGGGCAGGGTGATTTCAGTAATGACGCTTTATTCCCAGGCTGCCTGGGGAAAGCGGATTGGCTGTATAAATAGCGGCTGGTTCCTGATTAGAACCGGCACAAATTTTTACACACACACACACACCCAAAGTGAGGATGAGCTCTGGAACTTCAGGAAAACTCTCTCGGGCATTCTCCAACTTTGGGTAATACAGGATGAGGTGAAGTTGCCTTGCGAGCCGTGTAGGGCAAATCGGTTCCATGCGTCATGTGGATGCCACAAAGTTCAATCATCTCCATGCTGCCTCATTTGGTCCAATTAGGTGGGCCCTATAACTCACATAATGTAACTGGAGACACTAAATAAATAAATTAATAAAACACCTTTATTGATATATATATTTTTAAATGATCCCTGGAGGTCACTGAAATAACCCAGGGGGTGCATGTAGCCCATGGGTTACACTTTGCTCAGCATCTTATAAATAAATCCCTTGAAGATTTACTTTTTTATTTCCTACTCAGCTGGGGCTTATAGATTTGTACCTTGATGATAGTAATTAATACAGGAGAAATGCAGTAAAAACGCTGAAGGACTACATAAAACTATGACACAGTAATAGGCTCACACAATTTTATGTCTTTTATCCATTGACCCATCTACAGAAGATGGGATACTTTTGGTTCTGTATTCAAATAAGAGTAGTAAACTTTTCTAAAACCTGAAGAATTTAATTAAAATCATCTTTAAATTGTGGTTTAATGATTCTGGTTTGTTTTCCATAATTGAGATGAGGAACAACATTATTTTAAAAACTGTATATAAAGTTATTTTCAAACTGTGGGTACAAGGTGTATATTAATGATTTTTGTGTCTAGGCTTGGGACCTATCTCGAAGATATTGCATTATGTATATATATGCAAATACAGGTATTATGATATACCTACCCCACAAAAATCAAAAATGTAAAAGACTTTATTGTTAAAGCCATATGATATGCCAAAATATTTTCCATTTTCCCAACTCCCTAAAGTTTCAATTGCCACTAGAAAATGTTTACCTTCTTCTTTTAAGCAAGCATAAGTGTTTACTCCCTCAAATCTAAACACAACAAGATTGTTGTGCTGGGGGAAAAGTGTATGTCGCTCTATTCATGACTTTTTAAAATGCTCACAAAATTCTTGTGTCTTCCCTGTTTCAGATAGCTGTGGCGCAGAAACTCGTAGTATGTGGGCTCTCCTTATTGTTTCATATGACTGTTAGCAAATTATTGCCTGTAGAATACAACATTGATGATCAATTTAGAGCAACAGCATCACTGCCTACAAGGGTTATCTACTTGTACCTATCTCTTATGGCAGCCAGACCCAAATACTATTTTGCATGGACTTTGGGTAAGTAGTGCTTTTGCATGAATGTCCCTTTTTACAAACTGAGTGATATTGCATAGCTCAATACATTTGAGACAGTGACCTCTTGTGGATTGAGAAGGATTGGTATTGAAAGAGGATATTGTATTTTGCAAAGCACAGCAAAGATTTTCTTTAAAAATAAGGGAAAGTATGTACAAGGTAGTTGATTTATTTCAACTAGCTTTAAATATAAGTGAAATGCACACCAGCTATATAATTTGATAATTATGTCATAGATTTTAATTAAAGAAGTTGCATTGCTGATCTATTTTTTTCCATTTTGGCAGTGCAACCGATGGGATTTGTGTTAGATTCCTAGATCTTTTTCTAGTTCAAACCATCCTTTATGGAAGCTTTTGAATGGTCACACAGCTTCCTTTTCAAAGAATTAACTTTAAATCTCATCCAGACAGATTAGAAAACTACAATTGAATGCCTCAATCTCAGACACTCTTTATATTCCAGTGTTTTATGAGGTATAAAATGCCCATGAGCACAAAAGTGTACATAAGTGGTTCCCAACCTGTGGTCCGTGGACCACCAGTGGTTCGCAACAACTAAAATATGGTCCGCGGCCTCAGCGTAACTACTATAGATAATAACACAGCACAACAACAAAAAAATCTTGGTGCCTTCGTTTTTCGACCTGTTCTTGGGGTTATTTGGGGGTGCTGATTCAGAAAATTGCATTGGATAGACCATATCAGCTCTTGATTATTAAATGTGGACTACTGTATGGCATATGTTCTGTATCAGAAACTAGAGCTGATGTAGTATGTCCAATGCAATTTCCTGAATCAGCACCCCAAATAACCAAACCGAATCTAAAGTTGACAAAAACTGATTCATAACCCTTTTGGTACTAATGTTGAAGAGTGGTCCCTGGTCAAAGTGGTCCCTGGTCAAAAAAAGGTTGGGAACCACTGGTGTAGATGAAAGATAGCTCTCTGAATAAGTGCCTAAACATTTGTTTTGAGTAGCTATCAGCTTTTTTGCACAACATATTTGTGCCTTAAATTATTATGATAGTTCATACTTTTCCAAGATGTCTATACTCATTTTGTGAAACAGGAGATGAAGCTGGAGTAGCAAAGCAGTCTTTTTCAGCTTCTGAATTCAGAAAGTAGTTGTTCTCCCCTCACCGTCACTTGAATGTTTCCTCTTTAATGTAACTAAAAATAAGAAATTATTTAGGTGCCTGTGTTGTTGATCAGAACCCTTGTCTGTTGGTGGGGAAAGTTGGAATGAATTTTATTTTTACCTTTTTTACAGTTAATTAGGATCATGCCTACACTGCATTTTGTTTTTTAAAGGTCTCAAAGCAGTTTACTAGCACAAGAAACTTATCAAAATGCAAATAAAATTACAATGACAAAACAGTAAACACTTTTCATTACAATCAGCATAGCGACTGTAAACATTAACAAATTATTCTTTACATGATTCTTTATGTACAGTGTTGTTGCTGTGTGCCTTCAAGTTGTTTCTGACCTAAGGCAACCCTATCACCGGGTTTTCTTGGCAAGATTTGTTTGGGAGGAGCTTGCTTTTGCTTTCCTCTGAGGCTGAGAGAGAATTACTTGCCCAAAGCCACTCAGTGGATTTCCATCACTTTCTCTCTATAGACTGATGGCACTGTATAAATAAATGATAATAGATAGTGGAAACACCAGACATTAGGACCTTTATTTATTTATTTATTTATTTCCGGCATTTTACCCCACTCTTCTCAACCCCCGAGGGGGGACTCAGAGCGACTTACAAAAAGGCACAATTTGATGCACACACAGTAAAACACAATATAAAACCGCAGAAACATTCAACATTAAAATACATTAAATACAGTTACATTAAGCATCATACACATTCAATTAAGTTAAAAACAGTGTTCCGTCCATAAAAAGCATTGAGCCCTATTCGTCAACTTTCCATTAAAATCCAATCTAAAATGCTGCCTTGTGCAAGTGTGCAAACGCCTGGTCCCATACCAGGATTTTACTTTTTTCCTGAATGCCAGGAGGGATGGAATTAATCGTATGTCGCTGGGAAGCGCATTCCACAGACGGGGAGCCACCACCAAGAAGGCCCTCTCCCTCGTCCCCACCAACCGCATTTGAGAAGTTGGCGGGAGCGAGAGCAGGGCCATTAGGGTGTCGGACAAACAATAGGAAAGGCCTTGCTCTGCTCTGGGACCCAATGAATCCTCACCAAGCTGTGAGCCTCCTGTTCAGAATTTAAAGATCAGGGTGATGCAAAAATTTACAGTGTCTTTGAAAATGTGAAAGGCTTCAGTGGGGGGGAAAATCAAAATGCATCTTTGTTTTCTATAATTTTATAAGGTGTCTTACAACCAGTTCTCTTGTTTTGTTACAGCAGATGCAATTAATAATGCAGCTGGGTTTGGATTTAGAGGCTATGATAAAAATGGAGTATCACACTGGGATTCAATTTCAAATCTACGAATTCTACATATAGAGGTTGGTCATCAGTCTCTTGAAAATATTCATGGAAAATAAAACAGTTGAGCTCTCTAGTGCTGTAAATGTGTCAGTTCTAGTTTGGTATAATGTCTGTTTTAGGTATGGGATGCACACAATTCAGAGAATGAGTTGCAGGATCTCAGTCACCATCAAGCATGGAGATTGGCATTCTGCTTATTGCTATTTAACACAAAAAGGCCATTCTTTCTGGCTGCTCACTGGCTGTTGGCAGCCTCCTGTTCTACATTTAGCCTAGTAATCTAGAACAAGTTTCTAGCATTGTCTGTTTAATACCAGAAGAAAAGGCATTGCTTCATCCCTTCACATGTACCCTGTGTAAAGAAAGAGCATTGTGCACATAGGAAATGTCTTCCTCTTTGATAGAGTGACTGTGGAAGGATCTTTTCAAATTGCTATCAGGGACAAAAACAACCGTGCTGATCAGCAATGCTAGATTTTCAGTTAAAATCCTCGTACTGGAGCTTTAAAATGTATTTGTTTTTGCTAAAAAGGAATAGCAGTTTGGCAACTTCTCGTTTCTCTCATGAAAAGCCATTTATTGAGGAAATATTGAACAAACACAGTTGTTGCCCTGCCCTCTAGTTTCTCACCTTACCTCAAGCAACAAATCTAGGCATATCCACTATCACTCACATTGATTTTTTTAAAAGTACAACCTATCCCTTTCCCACTGTACTGCAGAAACTAATCCTCCAGGATTCAAGAATTCGAAACTGACAAACTGGCAGTCTTGCCACAGCGGGAAGTAGTTAGTGTTAACCCAAATAAGCTGAAAAGAAAAGAGAATTTCTCTTAAAAACTACTGGAGTTGGTAATGATAGTAGCGTGTGCTTTTCCTCCTTTATCTCAAAAATAATTCATCCTTTATATTTGGCATATTGTGGTAATAGATCTCTTTTAAACCAGGAAACTTTACTGATATGAAATAATAGTGTGTTATATTTTACAGTTCTCAACAAGTTTCAAGATGTTTCTTGATAACTGGAATATCCAGACAGCTTTGTGGCTCAAAAGGTACCCCTTTTCTTTCTTATTAACTTTTTTCGGAAGCATTTGGGTGAATAGATTTGCTTGACAATAAGGTCTGTTTCTGCCCTGTGAATATACCTGGATGTGCGTGTATATAGTATGACTCCCATGTCCATGGGATCAGGGGATATATTCCCGAACTTAGCTTGGAAGCACAATGGATAATAGTGACCATTGTGGAAATGAACAGCTAATATCTGATTCTACCACAGAGTTACCATGGAGGATCTATTCTAAGCAATTCATAGAGAGGCATTCAAAAATGTTTGCTCGTATACATAGTTTCCTGTTTCTATGATAAGTTCAGGAACATATCGCCTGTGGATGCAGGAATCATACAAAATATATGCTATATTTCACCATGTAATTATCACACTATTATGCTCACCTGCCCTTCTGGCACTACAGGGCTTATCTCGTATTTTAGTATTCCTTGCATAATAGTCGTACCCTTATTTCACTCACTGGGAATAGTTCAGATGAAGACTATAAGTCAAAATATATCCGGGTTGCATTTGTATGAAGATAAGATAGTGTGTCAACTATTTTCTTTCAATAAAAGATTTATGTTGTATGGACCCCCTCCCTTTTGCTATTTATGGTTTAATCTGTGTAGTTTTTATTTGAATAATTGGTTTTAGAGGTTTCTTATATTAGTTATGTATTATGTTGTGTTATACAATATATTATATTGTCTCCATTAGTTTGTCACTGTTTCAGTAACTAGGTCATATTCTTTTTTGGGGGTCTTGTTTTCATCTGTCATGCCGCACTTCTGTTTCTAGTATGATTACCATTGCTTTAGAGTGGAAGGTTGATTTTCATAAAGGTGCATGGCCTTGTGTTGCTGCAGTAATGTTCCACTGTGACCAAGGTGCTAAAGGCTGCAATTGTGCTTTTTGTTGTTGTTAATCACAGCACCAGAAAAAGAAATGGGTAGCTTGGGACTTGCAGGTTTGAACCCCCTAAGAAAAACAAACGTAATGAAGTGTACTTTGGGGGGTGTTTTGTTTCCTTCCTTGGAATACCTCTGTGATGGGGGTTTCCTTTTACTTTCTTTGGTGGGTGAGGCCCCGTAGCAAGGTCTTGTGGCTGAGGTCCAATCCCATTGGGGGCCCTTCCATACAGCCCTATATCTCAGAATATCAAGGCAGAAAATCCCACATTATCTGAATGTGAACTCAGATAACCCAGTTCAAAGCAGATATTGTGGGATTTTCTGCCTTGATATTCTGGGATATAGGGCTGTGCGGGAGGCCCCTAAGACTCTAGCCTAAAAATGAGGGAGGAAGAAACCCAAGAGGAAGGTGACAGGGCCAAAATCAAAATGCCATATCTTATTTTAGAACACGTTAGGCGGTCCATAGTCAAAGCACTCGCTAAGCAGATAACAAGCAAGGAGTTTCACAATGATGACAGCAAACCAAAATCTAAGATCTGATGGCAAATAGACCGTCATAACAAGATACACCATTTTCAGTGAAGGCAGGAAAAGCTCAATGTGTTGCACTTAGCAGCCCTACAGTACTTATACTTAGGATCCCTCCACACTGCCCTATATCCCAGAATTTCAAGACAGAAAATCCCAGAATATCTGCTTTGACCTGGGTTATTTGAGTCCACACAGACATATATTCCAGTTCAAAGCATATAATGTGGGGTTTTATTCAACTGTGTGGAAGGGGCCTAAGGGCCCACACAGTCCTATATCCCAGAATATCAAGGCAGAAAATCCCACATTATCCATTTTGAACTGGGATATATGGCAGTGTGGACTCAGATAACCCAGTTCAAAGCAGATATTGTGGGTAGATATGGGGAGAATGATTTCTTAAGGTGAGATGGAAAACTTGCTGTATATTACTATGGGAATATAATTGAACACTTTGTTCATATTAGAGGACAAGATTGCTTCCCAACTGAGTCTCAAACTGGGGCTTCACAATATTCTGATATTCTGCATCTGCCCATGTAACAGCAGCCTGGATAATTTATAGCCAAAAGATGTGGAGGGGATTCAATATCTCCAGTTACCATTGTTTTGTGAAAAAATAATAATGACCTTTGCCTGTATTCAAAAATTATCACAGATTGGGCAGTCTGTTTCTTAAAGGTACATGTGTTCACCACAGTGGATTGACTCTTGTATGCTGTCTTTAATCCTGAGTGATAATTCAATTATATTCAGTATGCCTGTTTTGGCTAGAAGATTACTTCTTCATGTCTCTTATACACTGTATATTTTCTCTTTGATTTTATAGAGTATGCTATGAACGTGCTTCCATCAGTCCAACGATACAAACCTTCATCTTGTCAGCAATTTGGCATGGAGTGTATCCTGGATATTATTTAACATTCTTAACAGGGGTACTAATGACATTAGCAGCACGAACTGTAAGTATTGCTGATCAATCTCTGCATGATGATGAGAGAATTGGCCGTCTGCAAGGACGTTGCCCAGGAGGTGCCCGGATGTTTTTTTATCATCTTATGGGAGGCTTCTCTCATGTCCCCACATGAGAAGCTGGAGCTGACAGATGGGAGCTCATCTCGCTCCCTGGATTCAAACTGTTGACCTTTCAGTCAGCAGTCCTGCTGGCACAAGGGTTTAACCCATTGTGCTACCAGGGGCTCTGTGATGTTGTTGATGACGAGTCTCCCTGTTCCCCAGTAATTGGACTAAACAACTTACGAAAAACAAAACAATAATATAAACAAAGATTTAATTAAAATGCCATATAAAAATAAACAAAACAAAAACAATTATAAACCATTTGCTGAGTCAATTTCAAAAAGCATGATGGAATAGAGAGGGTGTTCCAAAGTCCAGGAGCAGCCATCAGGAAGGCCTTCTCAGTGAGCCCAAGAAGTTAGTGGGAGAAGTGGAACTGTTGCAACAAGGGAGTTGGATCCCTGCAGCCAACCCAATTTCATAGTCTGGTGGGCTACTTGACATTTATGAATGCTCTACAAAGTTAGCTCAACGTAGAATAAATTCGAGAAATCCAGATGGGATGGAACTAAGGCATATGTCACTATAGTCAGATCTGATATTTCAAGGAATAAATGCAGTTGGCACTAACTACATGATTATGTAGATTCAAAGCCAGTGCTAGAGTTTATAAAAAAGCTTAATTGTGTTTGGTCAGATGGTCTTTTTTTCTTCAAAGGCTTTAAAAAGCACAGAATGTCAACAGCGTGTTGTCAGCAAATAAACTAACTTTCTGTTTTGCTGTTATTCCAACACCTTCTAGTTCCACATCTTTTCTTGTTACATTAGCAAATAGTTCTAGCACTATGATGAACAATATTGGCAACAAAGGGCAGCCCTGTCTTGTTCCCCTCATTACCTTTATTTCACTTGCTGTTGACAATTAAAAATATATGTGGTAATATAGATAGAATAAAATCACATTTAGAGATATTTGATCAAATAACAGATTTACAAATCAATTGGAAAAATCGGAAATGATGTTATCACCTGTACAAAATAGGAAGAAGACTTTATAAAACAGGCTAATATGGGGCTAAAAATTAAGAATAAAATAAAATATTTAGGAGTAACTATAATTAAGCAATTACATGTGACAACATTAAGGAAAGCAACTCAAAAGAAACTACTGGAATATGAAAATATAAAACTATCATGGTTCGGAAGAATTGCATTAGTTAAAATGAAAATCCTTCCAAAGATAAATTTTATATTTAGAATGGTACCACTACACATTTCAGAAGAGGAATTAAACAAATGGCAACAAATAATTAATAAATATTGCAATGATAACAAGAGAAATAGGTTAAGTAAACAATTTTGGTATAAGTCACAGAAGGTGGGAGGTCTAGCACTTCCCAACATCAAAAATATTACGAAGCAAACAGGATGAGACTAGTTATAGAAGGGATGACAAATAAGGAGGATTTGGAATGGTTGGAGGAAGGTTGGGAAGAAACAGAAGGAAAAATTAGGAATATATTTTTAAAGGATTTTAAAAGGAAAGAAGTTAAAGAAGTAAAAAAACCCCAATGTTAAGAAATGTATTAGAAATCTGGACTAGTTACAGGAAAGTATTAATGTCAGAAAGTTCAACATTAACACCAATAATAATGAATAAGAAATTCCTAAAAAAATTTAAAAAATGTTGGACAAGAAATTAAGAGGAAAGAATATAGATAAAATTGGAGATTGGATAAAAGCAGACATGAAGAAAGAAAATATACTAAGAGAGTTTAGAGATATTAAACTCTCATGGTTCCATCACTTACAGTTAGAGCAATGGTTCAAGAATTGGAGAAGAAAAAATGGGGAAGGAGACAAACCTAATAAATGATTAGTCATTTATTGATTGCAGTCATTATTATATACAGTCACTTTCTCCCAGACATCTCCTTTTCCTCTCGTTTGTTTTGGTTTGCTCACGAGTAGACAGCCAACACAGCCTCTTTTTTGTGTGGAAGAGCCCCCAGATAACCCAGTTCAAATGAGATATTGTGGGATTTTCTGCCTTGGATATTCTGGGATAGAGGGCTGTGTGGAAGGGCCACCAGAGGATCCAGTTCAAAGCAAGGCCCTTCCACATAGTCATAAAACCCATGAGGAGGAAATCTCCTGCAGATCTCAGCCCCTGGCTAGCAAAGCGCATTAGCTTTAACACGCTTTGTAAACCAGGCCTCCCGATCGGCCGATCTTTCCCTCCGCTTGGGATGGAAAGCCTGGGCGATGAGGAGGAAATCGCCTGCAAATCTCAGCCAGGGTATACCTTCCAAGCCCATACTTCTCTCCCCCAGATCAGAAAGGCAATTACAAAACGCCTAACCCCACCCTTCTAGATGTCTTTTCTCCTCATTGTCTACAGGAAAGCATGTGATTGCATGCAAACACCTGATCTCCTGTAGCCAATGAGGGGAAGACAACAAGAGATGGGCGGAAATCAGGCATATACTTTAACGGAAACCCAAACGAATATGGCGCTCTTTGCTTCAGTATTATAACTTCACTTCCGAGTTGCTTCAAGCACGTCAAAACCGCTTATAATGTGAATTAACAACGAATTACAAATTAAATTCGTTGAACAAATGATGAACCTAACCAGCCCTAATATATACATATGTGGTGGGAATGTAAATATGTAAATGTATTTTGGGGGAAGGTATTTAGAAAAATAGAAGTTATAATAGATATGAAGATGGAAAAAAGTGCAAGTATTGCATTGTTGTCATTATATAATGTTAAGAATTTAGGGAAAATAGAGAAGGATGCAATAAATAATATGTTAACTGCAGCAAGGTTGTTAATAGCAAGGAACTGGAAAGATAAGATAAATATACAAATCGAAGAATGGTATAAAGAACTATGGAAATTAGCAATAAATGATAAATTGACATGTAGGTTAAAAGATAGAAAAGGGGTACGGAAGGTAAATGACTTTGATGAAGTCTGGGGTAAATTTATCGAGAACAGTTTAAAAGACCTAGATGGGAAGTTAACTCAACAGGAAGAAATGAGATTTTGGAAGGAGAATGCAAATTGAAGCGGCTCGGAGGGGACGACGACACAGAGGTGAATAAGATAAGATACAAGGGATATATGCATATATAGTTGATGTAATGAATTAAGTGTGAAATACAAAAGTATGGAAGGTATTGATGTATGTATGTAACTTAAGAGAATTAATGTACTTTAAGAAAACTTTTTAAAAATTATTAATTAAAAAAAGCACAGAATGTGTTTGTAAAAAAATTAAGCAAAGATCCAGTTTCTCAGCATGCAGGCATGATTCCTCCAAATCGGAAGTAAAATATGGGTATAACTGGCTTTGGATCTCAGTGATATTATTAGTCTTCTAGTCTTCCTTTCTCCCACCATGGGATCCAAAGTGACTTATAGAAAGGTTAAAACAAGATAAAGACCAGATAATAATTTAAAAAACCCTATGGTTGAATAAGATTTTGTTTCCAATTCTGTGTTTCATTACTGTTACTTACCTTAAATGTCTAATTGGTGGCATTCTAAACTAAAGAATAAATGTAACTGATTCTGAAAGATCTGGAACATACATTTTAGTGAAATTGCCAGCAATTTTACGTGACTGTTGTTAGACCTTTGTCTTGTTGAAACAAGTCTGCTGTCAACAGCAGGCCGGGCCGCTCTATGAGAGCAGTCCTTCTGTAAGATTACCAGCCAAAGTAATTTCTGAATACCCCCATGGAAAATTGGGATCAGAGTGCAAAAAGGAAGGAGATTGGGGTAGGAGCAGAAGGAGCGAAGGATTTCTGTCATCCAGGTGGTAGAAATGGAAAGAAGCACATTACAAAAGTACAAAGGTTGTATTGGTTTAGGTAGGGACTAAGAACTGATGTGGATATCGAAGGGAGTTTTCAAGAGGCCAAAAGGAAAGTATCTCTGAGGTAGAATGCAGTCTATTCCTGTTGCCTTGAGTATAGCTTACGTACTAGAATAGCAATATGTATAAACCACAGATTTAGTGGTGGTTTTAAGAATTCTGACCTTAGGCACATCCAATGACAGAAGCTCTGGGATCCTAATGAGGCCCACATCACATCAGGGTTGACATGTTGCCATTGTCTGGCGCCTCTGGTTTTGCTGATGCTGGTTTTCTAAATGAATAAGCAGGAAGAGTGATGTCTCCACTTGTTTCACACTCACCCTCTAAGTGTTATGGAATTTAGGTTTAGAGGGAAAGTGCAGGTGAATGATGACCTAGCTCCACTGGATGTGGAGTGTAGTAAGCCAGTGAAAACTATGGTAGAATTTAAAATTATAAAGGAGAATGAAAATACCAAAAAGACAAAGTGTGAAGATGTCTGTAGAGCAGAGTTCCTTACCAATGTGACATTAAGGTTAATAATGAAGAATTTCTGTTTGGTTGTATCTAAATTATGTTTCTTATAAAACGTAAAGCTGCTACATGGTCTAAGATTCTTAAGATTATTTTACATAACAGTATTTGATTTTTTTTGTTTAGATTAGAAAAAATATAAGGCACTACTTCATTGACTCTCCAGCCATCAAATTATGTTACGATATCATGACGTGGATGATGACTCAAGTAGCAATAAGTTATACAGTTGTACCATTTGTACTTCTCTCTGTAAAATCATCGTACATGTTTTACAGGTAAGTTGGCGGTTTACATCTTGCTGACAACTGAACAAACCATGATACAAACATTTTCACACACAAGGGTCCTTCCTATATGCTTGTGCAGTAGAAATTCAGAAATTACCAAAGCTTCTGTCACTTTTAGCAGCTCCCTCACACCACTTTTCCATATGCATGTCTGATTCTGTTTGCACCTTTCACACCCAGTTTATTTTAATTGCCCCAGTATAAGCGGCATGGTGAGGAATGTCTCCATTGTCCATGTGCTCACACACTTCAGGCTCTTTTTATCTCTTTTGCTCTGTTCTCAACCTACTGTCACGGCCAGGCCCGGATTAACTGTTTGTGGCGCCCTAGGCCACACTTTGAAAGCCCCACCCCTGGGCATTCCTTGGAGAAGGAAGAGGAAGGAAGGGAAACCCCCGGGCGGCCGCTGCGGCACCCAAGAACATGCCGGAGGAGGCAGAGAGGCCACGGCGCTCGCGAAGAGGCGCCACAGCTTCCCTCCGCATCTTCCTCCTCCTCGCCACGCCTAAGAAAGGGGGGGGGGTTGGTCCGTGATTTGACGCCCTCCTAGGCCTACGCCCATAGGCCTTGGCCTTGTTGGCCTTATGGGTAATCCGGGCCTGGTCACGACCCCTTAATACAGTTCCTCATGTTGTGGTGACCCCCCAACCATAAAATTATTTTGCTGCTACTTCATAACTGTAATTTTGCTACTGTTACGAATCTTAATGTAAATATCCGATATGCAGGATGTATTTTCATTCACTGCGCCAAATTTGGCACAAATACCCGATACGCTCAAATTTGAATACTGGTGGGGTGGGGGTGGAGGGTTGATTTTGTCATTTGGAAGTGGTAGTTGCTGGGATTTATAGTTCACCTACAATCAAAGAGCATTCTGAAACCCACCAACTACAAAATTGGGCTAAACTTCCTAAATACAGCTCATAACTTGCATTTTGACCAATAAACTATACAGTATTTATTTATTTATTTATTGAGCGAACCAAACAGTTGTATTGTATTTTAAAAAACACAGAGTTTGACCAGTAGCTGGCCTCTTGGAGTGTCTCTGATGTTGCTATAAGAAGGTCCTCCATTGTGCATGTGGCCAGGCTCAGGTTGCATTGTAGTAGGTGGTCTGTGGTTTGCTCTTCTCCACACTCGCATGTCGTGGATTCCACTTTGTAGCCCCATTTCTTAAGGTTGGCTCTGCATCTCGTGGTGCCAGAGCTCAGTCGTTCAGCGCCTTCCAAGTTGCCCAGTTTTCTGTGTGCCCAGGAGGGAGTCTCTCGTTTGGTATCAGCCATTGATTGAGGTTCTGGGTTTTAGCCTGCCACTTTTGGTCTCTCGCTTGCTGAGGTGTTCCAGCAAGTGTATCTGTAGATCTTAGAAAACTATTTCGTGATTTAAGTAGTTGGCATGCTGGCTGATATCCAAACAGGGGATGGGCGAGAGATGTCACTTCCTTGGTCCTTTTACTATTGGTTGCTACTTCCCGGTGGATGTCAGGTGGTGCAATACCGGCTAAGCAGTGTAATTTCTCCAGTGGTGTAGGGCACAGACACCCCGTGATAATGTAGTATACTATACAGTATTATGGATATGTGCCCAAAACACAATATGTAATACATATAGCAGGTTTACTGACTGAAAGGTAGATGTTTAACATGTTATAATGACCAATTTTTATTTTTCTCTCTTTGCTTAGCTCCTGGTATTTCTGCCTCCACATTGCCTGCATTTTAGTGTTGTTATTATTCCCAATGAAAAGAACTCAAAAAGGAAATAAAGACCAAGAAAGCATCAGGCCCTCTCGGTCGAGAAAGCCAGAAGATAATGATATAGAAGAAAGAAGCAGTACGGGACATAACAGCCATTTATTGGCAAATAGTTTCAATCAAAAAACAGAATTCACCTACAGAAATACAGCAACAAAACAATGATTCAAGATGCTATGGTGGATATATTTTATATTTTCAAAGCCCATTTATAGCACCTTTTAAAGGGGTTTGTATTTGTCTGAAAAGATGGTTAGTAATAAAAGAATGCTATATCACTAGAGAATATTGAATACACTAGTCAGAATAAAAACAAAGCAGATTAACGTCTCCCGTGCCATGTTCCTGCGGATCATGCCTTATATGAAAATATTACCATTATTTCAATGGGCACTCAGGACTTGACAGCGTATGTCCATTGGGTCATTGGTGTGCCCTTTTGCCGAATGTACGTTGTGTATCCTAAGGCACTGATGGGGGTTGTGAACAATTGTGTCAATCCAGAGTAAAAGAACGAAAATATCTTTAAAAATGAATGCCTTGCCTTAAGCCCTCTATCTACTGAAATAAAGTTTCTAATTTGTATTTTCATGCTTAATATAATGTGGGAAGCATAGTTTAAATATAAGCTTTAGTGTGCCGATGGACAAAATAGGGAAATGAGAAAAATGTTTGAAGTGTTAAGAAGGAATTTGCAATAAGCATCTCAGTTTTTCCAGAGTTTTCTTGGTATATCATAAGTGTAGACTACACAACTGCAAACATTGCAAATGCCAAATTATAGTTAATTTTGACGGATAATTTTTTGCATTTCAAGGGAGCCCTCTGAAAATTGTATTTTTACCTTAAAAATAATTTCCCTCCAGGACTAAGCAACCTGGCGTATTTATTTTGTTGCTTCACTAAACACGACCTTTTTTTACTGAGAAACAAACTGGCAGCCAACATCTCATATCTTGTTAAAATGGTGACAGTACAGCAAAAACTTTTCTTGTTACCATGTGCAAAATATTTTACAAAAAGTGAAGTTCGGATGCAGTTACCTTGACATTTTGTCAGAGGCATAAAGACTTAGCGTGGGAAGGTGCTTATGATATAAGTATAGTCAAATTATTTCATGGTTCTAATTCAGTTTATATTAAACAAAGGGTGGAATGGTTAAATAGGCATTTTCTAGCTCATCCTTAACATTATGTATGTACCATATAACACTGGATACCTGTGATTTAGGAAATCAGGTTTTCATACATGGAGATCATACTGTACCTTTTGATAAAATGTTCCCAATCATTATGTTTTTGCGTTCTTATTTTTTAAAAGTATAACAGGGGATTGAGAAATATTAATCACTTTTTGGTGAACATTAACAAAGAACTGCTAAAGGAGCACTCAAAGGGCTATAATTTTTATTTGCTGATTTTCATACCATTTTGCTATTTTTTTATTAAATGCATTTACACCATCTTTTAAAATATAAGAAATGTCATAGCAAAAGTAATGAAAATAGCGATTGGCCTACTATTAAAATAAACTGGAGTTTCTTCCTGATAATGTTGTAAAGCATAAACAATTATGCAGTGCATAATTTAATATTTCAAATGAGCACAGAACAGTAAATTTTGCCCTTTTAGGATATAGAAAACAAATAATATAGAAACCTTGCAGGATCTTAACTTTCACATATCAGATCTGAATTAAGAGTAGGAAATCAAAAATATTTTGTTGAGTGTTCCACTTCTATATTCTGCCTCTGAAATATCTGTGGATACCTGGAGACAGGTGCTTTCTGTGTGAGGAAATGAAACAATGGCAGTTACAGAAAAATAGAAGGAAATGTTAATTTGTACAGAAAGTAACAGCAGTCAAAAAGTCATGGCATGAATATTAACAGTGGAAATGCCAAAATGATGTAGAACCATAACCTCTGTTCAGTCTTTATATGAAGTGATTTCATTATTACAGTATGTGAGTCGCTCAATCCTGGAATGTGATGTGTACTGAGAAAACTGGCCATGCAGAAGTTTTGGAGCAACCATGAATTCTGTGCTGCTCTATTGGTGCTTTTGTGTGTACAGCAGTGTGTGCAAACTGCTTTTCATAGAGATATGCACTGTACACATCGGTGGTAATGAGATGAACTGCTTAGCAACTATGACCTAGGAGCAACTCATACATGTATTTGTGACCATTATCTGTATAATGAAGTAGGGCTACAATATTATTTTATTGTCATTATATTAAAGAAATGAGGGGAATCAGTGCTATACACTACTGTTGGTAGAGGTGCATTCTGCACAGAGAGGTGTGTACATTGTGTGTGTACTTGTAAGATCTCTGCCAGAAGAAATAGAACAGTCTAGTTCAAGGAATAGTGGCCTGGCTTCCTGATACATAACAGTGACCAATTGGAGTGCTTTGCCTTTTCTTTTAAGAGTAAGTGGCAGTGATTCCTCCAAGAAACAGCGTTTAAACTCCCTTTCTGTTCTGGATTACCACAGTTCATTCTCCAACTGGGTCTAAAATGGTAGTGTGTGTGTATAACTAAGAACTGGATTTGGCTTTTCTACTATCACTTCTGTGTCTATCTAGTTAAAGGTTACACAAAGTCATAAAGAAATCCAGTTGCATCCTTAAGATTTTACTGGGAATAAGAAATTTGTAGCACATGGTCCACTTCATCAGATGCAAGCTTTTGAAGTGGGCTGTATCCACAAAGTCAAAAGACTTTCTTCTGAGTAATATACAGTTTCTTCAATTGATTGAGATTCAGTCCTGACTGATTGCATGTTTGGGGGTGGGGGGGAGAAAAAGCATTATTGTAATTCCAGATTGTTTTATTTATCAATAATGGTTTCATTCCTGAGGAAACCACTTCAAAATATCAGCACTCCAGATTAACCTATATGGTATTTTATTTCTGATTGCCACCACAAATGAAGTGACCATTTATTTTACTTTTGAATTCAGTGTAGCATTGTTGGCTAAACATAACTTACTGTTTTATGCGTGTCTCTTTATTATGTTATATACACATAACACCTTTGAACAGAATTCTTGGTGCAAAGATGGACTTGATATAGCTCATTGTAACAACTGTCCTTGTCCTCATCTATCTTCCTATGGATAAGTGTAGGTGTCTTCCAGAGTATACTGGGCTGCATATCCCACTAACCCTGCCTAGCATAGGGAGGGGTGATGGGGTCTGCAGTCTAATAACATTTGAAGGCGCATACATTATCTATTGGTGCCCCAAGTTATGCTCCTGAGGTTGACAGCTCTCCCATTCCAAAAAACATAGAAAGAGATGAAGCTACTTTATATCAAGATAGACTGATAGTGGGTCTCCGGCGGGCAAAGATGGCGGCAGGACGGACACTCTGAGGCTCCTCAGAGTGCCAACTGTCTCCTCGACCGGAGGGCGATTTGCGCCCCCTCCCAGAGACGAAGCCACGTCTAAAGGGATCGCGAAGCCGTAGGGAAGGTGCAGCCGACTCCAGGGATCGCCCTCTCCTCAAGAGGGGGAGATCGAGCGAGTCCGGCCTTCAGCCGTGGCGGCAAGCGGGTCGAGGGACGGGAAGCGGGGGACGACCCGCAGTAACTGCCAGCCCAGCCCAGCCCACCAAGATCGGGGCCAAAAGAGGAAGAAGAGACGGGCACGAACAAATGTGAGTGCGGGGGAAGTCAGAGAGGGACAACCCCCCCCCCCCCACAGGAAGACCTCACCGGGGGGCAGCCAAATTCCTCAGGCAAAGCCAATTCGGGAGAGATAAAAGGACCCCAGAGGACCCAAAATAGCGGAGAAGCTGCCATAGATCCGAGAACAGGGAAGAAGAAGAGCCTTTGGCGGGAGCGCCATCTTGTGGGAGGGAAAAGGCGCACTTGTGATAGAGGGATCAGAGAAGTAGGAATTTCCAAGGCCTCCTGTATATGCAACAAGGGATCATTGCTGCCAAAGAGCAGAACAAATCCAGCGAATGGAATAACCGACAATAGAGTATGCCAACATTAAACGAATCAAACACAGAAGTAAAAGATCAAGAGAGAATGCAAGGAAGGTGGTCAGAGGAAGAAACAATAACCCTAAAGGACATCATTAATGAACTACGAAAATTAGGAGAAGCACAGGATGGGTGTCTACAGAAGATCGATCTAATGATGGCCCGACAAGAAAAGCAATTTGAACTCATCCAGCAACAGCCGCAATACGCAAGGCTAGATTCGTCCAAAGAAGCGACCCCCACAAGGCTGGAGCCAACAGTCACCTACGAGGATGGAAAAGAAACCCCTGAGGTCAAGGGAAAAAACACAGCAGTACATGAAGATCTAGAGAAGAGAGTAGAGGGGGTCACTAAATGGCAGAAAGCATCAGTAGAAAGAGAACTTTATTGCAAAGAAAGGGTGGAAGCCACACTGGGAGTCACTCAAATGACTAATAAGAATCCCGAAGCCTCTACTCCCCATAAAGAAAAAGAGGAAAAGAATCAGGAGGTTGATTCATTGTCCAAAAGACCCACTCGGGGTACAAATAAGAATAAAGCCAAAAGGAGTGGGGGGCAACTCAATAGAGAGAGAAGTCGGAGGAGAACAACGCAACAAAAAAGAATGAACACTTCAAAGAAAAACCATCCTTACTTTCCAGGGATGTTCACAAAATATGGCCCCCAAGTTGTGACGATCCAGAGGCGGATGAAGAAGGTCTAAAATCTCCCAAAGAGTACGGCTAGAAAGGAGGCCATGGCAGATTAAAGGGACGGATACGACCATACTATAAGACAAGGAACGGACAACAGAAATGGACACTCTTACCAAAGAATTGAAGGATCCTAAAAATTAAGAGAGGAAGACAGCAGACTGACTGCCCTGCAAGAAGGTGCCTGACGGGCAAACTGATCCATTCAACAATGTAAAACTGAGAGGGGCTCAACATAGGTCCGGGAAGAAACTACAACGGAGAAAGGAGAGCACACACCCAACTACACCCGACCAACAACAGAAGAGAAAGGACTTTGGGCTCCCCTAGAGACTGCTTTCAACATCCCCCCCCTCTCACACCTCGCCCCGGTTGGGTCCCCCCCCACAACACCCACCCTTCCCCCGAACCCACCCAGGTCCTGGCTCCATCCTGACCCCCCCCCAGCTTTCCTTCCCAGATACCTGTTCTTCCCTCGCCCCATCCCCTCCCTCCCCCACAACTTTACCCCCTCCAATACCTGTGAAAACCTCAATAAAAATATTTTAAAAAAAAAAAAAAAAAAAAGATAGACTGATAGTTCATCTGCTGGGTACATCATTTACTTCTGGTAGCTTTCTAAGGCTTTACACAGAAGTCTTTCATGCTATTTGATGCTTTTAATTTATGGATACGAATTTGTACACTCTGTAGGTAAATGCATTCCCTTTGGGGGAGTTCAGTGTGGCCCTTGAGACATTGACAACTTTCAAGGCCAGTTTAAATAGGCTGGAATATAGTTTATATTGGAAAATAATTGTGAAGTGCTTTTAAAAGTACTTCCCTTGAAACAGATTTCCCACAATATGACTGGGTGTGGCATAATGTCATTTCTTATTACTTGAAATAGCAAGTAAGGTGGCATAACATGACTCTCTGGAAGAAGTTGCATGGCCCCCTAAACTCCTGTTTTAACTGGAAGGATCTGGGGTTTAATCTGGACACTTCCAAATGTGATAGAAGTTCTTTGCAAATACCCATGGAGCTGTGGCAAAATAGGACAAATTGGAACACCAGTGTACCACATGGTACATCACTTATTGGTTTGTCTTGAGAATCCCGAGGCCAGTGGTTCTCAGCCTGTGGGTCCTCAGGTGTCTTGACCTACAACTACCAGAAATCCCAGCCAGTACCAGCTGTTAGGATGTCTGGGAGTTAAAGCCCAAAACATCTGTGGACCCACAAATTGAGAACCACTACCCTAGGCCTTCTTGAAACATGAGTTTTGTTTTTACAATGCTACAGATCTATTTGCTATTTTTCCTGCAGCAATACGTGGTTAATTTGTTTGGAGTCCTGTCTTACGTATCCATGCATGTAATAAGACTTTCATTTATGAGGTGGTTGCAGGACTGCTTTTTGTGTGGTACGGTTCAAATTCCTCTTTCTTGGATTCAGCACCTGTATTTTTTTGAGTTCCTTTGGGCTATGGCAGTGGTTCTCAACCTGTGAGTCCCCAGATGTTTTGGTCTTCAAATCCCAGAAGTTGTAACAGCTGGTAAACTGGCTGGGATTTCTGGGAATTGTAAGCCAAAACACCTGGGGGCCCACAGGTTGAGAACCACTGGACTATGGGTTCCCACCAATCCCAGCCAACATAGTCAACAAATAGTTAAGAATTATGGGAGTTGCAATCCAGTAAATGTGAAGACTAACAGTTGCCTATCGCTGTCTTATATGCTTCCAGGCTAAGTGGATTTTGGTTTTGCTGTGGACTGGAGTTAACATTATTGGCCAATTAATTACAAACATTAACTGCTGTCATACTCACATACTGCACTATATCAGATATATAAGTACAATATATACTCATATATTCATTGACGTCGTATATACGTAAAAGGCAGGTTTGGGGACCAACATGGTTGATTTTTGTATGACTTGAGGAAAAGTCGGTCATTCCAGAGAGAAGGGGTGCAGCCATCATTTTCCCACACAGGCGTTCAAAAAGGCCGAAAGTAATGCCACAGCAGAGAGACTACAGGAAGTCGGTGTGTTCTTCAGGGCAGACTAAGCTTTTGCCTTTCACTACTCTACTCATAGGAGGAGGTAGTTCTTTTTTGATGAAGAGTTAAGGTACAGACCTCACATTGATCCATGAATAAGTCAACTCAGTTTTGTCGGGTTGAGTAACATTTCTATATATATATGAATATATAGGTTACTTCAGGATACTTTGCAGGCTTCTAATGTGATGTCTTAAAGCTAAAAAGCTGTTAATTTCCAATGCAGTTAATTGTGCAGGGTAGCTTCAAACAGGTTTGTGAAAAACCTTGTTAGGTTTGTGAAAAAAAATTCAGAGGTGAGTTTTTTTCCTTAAAAAATTAATATTTACCATGTCCTGTGTTATTGTTCCTAATTTTGGATGAAATGAATAACAGCTCACAAGAAACAATTGTCCATGCACTCCTCCAGCATTACATCAACATCCTGTGTGGGTAGAAGAGTGACATCGAATTGCTCTCGCAAGGTAAAGAATTGGTGACTTTTCCCTTCTAGAACTTTCCTCTGTCAGATTTCCCATATGGTACTTTGATCCTCAAGAGCAGCTTTATGGCAGGCGAAGTTGGGAGGACATGGAAAACCTAGCGGTGTACATAGATACACTACTATAGTAAGTGACTTCAAACCTGGACCCACTTGAAAATACTGAAAGCATTTTACATCCCTTGTCTTCAACAGGGTTTAAATCTCACTGACATGGCAAACTTTAAAAATCTTTTTTTAAAATTATTTTTGGCACTTAACTCAGGTGAGCACCCGCTTTACTATCTACAGCAGGCCTGAACAACTTGAGGGTGTTTTGGACCAGCTCCCAGAATTCCTGATCATTGGGCAAGCTGGCTAGGCTTCTGGGAGTTGGAGTCCCAAACACCTGGAAGGCTACAAGTTACGCAGGCCTGATCTATAGGCATTTCAGACTCATCTTGGCTATTTTCTTTCCGCTGCAGTTACTTGTGAAACATGCTGCTTCTTCCACAGCAGTTTTCAAAATATTTATCTGTTGCATATCAAAGGTACAACTTAGGCCAGAAAGGTTTATAAAAGAAGCATTTGCCTTTTATTCCCCCTTTCATTTTTTGCCTTGTTGATGACCTCTTGAATAAATCACACATTTTCTTTCATGAGCATTGGTTATGCCTGTATCTTTGGATGTATATTACAGTGGCAAAAATTTCATACGAAACAGTAGTATCTAAATAACTATTTTTTAACCAGACCTCAAGTATAATCTTGCTCAGAGAGAAATTTCTGTATGCATTTAATAGAAACTAGGGAGAAAACCCCATTCACATGGGACATATAGGATTATTAAAATAATATAAAATTTATTAATTGTAAGAATATAAATACAGAGTTCATACATGGACACACATTGAAGGAGTCTTTTCGTGGCTCATTGCAGAAATAGTTACACTCCTACTAAATATCCACCTTCTGATATGGAGAAGATGCTTCAAAAGTGGATAGTTGCAGTATTTCCTCAACTTGCCTCCCCAGATTCAAAATATAAAGACATTATCCATGAATTTCATTTTTATTATTCCAATATAAATATATATAAATATATTTTTTAAAAATCGTTATTTTTCAACAGATCCATAAAATTAAGTCTTGGTGTATGGTAATTTAAAATACCACTGTGTTAGTTTACACTGTGATGTGATATTTTAATAATTACTTCTAGTTTTGTCTCAGAGATGCTACACACAGGTAGCATACGGCTATGTTTTAAAAGTGTTTTTAACTGGCCTATAAATGTTTTTTCTAATTTGTGTCTTTCAAATCTGATTAAACAGTAGTTTAAAACAATCTGGAATTGTTTTTCTTTGTGTCTTTCAGGATTGCTAGACAATGTAGAGTACATTCAAAACGCCGTGGTAATATTAAAATTATGGGTTAGAGAGGGGAATTGGGAAAGGAAAAAAATATTTTCAAACCCAAATATTCTATCTTTTTCTAAACTGCTGTAAGGGAGAGATGCCCATTTAGAGTAGATCCAAATGACCTGCAGGAGATAAATTTAAAGCTCAGTGAAATTGGGTTCTGACTCTATATGTTAGAAACAGCACCTGCGTTTTATATCAACCTTTTGTTCCTCCTACTCCATCAGACTTCTATCTTCCTGATATCGATTGCATGTTATAATGGACAGCCAGACCTCTGACCGTCTGCTGTATCGCTGCCACCAATTTTACAACAGGCAGGCCGACCCTCTGACTGCCATATCGCTGCCACCAATTTACACCGGTCAGTTTGACTTTACCAGCAGAGTTAGCACTCAGAGCCACTCAAAATTGGAGGGAAAACTCTGATATAAAGAGAGTTTGCTGTGGTTCAGTCAGGCCCCCTTGCTATATTTGTGCTCAGATACACTGACTGAAATGAAGTAAATAAAACAGATTTTTAAAGTTTATTTAAACTGGAACAAGGAAGTCTTCTCAGATGCAATGAGAGGTATAAACACCTATTAGTTACAGCAGGTGGTCAACTTCTTTACAGAAAATGGTTCCTTCACAAAACAATATTTACTAACAGTGTTTTTCAGAACTCTTTCAGTTTGCCCTATTAGAGGATCCCAAAACCAGCACTTTGTCTCCCAGAGGTTGTTTTTAAAACCCCACACTTCTTCCTGAAGACAGCTTCTAAATCCTAACAATCTTCCCTCACAGAGGCTTCTTTCTCCTAACTAATAACCCTTCTTCTCCGACAGACTCTTCCCTGACTCAAAATCCTTCCTTCTACAACAGATTTTCGCTGACTGCCTGAGTTTGCTGCACTCCATCACCTCTGCCTCTTGTTGCTTTGCAAATCTCTCCACCAGGCACCACTACCATATAAGGACTGTGTGCTCCCTCCTCCCTTCTGGCTTAGACAAGGCCTTTCCTTCTAAGGCAGTGGTTCTCAACCTTCCTAATGTTGCGACCCCTTAATACAGCGCCTCATGTTGTAGTGACCCCCAAACATAAAATTATTTTCATTGCTACTTCGTAACTATGATTTTGCTACTGTTACGATTTTGTCATGTGGGAGTTGTAGTTGCTGGGATTTATAGTTTATTTTATTTTATTTCGGGATTTTACCCCGCTCTTCTCAACCCCCAAGGGGGGACTCAGAGCGGCTTACAGTACGGCACAATTCGATGCCCACATAATAACAATATAAACCCCAAAACCCTTCAACAATTAAAATACATTAAAAATACATTAAAATACAACTACATTAGCACCATACACATTCACTCTGGATTAAAACAATGTTCAGTCCATAAAAACATTGGCCATAATCACCCACTTTCATTAAAAACCAATCTAAAATGCTGCCTTGTGCTGGTGTACGAATGCCTGGTCCCACAGCCAGGATTTTACTTTTTTCCTGAAGGCCAGGAGGGATGTGGTGGATCGTACATCAATAAGAAGCGCATTCCACAGGTGGGGAGCCACCACCGAGAAGGCCCTATCCCTCGTCCCCACCAGCCTCATCTGAGACGTAGGTGGGAGCGAGAGCAGGGCCTCCCTCGATGATCTTAGATTATGAGGTGGGACATAGCGGCTGATGCATTCGGACAAGTAAGCTGGGCCAGAACCGTATAGAGCTTTAAAGGTCAAAACCAGCACTTTGAATTGAGCCCGGAATTGGACAGGCAGCCAGTGGAGCTGACACAACAGGGGGTGGTATGCTCCCTGTATGTAGCTCCCGTTAGCAATCTGGCTGCCGCCCGCTGGACTAATTGCAATTTCCGAACTGTCTTCAAAGGCAGCCCCACGTAGAGTGTGTTGCAGTAATCTATTCGGGATGTGACCAGAGTGTGGACAACCGTAGCCAGATCAGACTTCCCAAGGTACGGGCGCAGCTGGCGCACGAGTCTCAACTGTGCAAAAGCTCCCCTGGCCACCGCTGAGACCTGGGGTTCCAGGCTCAGCGATGAATCCAGGATCACTCCCAAGCTGCGAACCTGCGTCTTCAGGGGGAGTGTAACCCCATCCAACACAGGCTGTAACCCTATGCCCTGTTCGGCCTTGCGACTGACCAGGAGGACCTCTGTCTTGTCTGGATTTAGTTTCAATTTGCTAGCCCTCATCCAGTCCGACACAGCGGCCAGGCACCGGTTCAAGGTCTGGACAGCCTCCTTGGTGACAGGTGGGAAGGAGTGACAGATCTGGACGTCATCTGCGTACAGATAACACCTTACTCCGAAACTCCGAATGATCTCTCCCAGCAGTTTCATGTAGATGTTGAATAACATCGGGGACAGAACGGAACCCTGAGGGACTCCACAGGACAGCGGCTGTGGAGCCGAACAGGTGTCACCCAATGACACCTTCTGGGTACGACCTTCCAGGAAGGATTGGAGCCACTGCAGAGCAGTACCCCCAAGCCCCATGTCTGCAAGGCGACCCAGAAGGATACCGTGGTCAACGGTATCGAAAGCCGCTGAGAGGTCCAGCCGAACCAACAATCAAAGAGCATTCCTCTCCACCAATCATGGAATTGAACCAAACTTGGCACGCTGAACTCCCATGACCAACAGCAAATATTGGAAGGGTTTGGTGAGCAGTGACCTTGAGTTTTGGAGTTGTAGTTCACCTACATCCAGAGAGCACTGTAGACTCAAACAATGATGGATTTGGACTAAACTTGGCACAGATATTCATGCCCAAATGTTAACACTGGTGGAGGTTGGGGAAAATAGGCCTTGACATTTGAGAGTTGTACTTGCTGGGATATATAGTTTATCTACAATCAAAGAGCCTTCTGAACCCCACCAACGATAGAATTGGGTCAAATTACCCACACAACCCCATGACCATAAAAATACTGTGTTTTCTGATGGTCTTTGGAAACCCCTCTGGCACCCCCGTGACCCCCCCCCCAGGGTCCCAACCCCCCAGGTTGAGAAACGCTGTTCTAAGGCATATGGATCCTAACACACAAGGTAGTTATGCATGTCATGACTTTCTTTGACTACCTGGGGTACAAAAAAAACATCTTATTTCCGTGGCTCTCTTCCAGGAGTCTCCAAAGACCAGCAGCTTGCCGTATGTTTACATTTTTGAATTCCTCCTAATATCATTTTAAAAATTATTTTGAGTAGGACAAAACCTCAAAACTAAAATGACAGATCTTAAGAAAAGATATTCAAGTTTTGTGTCATTTGCATTCATCCCAGGACAAAGTCAAAGCCAATTATTAGTTTCCAGTGTTTTTCAGCCTCTTTTGGGGCGAAAACATTCAAAATCAGTGTGTAAACTGACATGTCTCTATGACAACTCAGCAACACTGATTTGAGAAATTTCATTTTGTAGAAAGTGGGAAGACAGCACCTGATGTTGCCACATACGCACACATTTTTATTTTATTTGGTTGTTTACTAGATTATCAAACTTATGGCTTGATGTTACCCAAGTGTCCTCTTTTATTCAAACCAAACTTGAAATTACATATTGTATGGGTAGAAAATCCCAGTTCCATTTTTACAGAGGAAATCTGTTTTCTGAAGGGCAAGTAGAATGAGAAAAACCCGTATGTCTCTTCTGCTGTGCCAAAGTCTTTCTCTTATATTGAAGTTTAAATTTAATTACTGTGTACATGTTACTACGTAAGATGTTAAATAGTTGCAAGAGGTATATATGCTATGCATATACACTAGCATTTTACATGACTCACAGGCAGGGTTTTAGACTCTTATTTCATTCCCACAAGGACTGATGCTAGCAATTACCCATAACCTGCTTTTAACTTGTTTATAAAGAGAAGGCACTCCCTTTTGTACCTGTATTGGCAGTGCTAAAGTGTGGCTCACTAACTCTGAAAGACTGCAACGTGTGAGCAGGCCAGAGTATTTTGTGTGTGTTTAAAACAAAGGAATTATAACTGATTTTGCAATAAAAACGATACTATGTGGCTTATATCGATTAGATAGTGGTTCGAATAATTCTGCATGTGCTGAAATCCAGTTTAAGGGTTTATTAACTCCTACGGCTAATGCAATTCAATTGACAGTGCTGGAAGCAAATTCTACTGAATATTGCAGGATGTAACTCTTAAATTAAACCTGCATAGGATTATGGTTTTATTTGTACTTTAACAATGGATGCATCTACAGTATAGAACTAATGTGGTTTGATTCCAGTTGAACTGCTATGGAATCCTGGGATGTGTAGTTTGGTGTGGTGCCATCACTCTTTGACAGAGAGAATGCCAAAGATCTTGTAAAATTACAATTCCTGTGATTCCATAGTATTGGCGGTGACATTTAGAATGAAGTCAACAGTTCAGATGCACCCTCAGTTGCTAGATAAAGTTCAAAAGGCAAGAAGGACTTCAGGGGGTACACAAAAATGCCATATTCCTATTGGAACTAATCTAGAAATGCAACTATAAAAGTACAATAAACTACATAGAGGGGCAAAGAGTAAAAGCTTCCACTGTTAAAAGGTAAATATGAAAGGCAGTTAAAAGCCTTGGAGAAGAGAAGCTTTGCCTAAAAGCTGCTTTGAGGAGAGAAATCATAACTTGAGCTGAAAAAAAACTGCAGACATCGCCTATTTATACTTTGTTTCCTAAAACGAAAGGCAAAGTACCCTGCAACAAGTCAGAAGGTCACAGAATCAACAAATGAACTTTATTTGAAAACTACTGGCAACAGAACAGCATGATCTTCTGCAACTGAAGGAAGTGGGCTAACACACTGTAGGACTAATGCAGTTTGGCACCAGTTTAACTGCCATGGCTCAATGATACTGGGACCTTGGTAGTTTGGTGAGACACTGGCACTATGACAGAAACCTACAGACCTTGTCAAACTGCAACCCCCATGCGTTCCATAGCACTGATCTATAACATTTAACGTAGTGTCAAATGGCATTAATTCTACTGTGTAGATCTTCCCTTAGAAACAAACTGACAGACAGTAAATCATCAGAATTGACTCCACAATTTCCCTGCAGGTTCCTAGAGTAAGTTCAATGGCAGGACCACTTCAAGGATCATTGTAACAAAGTAGCTCCTGGCCAAGACTGTTTCCAGACCCCAAACTTCCAATGTTACAAGTCCTAAGGGCAACGCTGTGGGTAAACACAGGAGGGTTGTGAGAGAAAGATGGGTATTGTTCCATTATCTGGGTGGAGGCCACAAAGGGGGTGGGGGTGGGTGGGGGGTGGATAGTTCATTTTACCAGGGAAGGGGGTTGGAAGAGTTAAATCATTTTCTCCTGTTTTCTTGTTATTCCCCGCCACCCATGTCATGGTTGTGCAAACGATAAGGGAAAAGGGTGGGGGGAATAACCAGTGAAAATAGGGAAAATGGGTTTCCTCCTTCAACTCCCCCCTCCCATAAAATGAACAACTTTTCTTTGTCTAGGCCCCGTTTTGGAGTCCGCCTGGATAACAGAACAGTACTGAAAAATGTTTCCTGGATATAGAATGAAATTTAATGAATGAATCTGGGAGGATACAAGCCTTGTTTTGAATCAGCCCTGGCAATGTCCCATCTTGGGTACCAACCTCAGCCATGCCACTGAAGACAACTCGGCTTCCAGGGACAAACCTGGATCAAGAATCATTTCCAAACTGTATGGCAGGATGGTACAAGTATCCTTTACAGGTTGAATATTTGCTCCACAGTAAGCTTGCATCAGAGCCCAATATTGATTTGTCAAGAGACTTTTTGATGCACCTGTTTTTCTTTGAAGAAAGTGTAAATTAACATTACCCCCTCCTTCTGAGGAATCAGCAACCAAATCTTATGCCTCTTGCCTCTAAATCTAGCAAATTGAGCCCCCCCCCCATCCCTTTTATCTGCACAGATACATAGGTCAAACTTTGAGCCAATTTGGGCCCTTCCACAAAACCATATAACCCAGAATGATAGAATTGGAAGAGACCTCATGGGCCATCCAGTCCAACCCTCTGGCAAGAAGCAGGAGAATTGCATTAAAAGCACCCCTGGCAGACGGCAATCCAGCCTCTGTTTAAAAGCCTCCAAAGAAGGAGCCCCCACCACACTCCGGGGCAGAGAGTTCCACGGTGAGAGCTGACTCTCACAGTAGGAAGTTCTTCCTAATATTCAGGTGGAATCTCCTTTCCTGTAGTTTGAGGCCATTGTTCCGTGTTCTAGTCTCCAGGGCAGCAGAAAACAAGCCTGCTCCCATCTCCCTATGGCTTCCCCTCACATCTTGATACATGGCGCACATCATGTCTCCCCTCAGCATTCTCTTCTGCAGGCTAAACATGCCCAGCTCTTTAAGCCGCTCCTCGTAGGGCTTGTTCTCCAGACCCTTGATCATTTTAGTCACCCTCCTCTGGACACATTCCAGCTTGTCAACATGTCCCTTCAATTTTGGTGCCCAGAATTGGACACAGTGTGATTCCAGGTGTGGTCTGACCAAGGCAGAATAGAGGGGCAGCATGACTTCTCTGGATTTAGACAGTAGACTCTGATTTATGCAGGCTAAAATCCCATTTTCTTTTTCTTTTTTTTGCTACCGCATGACATTGTTGGCTCATGTTTAACTTGTCATCCACGAGGACTCCAAGGTCTTTCTCACATGTACTACTGTTGAGCTAGGCATCGTCCCCCATTCTGTATCTTTGCATTTCATTTTTTTCCTGCCTAAGTGGAGTATCTTGCATTTGTCCCGGTTGAACGTCATTTTGTTAGTTTTAGCCCATCTCTCAAATCTGTTTAGACCCTTTTTGAATTCTGTTCCTGTCCTCTGGAGTATTGGCTATCCCTCCCAATTTGGGTCATCCGCAAACTTGATGATCATGCCTTCTAAACCTTAATCTAAGTCATTAATAAAGAGGTTGAACGGGACCGGGCCCAGGACGGAGCCCTGCTTGTGGCACTCCGCTCGTCACCTCTTTCCAGGATGAAGAGGAAGCGTTGGGGAGAATCACCCTCTGGGTTTGTTCGCTTAACCAATTACAGATCCATCTAACTCCACCTATCAAGGCAGAAAATCCCACAATACTTTTGAAAATGGCTTTGAACTGGGCTATCTGAGTCCACACTGCCATATATCCCAGTTCAAAGCAGATAACCTGGAGGCTGGGCCCTCTATGGTTCTCTGTACCTGTGTTTTTAATTGATGTACCTGTGTTTTGTTTTTTTTCTTAAATGATGTAAGTCGCCCGGAGCACCAATGGTGGAGGGCGACTCACAAGAAATAAAGTTATTATTATTATTATTATTATTATTATAATGTGGGATTTTATTCAGTCTTGTGGAAGTCCTATGAGCCTCCTTTGTGGAGAGAAAAAGCAAGGTATAAATAAACATAATAACATGGTTTTATGTGTATGTGAGTCGCCCCCGAGCCTTTGGAGGGGGCGACTAATAAGTCGAAGCAATAAATAAATAAATAATACCTTACTAAAGAAAGACAGATTTTCTTCATTCCCTCGGAATTAACTATATTTCACTGAACTTAATGATTAATGGCGTGGGATGGTCCATGAGGTCACGAAGAGTCAGAAGCGACTGAACGAATGAACAACAAACAATGATTAATGACTAAACACTCTTGAACACTCTTGAAGGTGTTCTGGGGCCCCTTCTACACTTACATAAAATCCAGGTTATCTGCTTTGCTTATCTGTAAAGGCGGAAAAAACCCCCCTCAGCATCTTGTCCGCTGTGCCCTGCCTCAGGTACAGAGGAGGAATTGTTGGAGGCTACAATGCCGTTGCTGTTGCCCGTTTTTGGTCAAAAGATATTCAGCCGCCTGCACGCCTACTATTTTTATCAGTTTTAAACTAATAAAAATAGATTTTATTACTGTAAACCGCTCTGAGCTCCAGAGAGAGCGGTATACCAAGTTGAATAAATAAATAAATAATTTATGCCAGTGTTTTTCAACCTTTTTTGAGCCGCAGCACATTTTTTACATTTAAAAAATCCTGGGGCACACCACCAACCAAAATGACACAAAATGACACTCTAACACAGTCATACATATAGTTAAATATGTTTTTAAGTGTATTTATTCACTCAGTGTGAAACCTGGGCCTGTTTCGATGAACACAACATATATATGACTTCCTCTCACATATTTATACATGGCTATCATGTCTTCTCTCAGCCTTCTCTTCTTCAGGCTAAACATGCCCAGCTCTTCAAGCCACTCCTCATAAAGCTTGTTCTCCAGACATTTGTGAAAATTCACCCTGAGTGAAACTTACTTCCAGTTAACTATGGATGTCATGAAGCTGTTATAAACAGTTCCGGGGGGACTCTCGAAAAATCCAGTAAAATAGTAAAAACAAAAACCTTTTTCAAGTGGAGAGGCTCAATTTGTTTCTTAGAAACCTGTGAGGGGGCTGCTAGGAGGGGGAGAGTGCCAATTTCCCATGGCACACCTGATGATCACTCACGGCACACTGGTTGGGAAACACTGATTTATGCAATACGTTTGATATTAAAGCGGTTTTGGTACTTTTCCAACAGGCGTACAGTCAGAGAGTGATGCTGCACACGTGTAGAGCTTAGAAAAGTGGGTTTCTGTTCCAAGAATCAGGCAGGCACAGGCTCCGTGAATGTAACACTGTGATTGGTGCTTCAAATCAATGTTGTGATTTGCCAAAGTACATCCCGTGCCTAACGTAAGATAACGTAGGCTTAGATTGGTCTAGCAGTGCAAAGCATGGGGTTTGTTTACCTTAATGCCAAATGGGTAAGAACTGCGCATGAGCAGAGAGTTTGGCCCCCTCCGTTGCTGGCAAGGAGCCTGTAGAAGCCAAATGTTGCAAACTGGGAACACAGGAGTCCCAGCCACTGATAGTTGCACTGTGAGAAAGACTAACATAGAAATGTTCATTGTTCTAACACATAGGAGGGGATTAAGATGTGATGCAAATGAAAATGTTATGTTCTATTGGATTAATGAAAAGTTTTGTAACACCAGCCAATGATGTTTGTGAAGAAGGGCTGGCTTTTGTGGATGCCACCATGATGGGTATAAAAGCTTTGTGTTAAGGATGACCGGGGCCGTTTGCCCTGATCGCAGCACGTTCTGTGGGCAACCCCACCAGCTGGTGTTAAACTCAATAAATCTCTTTGATTTCACGTTGAGCAGTGAAGTTGTTGCGTGATTTCCTCATCCCTGCGCCCGCACGTCCATGCCGCCGATTTGGTAAAAGGTAACTTGCCACTTGGAGTTCCATAACTCCCAATTTGCTGCTACAATATGAAAAAATAAATCTGTGAAGGCGCCCCATGCAGTCATGCTGGCCACATAACCTTGGAGGTGTCTACGGACGACGGCGGTTCAACAGCTTAGAAATGGAGACGAGTTCCATCCTCCAGAGATAGACACCATTAGACTTAATGTCAGGGCAAACCTTTACCTTTTATTTAAAAATCTGCTTTGAACTGAATTATCTGGAAGCCACACTACCAGATAATGGGTGGTTAAGATCTAAGACTTTGGATGGAACATTGTTTTAATGGTGATGAATGTATATGATGTTTATAATATTAATTGTATTTTAATGTATTGAATTCTAGGTGTATTTTAATGTATTTTAATTTTAACTGTGTTTTACTATGTATTGTGTGGCATCGAATTGTTGCCGTCTGTTAGGCCGCACTGAGTCCCCCCTCGGGGGTTGAGAAGTAGCGGGGTATAAACACTGGAAATAAATAAATAAATAAATAATCCAGTTCAAAGCAGATAACCTGGATTTTATAGGGCAGTGTATAGAAGGGGCCGGAGATAAAGCTCAGATAACCCAGTTCAAAGCAGATATTGTGGGATTTCCTGCTTTAGTATTCTGGATTGTATTATATGGCTGTGTGGAAGAAGGGCCCTGAGAGGCAAGGCTCAACCAGGCCTGCTCCTGTTTCCGTGGCAACGCCTTCAAGGCCTGGCTCGCGCGCCCCCTCCTTCCCTCCCTCCCTCCCGCAGGTCACGTGACTACGTGTTTTGGGGCGGGGGGGGCTGGCCGGCGAGAGGAGGAAGGAGGAGCCAAGATGGCCGCCGTCTCGTTCTCCTAAAGAGGCGTCTCAGGGAGACTGGCGTTTGCCGGCAACACCCAGGCGCTGGCTTTCTCTTGGGCCCCCCTGTTGCAGTGCCATCACTCCCTTCTCTTCTTCTTCCTGCTGGTAAGTAAAACAAGGGCCTTGGGGGGTGTGAGGAGGAAGGGGCGGTGAGGGGCTTGGTGGTCGCACAAGGCAAGGCGTCAGACAAAGGCAGGGGAGCCGCCCAGGCTCATTCCTCAGCCTGCCCTCGCCGTGGAAGGAAAAGAGGGTTCTTCAGGAAGCTTAAGCCCCCTTCCCACGGTTCCTGCCAGGCTGAAAGGCGCCTTATAGACTGACCTTCCTCTGTGCACATTGGCAAGGCCATTTCAGCCTATATCCAGGTTGGCATTCCTGTACAGGCAGTTCCCAAGATAAAGGTTTGTTCTTAGACAAGGCCTGGGCAAACTCTGGCCCTTCAGGTGTTTTGGACTTCAACTCCCACCATTCCTAACAGCCTCAGGCCCTTTCCTTTCCCCCCTCAGCCGCTTAAGCGGCTGAGGGGGGAAAGGAAAGGGCCTGAGGCTGTTAGGAATGGTGGGAGTTGAAGTCCAAAACACCTGGAGGGCCAGAGTTTGCCCAGGCCTGTTCTTAGAGTTGAATTTGTATGCAAGTCGGATCAGGCACGTGTCATTCCAGCCAAACATATCTATTTTGTAGCTTTGGACTGCACAGGGAAGGTGAACACCCCTGTGCTGTCTGTGCCCCTCTTCGGAAAATTTCACCTCCCTTTCGGCCCCTGTTAATTTCCCTTCAGAGGGGAAGATTTCTCTTACTTCCTATGGCCTCATCCCGTTCTTTACTATGAGTCGTTTGTAAGTCGGGTGTTTGTAACTCAGGGACTGCCTGTATATACTTTTATACTGTATATACTGTGAATCCTATACAGGTTGGCATTGCTATATACACAATACAGTTATGTGGATGTGAAACTGGCTATTTAATCCTATGTACTGCTATATACAACACAGTTATATGGATGTATTGAGGGATCACCAGCATTGAGGCCATGCTATTGAGTACACAGCTGCGCTGGGCAGGGCACGTCTCTAGGATGGAGGACCACCGCCTTCCAAAGGTACTACTCTACGGTGAACTCACCACAGGTCAGCGCAAGAGAGGCGCCCCCAAAAAGAGATATAAGGACTCGCTGAAACAACATCTCCGACTCGGCCGGATTGATCACCAACAATGGTCCACCCTGGCCTCACATCAGGAGGCATGGAGATGCACTATCCACAATGCTGCGGCCTCTTTTGAGAAGACACGCCGAATGGGTCTCGAAGAGAAACAACAACGCAGAAAGAACCGCAACTTGGAAACATCACCCAAGGAGACTTTCTGCTGTGCTTTCTGCAACCGAACTTGCCTATCTCAGATTGGCCTTTTTAGTCATCAACGCACTTGTAAAAAGCATGGGATGAGTCCTTCCTAAGAATCTTCTTTTGCGAAGTAATGCCGAGAGAGAGAGAGAGATGTGGATGTGAAACTGGTGATTTAATCATATACAGGTTGACATTACTGTATACACATTACAGTTATGTGGGTGTGAAACTGGCTATGTGATCCTATATAGGTTGGCATGGCTATATACACGTTACCGTTATGTGGATGTGAAACTGGCTGTTGAATCCTATATAAGTTGGCATTGCTATATACACATTACAATTTTGTGGATGTGAAACTGGCTATCCAATCCTATGCACTACTATATACACAATAGAGTTATGTGAATGTGAAACTGGTGATTTAATCGTATACAGGTTGGCATTGCTATATACACATTACAGTTATGTGAATGTGAAACTGGCTATTTAATCCTATATAGGTTGGCATGGCTATATATGCATTACCATTATGTGGACATGAAACTGGCTATTTAATCCTGTACTGCAGTGGTTCTCAACCTGTGAGTCCCCAGGTGTTTTGGCCTACAACTCCCAGAAATCCCAGCCAATTTACCACCTGTTAGGATTTCTGGGAGTTGAAGGCCAAAACATCACGTGACCCACAGGTTGAGAACCACTGCTATACAGGTTGGCACATGACAGTTATGTGGATGAGAAACTGGCTATTTAATCCTATACAAATTGGCATTACTATATAAACATTGGCAATACTACATATGTATGCATGCATCTTATACATATTTAGTATCTCTTATCTGAAATATTTGGGACCAGAAGTGCTTTGGATTTTGGAGGGAATACCTGGATTGGAAATACATACATGATACATGATATAACCATATATGTATGGTTTTTTTATATGGCTGTTTCTATCATATTATGATAGGTTTTGTATGTGGGCACTTGTTGCCGCTTGTTCACCGCCTCGAGTTGCCTTTGGGCTGAGAGAGGCGGCATAGAAGCATAGTAAATAAATAATATCTTGGAGATGGCATCCAAGTCTAAATTTAACATTAATTTCTGTTTCATATATATCCTCTACATATTGCAAGGAAGATGATTTTATACACAGGATATTAAACAATTTTGTACATGAAGCAGCCACCCAAGTGGGCAGTTTTGAATTTTGGAATATTTTGAATTTCCATACATTTTAGATGCAGAACCTGGGAAAACTTCTATGCAATTGATAGGATGGCTGTTACTTCGTAGGCGACTTGAATGTGCACACAAACATATGTAGGTAGAGAAATACATTTTGAAAAATCATAAATGTGGTCAGGAAATTGCTGTTGCCATTTCCTTGACAGTTCACTATCATTGAAGTTGACAAAGCCATTTTGAATCCCAAGTGTTTTTGGGGAAAAGCAGGTTGTACATAAAAATAACAAGTTATGATGATGTTGTTTCAGCAATATTTTTAATAAGCAAGAAATTGCAAAAGTGTGCTGCCTTTGTGTTTGTTCTGTATATTTCTGAGTAGATCTGCAAAGTTCTCATCTCTCCTGTACAGATGTGTATGCAGCATTTCTTCTTTTTCTGTGTGTAGTACAACCTCACCCATTCCAGTTTTTGACACAATGCATTTGTTATTGGTGATCACTTTTTAGTGGAGAGTAATTGCTTTCTTTCTGATGAAACAACTGCCCTGTCTGTTTCACGATAAGGAGTGTTGCATGACTGACAAAATTATAACGGTTTTGTGTTCCTATAAATATTAACAGATTATAGTATTAGCACTGACTATTCTAAAATTTCCAAGCGAGTTTGGATATGTCTTATTGTAACATGTTACATTTGTTGCAATGTGTGACCCTCCCATTACTAAGTTGTTCATTGTGACAAATATTGTTTGTATGTACAGTTATTTGTCTTCATTTGTGATAAAGCATTTGTGGATTTGATTATTCATTGATTGCTCCATTTGCCCCTGCCTCTGCTGCTACTGGAAATGCAACTGAAAAAAAAAATCTCTGTAAGCATTTTTAGGTCTCCCGGTACTACTTTTGGTTATCTTCCACCAGATGCTGACCACAAAATTGTTTTGGAAGATCTACAAATGCTAAGAGAAATATTTTCTCAGGTAAAACAAACCCCAAAACTTAGTAGCTTTCCCACTTTTGCAGGGAAAGTACTAATATAGATTTGTTATTTTTCCTTATATGTTGTTGATTGATAGCATATTGAGCCGTGTTGAGATCTGCAAATGCAGAAGAGGAATTAGGAGGTGGGAAAACCAGGCAAATTTTGAATTGAAGTTTTACATTTAGGTTGTATATGGAAGGAATTATCTTAAAATGCCACTGATGTAAAGTCTCACACAGGAGAACTAACTTTACTGAAAGGCATCCTAGATAGATTCTCTCAGATGATTCATTGACTTCGTCTCATTTGACAGTGATAGGAAAATCATGAGCTTGGTCCTGGCCAAAAGTAGAAGTCCTAACTATAGCACTTATTTTGAAGTGTGAGACATATCATATGTTGAGTCATCATCCAGTAAATGCTAATGAAGCACATGCTCATTAGGTTTTTCAAATGATTCTTACTGGTCTTTAAAATGCCTTAAGTCTTACTGAACTGGGCCCAGACCTTTCCTTCTTTAGTTTTTATCAGATAGATAGATAGGGACCCAGTAGTCACTTCCCACTGACAGATGTGGACGGTGCACCATTTTTCCCCTTCATGTATCACAACTACTTGTGCTGCTCCAAGATCCATTAATATCCTGCAGCATTTTTGGTGAGGAGGGGTGAAGCTTTACAGAGAAGAAAGTATCTGACATAACGTCTGAAAGCCATTTTCTTGTAGTGCTAGCAGAACTCCATTGAGCCCAGCTTGGGAACCAGCTTATCCCATCTGTTATTTTTTAAAATTGTTGTTGATCTGTGCCTTTCAGTCGTTTCTGACACCAAATGGGGATTCAAACCCTAGTCTTCAGAGTTGACTCCAGTGCTTAAACTGCTGTACCACCTTGGTTGTCATTATTATTTCTATTTCATTGAAAATAATTTGGAATTAGGTTTTTCTTCAGTATGATTTTTGATGGATCTGCATCAAAGCCTTCCCCTATTCCCACCCAGCTTTCCCTCTATTCTGTCTCCTTTAGTTTGTGTTCAGAGGTTGTTATCTGCCGTCAGATACAACGTAAATTGCAGTGATTGACAAAGCAGAATACTACAGACCCCTCTGAAACTATGGATAATAGTGAACCCTGTATTTTAACTATACTTAGACTGGAAGCACTCTAGGCCCATAAACACTTTTGGGGTATTGGTATTTTGGTGGAAAGTGGGTAAGTAAAACAATGGATATCAAATCAGTGTATAAGGGGATCATATTGTATGGCACAATTGAAAAACCTCTCTGCTTAGCTGGCTGCACGTGATGTTTCTGATTATGGGTTTTGTTACTCACATCTTCTTAACATTTTTGTGGTACCTGTTTTGATCTTGTTCTGTGACTTTTTTCCTATATATTTGAATATATTTTAGGGTCACCAACAACTGTTTTTTCTGCATTCATTAGGTGTGCTTGAACTGTATTTTACCTTGGATCATTTTCCCAATGTTTGAGCTAGCATTTATCTTGGGATTAATTGTAAGGTTCATGCCTCAGAGCTTATTTATTACATTTATAGCTGGTTCTGACCTATAAAGCTCTAAACGGTTATGGCCCAGCTTACTTGTCTGAACACATCCACCCCTACGTCCCGCCTCGAAACCTAAGATAATCTGGGGAGGCCCTGGTCTCGCTTCCGTCAACAGCACAAATGTGCCTGGTGGAGACGAGGGACAGGGCCTTCTCGGCAGTGGCTTCCTGCCTATGGAACACACTTCCAACTGAATTAAGATCGGTCCCCTCCCTCCTGGTTTTCTGAAAGTAATTGAAGGCATGATTTTGAGACCAGGCCTTTGGACAATAGATGTAAGCAGCACTTTAAAGGGACAAATTGCAATTGTGATGTGACTGACAAGACTGGTTTTATTGTTCAAGTGGAGGAAATGAAGGAAAGGCCCTTCAAGGCTGGAGGGAGGGAGGGAGGACTGAGGAGGGAAAGCGCCTTGGAGAGCGGTGGCAGCAAAACCCCACAAAAGAGCGAAAATACCATGATATATATTTTAAATTAATATTTTTTGAAATATGCGAAACAGCAAGTCCTCAATAAGCAAACCGCGAAGTAGCGAGGGAACACTGTAGATCATTTTTGACCTATAGAATATTGATTCACTGATACTGAATGTGAATTAACATGCAGTAGGATTTATTTTTGCTCCTTTTGAAGTTGAAGACCAGTGAGAGAGTTAGATTACATAGGGGGTTAATTTTTGCCACTGAGGAATCTATAAGGCTAATTCTTGGGCTTAAACTGTGAGACTTCTCTGTTTTAAGCAGAAAATAACACTTCATCTGAAATGCTATCTCAGCACCTGGACTTTCTGCCCTTCAAGTTGCTTTTTGAGGAAGGTCACCCTTATTCCATTACCTGAGAATGTGTTTATCTAAGGATTGGTATACAGACTAATACAGACTAAGATGCATTTAGTATTGCATGTATATGCTTTGTGATCAACTTTAGTGTGTGTGTTTTGTGTCTGGTGGAAAGACAGACAGCTATATACACTTTACTCTCTTACATATCTGTACATAGGCAGTAAGACGATATAAAAATGATAATACTGTGGGCAAAAATGTATAACCCAGTTGGTCAGAGCTAAGCCATAGTTATTTGGCCCCAAAACTAACAGATGAGGATTAAAGAGAAAAGTAACTTGGCACCAAAATGAGAACAAAGTGAGGGCAGATCAGGCCTCTGTAGTTAGGTGCATTCCTCAATCGGGGCATCTCAGCAGAGAAGGCCCTTTTCCTGTCGCCATATCATGTTTTATTCCAGTTGGAGGGATATACAGCAGATCCAACTTCGTTGACAGGCATGCAGGGCCGGACTAAGGTAATTTAAAATGGTACATGAACATTCTTTTGGTGCCCCCTCGCTCTCCGGCCTCGCGCAGGTTGTGCGCATGCACGCTGGTGTGTGCATGCACAGGGCCAGCTAATTGTGCGCATGTGCGGGGGTGTGCATGCGCAGGGGCAGCTAGTTCCACACATGCGCCTTAGTTGCAGCACGACTCCAGCTGGACCGAGACGCCAATTGCCCTAAGTGAGGTCGAAAAGGAGGAACTTTTTGCAGCCAGGAGGCTCTGCCCCAGCTGCAGAACATTCCTCTGTCCTTTTTGGCCTCTTGGAGTGCGATTTGCAACTCTGATCACCTGGTGTTGCGCTGCAGCAATGGCGCATGCGTGAAAGTTCCGCACATGCGACATTGCTGTGGCACATTCCAAGAGGCCGAAAAGGACGGAGGAACGTTTTGCAGCCAGGGCGGAGCCTCCCGCAACTCCAACCACCTGGAGTTGCGCCCCGCGTGCCGGCCTGCAGCAATGGCGCAGCATGCACCAAACCTGGCAGCCGTGGCCACGTGGAGCCCTAAGCAGTCGCTTACTTTGCATACCATTAAATCCGCCTCTGCAGGCATGTTTAGAAAGAGGTGCTTCCCCAATGTTAAGATTCTTTGGTACTGTTTTATTATCCGGGTGGAGGGCACAAAATACAGAGAAGGAATTTTACAAGGGGGGGAGGGGGTTTCCCCCTCTTTTCCTGTGTCTCCCACTCCAGTTTCTTCAGTCATTGAAGAAACCATTGTATTTGATATGGGAAGGGAGGGATATCCAGTGAAAATGGGGAAAATGGTTTTCCTTTTTCAACTCCCCCCCCATAAAATGGACTATCCTTCTCTGTCTAGGACCCCTTTTGGTGTCTGCCTGGATAATGGAACAGTACTGATTCTTCTTTTTCTTTAGTGCTTTGTATTTCATACTGTATATTTGTTGTACCCAATTACCCAAAATGCTGACTGTCAGTGTATTGTATTCTTCAGAATGTGTGTTTTAGCAATATAAATATTAGCAATAACTATTTATTTGTAAATTGTTTATTTACTTTGGTGCCATTTAAATTGTATTCCTTTCTTAGTTCCTGTTTTCCTTTTATTAACTTGACAGCATTAAATTCTCAAAGAAAATATTTCAGTCATAGCTAGCATTTGGGGCACATGGGATCATTTTTGAAGGGCTATCTATCCTAACAGATTGCTGATTTTTTTCTGTATTACTGCTGCATCAGTTACTTTTCTGCCTCTGTGATTTAAATGAAATCTGGAGTAAAAGATGCAACATCAAAAAGAATTCATGAGTACTGTAGCAACTATGTTATCAGGAAAAGAAATAAGCAAAATGTATATAGGTTGAAATAGCAGTTGCTTTTCCATCTGTGGTGAAAATAATTTCATAAAGCTTCTTTGAGAAGATGACAGTACCTTTGAACGGCTGCTATCCCAAAATGGTTGTTGTCACTTGTGTTTTATCTCACCAGATATTATGTAAACAATTTTTTTATGATGCCAGGTTAGGGTTGTAGAAATGAGAGTTTGCTCTGGTTGTAGGTCCTTATTATGTGGCTGCTGTTCTTGAAATCTTTATACCACACTGGGTAACCCAGAGCCAAGCAATGTCAGAGTGAAGATCTATGATGTGCTGGGTAGAGTGTATTTTTTAAAAGTTATCACTTCACACTATGTATTAATTTCAGAACAAAATACATTCATTGTATTTTACACACATTGTTGCTGCTGCTGCTGTTGTGTGTCTTCTACTAGGCCAGATTAAATATAAATATTTATTATTACTGAAGTTTACTTCCAATTACTTGTTATTACAGTTCATGATTCTACTGCTATTTAGGGCTGTTTCCAAATTTTAAAAAGTGCTTCAAAAGTTGATTTGGATGTTGATTGTGATTTAGCTTCGGATGTGATAGACTTCTGATTTTTTTTGGAAAAAATTCTGAAGTGATTCGGAATAATTTTTGAAATTCGGAAGTCGGCGTCCGCTTTCAAAAATGGGTAAAAAGTTCAGCAGAAGGGGGAGTCAGCTGTTAGCCATGAGCCAATGAGCAATCAGCATGAAAATTTGGAAATGACATCTGGAATTCGGAATTCCAAAATTCGGAATTCAGAATTCCTGTTGGGAGGGCTGCTTTCAAAATTTTCGGAAGTAGGCAAAAAACTTCCAAAATTCGGAAGTATCTGAAATTCGGAAACAGCCCTATTGCTCATCAGTGGAGTGGAAAGCCAGTGTGGTAATGGTGAGTTCTCTGTTGTTGGCACATTGCAACAGTTACCACTGGCAAAGTCTCAGCCTCAGTTTGTTCATCCAAGTCTGGGATGGTTCATTGCACAAACAGCAAAAATGTTAAACCACAAGTGCTATGAGCTCATGTGCATGTGGTTTTGCACAGTAGGATTTTGATAATAACAAGTAGTTGGTTTCAAATATGCTGGGCAATCATAATTTCTTGTGTTTATGATTTCTTTAACATGTAATGTACTAAATACATTAACTTCCTAATTCTAATCCTTATATTTAAGAATTTAATATAAATTAAGGCTGCAAGAAAAATCACCTTCCTAATTCCACAGTTGTCCTGTTTATATTGTTTTATCTATTTGTTTCTTCTTCCTTCTCCTCTTTCTTCTTTATGTTACACACACAATTTGCAACTTTTAGTGAAATACAAGACAGTTTCATGTAAATTTATAGGTGTTACTGTCCCCTACATAGACACATTGTCATGATCTGAATTAATATTAATTTGAGACATTTCTCTAATCAGTTTAATGCTGGGTTTTGTCATGATACTAACAAACCACGTAATACTCCGAGCCCTTCTGTAAAACAGAAATAATGTGTAGCTTCTGCTTCTTAGTCACTGTTTTGTATTCCTCTTTATGTGTAAAGACAACAATACATTAGTAGCATATTAACACGGCTTGTCTTGTTAATCTAGATAACTGGCATAGAGTTTGCCCTTTCATGCAAAGATGGCGGGTCTGGGGTCTCAGAGTTTAGTGACTTATGTGGAAGAAGAAAATGTACCTGCTTTGAAGGCACTTCTTGAGAAATGCAAAGATGTAGATGAGCGAAATGAGGTAAGCTAAAATCCCAGTAACCTTTTTTTGGAAAAATGTATTATACTAAAACTAAAAGTAAATAGGTGCTGTTTTGTATTACAAATATGATGACTAAATAATGCACAGTTCTCTTGTGTAGGCAAGGAACATTTCTCTTAGATTCTAAGATCACATGGTCATTTTTAAAATTGCCAGTTTGAAATGTACGTGACTACATTTATTTATTTTAAAGCCTTGATTGAACTGATATACTATACTGGTCATGTTGTATAAAGATAAGATACTATGTATTCCTTAGTTTTCTACTCCTTAAAATTTTATTTCTCTCCATCATGGGTAGAATTGTTATTTAGATTTATTCAAAACTTGGGAAACTCCAGTTCCCATGGATCAAACTATATCTTTTTTTAATTAGGGGTGGAGTTGGGGGTCTTCAATAACAGTTGCAACCAGAACCAATGTTCATTGCGGTTTTCAGCTATATGGGTGAAAGTTGACCCCAGTTGCTTGCCACTTTTAGTGTATTTTTGAATAACCGGGTGAAAGATCACACTGGAATTATTTGCTGAACTTGATTTACTTAGCCATTAGTCCCATTCACTTAAATTAAGCTTATTCACAGGTAGTTTTGTACAATATTTCTGCCCTATATGTTTTTTTTAAACAAACCCTTAAGCAATAAAGTACTACTTTGTTTGGTTCAATGGGCACTTTTCTATTATCTAGTCAGAGAAGGATAGTCCCTTTGGGGGTGGGGGGAGTTGAAGGTGGAAAACATTTTCACCTTTTATCCCCCTGCCCTACACACTTCTCATTTCATAAATGACAGTTGTTGTGACAACGGCAACATGGATTGGGGGAATAACAGGAAGATGGGGGAAATGGTTTTTCGACCTTCAATCCCCGCCCGCCAATAAAATGGACTACCCTTCTCTGTCTAGGCCCGAATAACAAAATAGTACAGTTCAATGTATAGTTAGGTACACATTTGTTCTAGCTTTTTGGAATTACTTTTAAAATAATACCTGAGGAAATACTGACATTTAAAAATGATTAACAACTAAAATAAATTTGAAATTTAAAATACAGTTCAAAAATAAAGAAGAAAAAGAAAAGGAAGAAGTAATTTCCAATATTCTAGTAACAGTATCTATATATGCATTGTAGATATTGTTACTTTTCTCTTCAAAATTCCCTTTTTTGAATGGCTTTTTCTTTTGTTTGGATGAATGGTTTATTCACCCAAATCAAAAGGTAAGAAATTTTCTTTTTTGCATAAAGTTTATAAAGGGTTTACAATCTTTGATAAAGGTTGCTAATGACCTTTCTCTAATCCAGAGTTTCTCAAACTGCGCTCTTCGGGGTGTTTTGGATTACAGTTCCAAGCTGGCTGGCGTCTCTGGGAGCTGAAGTTCCAAACACCTGGAGGCGCACAGTTTAAGAATCACTGCTCTAATCAAAGTAGATAATTTGTGCATTTTTCTAAGTCCATCAGTTTTAACAACAATTTCTTCATAGTAGGTAGTGGTGAGTTCTTCTATCCTTGTGCATACAACAGTCTTGCTTCTATGGTAATATGCTAAAACCACCATCCATGACTCTTTTCCAACTGTGCATCCTTAGATCCTAAAAGAAAAAGTATGTTTTAGTTGAACATTGATCTCTAAGATCTTCTGCATCAATGTACGCATTTAAATCAATTATTTTAGCTTTCCCACATGTGCCTCATAAACGGTAAAATATACTTCATGTCCAAGAAACATTAGATCTATCATTATACCAATGATATGCCATTTTATACAAATTTATTTTTAAGATCGTAACATGATGTACATTTTAACCATTTGACCACTTATTTTCCCATTCGTAATATACATTTGTTTTTCTATTTAATCTCCAGTTATGTTGCAATAATTCTCTTAAGAAATACAAAATTAATGTTGAAGGAACTTGACTTTTACTAAATTTCAAGAAATCATGCTGTTTAGTAGTCATTGCCTGTAAGATCAGCTGACAATTTGTAATCACTTACTGAAAGCCTAGAACTCAAACAAAATATTTTTAAATGGAAATTATTTAATGCTCATCTAAATGTTGAGTGGAAAATTACCAGCTGATATATAGGCATTTTCCAGGAACATTGTATTTGTGAAGATACATAAAGTAAAAAACTTCACGTTATTTCTGGAGAAAATTCTGTGATAGGGCAAAAAAAAAGTTTCTTTGAAACCAAGGAAAATGTATGTCCTATGCTGTTCGAAATCATAAAATGTTCAGTATTCTTCATAAAAACAGTTACTATTCTATTAGTGTTTTACAGCATATGCACTTTTTTCATATAATTGCAGAGTGGTCAGACTCCGTTAATGATAGCTGCTGAACAAGGCAATTTAGAAATTGTCCAAGAATTAATAAAGAAAGGTGCCAACTGCAACTTGGAAGATCCAGTAAGTACTGAAAGAAGAATCCAGTGTTATGCTGTCTTAGTCCCTTTTGTATACACTGATCAGCACATATTGCTGCGAATCTTTTCTATTAACTTATATGAAATGACTAAAGCCAATGAACATAGAAGCAAGATATTATAAACATTAGAGTTGCAAGACAAGCCAACATTACATGTTTTATTGTTATTTATGCATTTTGTTCAAGAACTTATAATATTAAGAAATACATGAATTTAAATTTGCATTATACAGTAGAGTCCCGCTTATCCAACCTTCGCTCGTCCAATGTTCTGTATTATCCAATGCAATCTGCCTCCCACCCGGATCCATAGCTATTTCAATACATTGCAATGTTTGGTGCTAAATTCGTAAATACAGTAATTGCTACATAATGTTACTGTGAATTGAACTGCTTTTTCTGTCAATTTGTTGTAAAGCATGATGTTTTGGTACTTAATTTGTAAAATCATAACGTAATTTGAGGTTTATCCAACATTTTCGCTTATCCAATGTTCTGCCAGCCCATTTATGTTGGATAAGCAAGACTCTACTGTATTAATATTAAATGAGATATCAAAAATAATTGGGGTAAAACTAAATATTGAGCCAAAACATGGAGAAGAATATATCAACCAATGGAATTAGAGAAATTTTAATCAGTTACCACTTTACAAAATTATAGCCTTTTGATAATATTTCTACAACGCAAACATTGCTACAATTATCAGGCTGTTTACTGCAAGTAGAAGTCTTGTGAGTATTTATCTCAAAACAATCAATTCTAGCAAGTTCAGTGCAACCAAAACCTGCAGTGTCTAACATTAACACCCTGCTAATTTCACTGGCAGCAATACAACCACCATCACACAATTGCAATCCATGCCCACAGAAAGATTGTCAGCCCCATCTTGTTGAGTTACTGATTCTCCAGTACGATCTCTCATACTTGCATTTTTTAAAATCCCTGACTCAAAATTGACATTAAAATTAGGATGTAATTTTTAAAATATAGTTACTCACCATGAATACTAAACATAAATTGCAACCCTGTGGCCTCTCTATTCATTTCTAGAAAATGCAGTAATTACAAATCTTGAAATGCTTTTATTTAATCGTAATTGCAATGCAAAAGAGCTCAACCAACATATTTTCATGAGTTGTATATTATATTTCAAAGCATGTGGAGCATAAGCTCTGTTTTGACCTTTTGTGACCAGTAACCTGCACAGAGATCTCTGAACACATCAAGTAGAGCTAAGATTATACTGTACATGCTTCTTGCCCTGCTGATGTATTACTCTGCAGCATGATATGGGGATCTGCTGTTTTAAATATTGATTCCCACAGGAGAGAACAAATAATGTAGCTAGTTTCCTCCTCACTGGGGAAACATCTTTTAAAAACTGCAATTTTTGAACACTTGCAAAACTCTTTTCTAATATTTTTTCTCAAGTCTTCAAATATTCTTTGCATCCTTATAGTGAAATCTGTGAATCATTTTTAAAAATGGTTGTATTACTTTGGGCAGTTGTTTCCTTTTTGTTCTCATTATTCCTTAATATGAAAACTGCTTTTAATTATCTGTTGGGCTGTTTTCTCTTTCTTTCTTCATTTTAGGATAACTGGACAGCTCTTATTTCAGCAGCTAAAGAGGGACATTTTGACATTGTGTCGGAACTACTTAACTGCAATGTGAACATAGAACACCGAGAAATGGTATGATGTCTTTAGTACTTTTAAAAAGTTGCAGTTTGTTTCTCTTGAAGCAAGAGCACAGAAAATGGATTATGTTTTTGGTTCTTTACAACTGTGAACTCTCAATCTTAGAAGTTCCAACAAAACTTGAGTCCTCTGGGGAAACTTTATGAAGTTTCCTTTTGTTTTGGAGATACTGGAATTTTCCTTTTGGGAATTGTTTTTTTTAAAAGAGCATTTTGCTTAAGCTTGTGTGCTTTAAGATGACCACTTTAAGGCCTCATACAAACTGCTCTGGGAAGTTGAAATGTTTTCCTAGTGTTTTTTTGATAGCCATAATAATAATAATAATAGTTTTTAATGTCAGTAATTGACATTTATGATGTCAAAAATAGTCTTTTGTGTAAAATGTTGGGGTTTGTTTTTTGGGAATCAGAATTAACTGTTCATTCCCATGCAGAATTCCTGTATTTATAATTCGAAGACACACTTTTTCTCTATTTAAACATCTCTAAAAATGGGGTACGTCTTAGAAACACAGATGTATCTTACGTATTTTTGTCGGTGGTGATGGTACTGAAGTTAGGGTGCGTCTTATAATTGATGACATCCTACAATTGGAGAAATATCGTTCTTTCTGACAAATGTGTCCTTAAATATGTGGCATAATAAAATATTTGCATATCATATGAAGATTTTTAAACAGTCTTAAATTATGGTCTCCCATGCTAGGGTGGATGGACCGCTCTTATGTGGGCCTGTTACAAAGGCCGCACCGAAGTAGCAGAAGTGCTTCTTGAAAGAGGAGCAAATCCAAACACCACTGGACTGGTAAGTTATTTCTTTTTTCCTTTTCTTTTTTTTAATGAGGATAATAGAAGAAGAATTTTGCACTTCTGAGTAATTGATATTGACTGACTTGTTTGGATAACTTGCTGGAAGAGGGAATTCCTTTTTGATGTGTTACTTTGCATAAGACTAATGTTTCTGAGACACAGTAAACCTGTAAAAAACACTAATGATATTAAGGATATTGTTGTAGCCACATGTAAGTTAAACATAATGACTGCACCTGTATCTATATGCATTAAGTGCCCTAGGATTGGGGCGCTCATCCCAGCCCACATTAAAAGATGCACCTACCTAGTTCTCTTGTGCCTAATTCATAATCTTAATGCAAGTAGGTGAATTGGCTACATTTCACATTTTTCCCAATATTATTGCTATACATTAAAAAAAGACTTCCATTATTTGGTCATACATATATTTATTACAGTATAAAAAACGGTCTTGTAAGTACATTTTGACTTCGTATGTCCTGCCCTGCTTAAATAAGCCAAATGCCTCCAAAAGAAAGAGGGCGATCAAAAACCTTAACATTCTGCCTCTTTTATAGTCTTATGTGTTCTATACCTGCCTGTATTGATGCTTGAAAAAACAAACAAGCAAAAGTATTCATGTGCTCTTTTTAAAAGATACTTCTGAAATCTTATTTAAGCAATATAGCGTCTATCCGATAATTTGGGCAGCTGGACGAGGCCACTCCCGCATTGTGCAACTTCTTCTCCAGTATGGAGCAAAAGTCAACTGCTCTGACAAGGTAAGTTGAAAAGTATTTCCTTTAAGGTACAAACTTACTTTAATTTAAGAAGTTAAAATTATGAGACTTCGCAACCTGAGCTCTGATTCACTAAGTGGCGGTTAAGAGTGATTCAGTCTCATTGCTGTTTATTTATGACAATGTTTTTTAAAAGCTCTTGCTAAAAATACTTTGGCTGAAATCCTGTTCCCACTTGCTTTGCAGTAAATGCATTGAGATTGATGTATGCGCATAGTACTGTGCTGTGTATTTGTTGTCATTTTCACATGGATTGTATTTTTATTTTTTTGAAATAAATTTTTATTGTTTACAGATTTGGGGTAGGTGAGGGGAGGGGTGATGGTGGAGGGGGTATGGGCGGTTCAAGGGTGTGTCATCTTTTGGGGGTAAGGGAGGGGAGGGTGAGCAAAGGCGAACTGGGAGGGGGGTTGTTGGTACGGTTATTTCTTTCAGTTCTTTCTGTAGTCCTACTCAAAATTTTTGAGATCTGTAATTATGTTGGCTGCGCCTGATAAGTACAGGCCTAGTACTTTTCTAAGTTGTTCTGTAATAAAATGGTTATATTATGTGCCTGTTTCCATAGTAATTATTTTTAACATAGATTGTCAACCCCCTGTTTTATGCTAGTATATAAATCATTGCTGGGGTGACAGTATTGATTCAAACAAATTATCAAGTAATTTTAAGACCTGACAAGTGTTTAATCCTAGGCATATTACATTCTCTTCTATGATCTTATCCATGTGAGATTATTGAATGATCTGTGATTTGTATCCCCTCAGTCTTTGCATATTTTGGCAGTTTTATCCTACCCATAAGTTGTACTACTCCTACATTGCACCACTGTGGAAATTGGTGTCAGCTTTGTAAGAATTAACATCACCTATTTTGTGAACAGTTCTTGCATTATACTGAAGTATTACTTCAGGTTTTCCTATTAAAATTTTATTCCCATTAGTAAGAACTACTTCTTCTCTTCCACCACAAATGTGTGTACATTGTTAGTATGTCAATGTTTCATCATCTGTTACCACAGCAGATACTCCGTTTTTGAAACGAAGCCAGAAAATGTAATGTATAAAATGTACATTTTTTTCTCCAGTATGGTACTACTCCATTGATCTGGGCAGCAAGAAAAGGTCACCTGGAATGTGTGAAGTATCTGCTGCATATGGGAGCAGATGTGGATCAAGAAGGAGCAGTGAGTATTTTCAAAATTATGATGAAGTAATTTCTATTTTTTTAAGTATCAAACAATAGAATTCGTAAGGTGAGCATGGTAAAACTAAATCCTTTCTTTCAGATGTCACCTATTTTAGCAATCATTTCTCCTCATAGGCCAATTTCTTTTGGCTCTTCCTTTCCCTGAACAGTTTTCATTCCAGCACAGTTTTTACAAGAAATGTTGCCTGAGTTTGTTGTAATATTATACCTTTTAGTGTCTTAAGTCTGAGAGTTGGATTACTCTTGTTTTCATTGTTATTAGTCACTCTGGAGCATGTTTGCCTTAAGAGCAGACTAAATATGCTTTCAACCAGCTTTCTAGATACAATAAAAATCATATTAGGGTATATTTGGTTATTTAATTCTAAAATCCTAGTGCTTTCATATCCTCTGCTATTTTGTTGCTGAAATTCTCAGTCTTTCAGTTTAAAAGGGAAATGTCTGAGAAACTGTACATGGCTGCTTGTAGTGTATTATTGACTGGAGAATAGCATTATTGAAATAATGCCAAATTTATTAACAGGTAATATTGCTCTGCTGTTTTCTGCTACGCCTCAGTAAACTTCTGAGCTGCAGTAGAAGGGAGGGGAACTTTAGATTATACAGATAGTGTTCAGCTCCCATCATGGTCAGTGATCCAAATATAGTGATCTGTAGTCCAGGAATATTTGGAGGTTATGTGTTCCTGCTTCTACTGCAGAAGAGGACAGAAAACATCCTGAATTTCTCCTAAATTGGTGCAGATCAGTCTGCATGCAGAAGATCTTAGCTGCTGCCGTAGTAACCTCTACATTCTCGTCGTTATTGAGACCAGTAAATAATTGTTGTTCTTGCATGTTGCAGTTACAGCTGGGACAGTAGAGAGCCAGTTAGTTAGTTGGACTGCTCAAAAATGCTTGAAAATGTTGGTCTGACTCATGTTGCGGAATTGCTGAAACCTGCTGTCTTCTAAAAACAGGAGATTGCTTTTGATTAAAAAGTAATATGGAATGTGATGGGTATTTTTGAAGTAGTAGCTTGCTAATAAATCCCTGCCATTCTTTTTTCTTGACCCCAGAATTCTATGACTGCTCTTATTGTGGCAGTAAAAGGTGGCTTTACAGATTCAGTGAAAGAAATTCTGAAAAGAAACCCAAATGTGAACTTAACAGATAAAGATGGAAACACAGCTTTGACGATTGCTGCAAAGGAGGGTCACACAGAAATAGTACAGGATCTTCTAGATGCAGGAACATACGTGAATATCCCTGATAGGGTAAGCACATGTTCATGTACTCACATTTTTTCCTTTATGCCAAATGTAAACTATAGACAGTTATTGTCCATTTTTAGGTATTAAAAATAATATCTCACCATGTGTCTTCTCTCCTAATTGCAGAGTGGAGATACTGTCCTGATTGGAGCTGTCAGAGGTGGTCATGTTGAAATTGTGAGAGCTCTGCTTCATAAGTATGCAGATATTGACATTAGAGGTCAGGTAAGTAATTTTATGTTTAGTACTATATTTTGGAATGCACCACACATTCGTCATTTAGTTCAACCTTCTGCTTAATGCGTAGACTCTTAACAAAAGCATCCCCAGCCTCTTTGTGAAGGCATCTTTGTGAAGAGGAAGAGATGCCATCACTTTGCTTGATAATTGGTTCCATTCCTGAACTGCTCTTACTGTCAAGAAGTCCCTTTTAAGGTTCAATCAAAACTCACTTTCCCGTGACGTCAAACCATTAGACCTAGTCTCACCTCTGGAGCAGCAGAGAACAAGCTTGCCCTTTCATCTCAGTGTTGGAAGCTTTAATCTATCTTAATGCACTTAATGATTTTTTTTGGGTTTTTTGTTTAAGTTGCAATTGGTAAAGTAACTTAAATAGAAAAAGTCTCTTAGGTGGTTTTTAAAGTTGATTTGCCATTGAAGTGCTAATCAGAATTGTATTTTTTCCATAGGATAATAAAACTGCTTTATATTGGGCTGTTGAGAAGGGAAATGCTACAATGGTGAGAGATATCTTGCAGTGCAATCCAGACACTGAAATATGTACAAAGGTAACTATATTGCTCTTGATTTTGTCTCCTAAAAATACCAATATGCATGTTTTTTTCACATGTTCCTGTACTGCTAAATAAACCAATATGACTATGTGTTTGTGGCGATGGAAGAAACCATGGATCAGGAAAAAAATAGTTTTGAATTGATTTTCAGTACATTTACCACATTTGTATACTGCATTGAGTCGCCTTCAGGCTGAGAAAAGCGATATACAAATGTAATAAATAAATACTGATGATGACCTTAGAAAAGTGTGGTCAAGGGACCATTAATGTGCATATTAGAATAAATAATATTTTGCCTTCTTACCTTTATTTTTTTACAAAATTCAAAATACAGAAATATGAAATGTAGAATATATTTAACACACAAATTAGCATAACACACTAGTTGTTGCCAAACATCCATACCTGGGAAACCTAAGTAACATTTATAAAAATAATTATAAAATATTAATTCATCATGTTTAGTCGGAAAGCATTTAAAATGGAAAGTTATCTTTTTCATAGAAAGATCCCATATTGCAGAGCTTCTTAAACTTTTTCCACTCACAGCTCCTGACTGCCCAGGAAAATTTGATGTGACCCTTGGTATATAAAATGAGTATAATAATTAAACATGTACTGATAGTAAATTAGCATTTGGAAGACTTGCTGTACAGGCTGATTTTTATTTTTATGAAATACAGCTGAAGCATTTTCTGCAGAGTACACTGTAAACATTGCATTTTTCTGCCAACATATTCAGGCAAATGTCTAAAACGGCCAGTAGATGACATTCAATAACCTTTTACTGTTGGCAGATTTTTCAGAATCCCAACACTGAACTAAGGGGACTTCATTTGGGGTTGGGACCCACAGTTTAAGAAGCAGTGCCACATACAGAGTGTTTGTGTTAAATAATTCTAGTCATTAAATCATTAAAATAGCTAAGTCAAACTAAAAGAATCAGTCGCAACTGAAAACATAATAGAGATTTATACAAAAAGAAGCCCCATTTTGGTCACTGAAACATTTCATAATAACTTTGAGTAGGATAGTTGCTTAAAAGTCTTAAGGGAGTATCTTAGATTTGCTATGTGATATTGAGTATCTGCATTAGAGACAGCCTCATAGGACTAGGAAATCTGATCAAAATGGAATAGAAGCTTCAAATTCATTACATTCATTATTCACATCAAGAATGCGCTTTGGTGCAAATTTTAATTGGCTGTATGTGAACCGTCCCGAGCCTGCTGGAAGGAGCGGTATACAAGATCGAGGAATAAATAAATAAATAAGATTTGAGATTGAATTATGTATTTTTGTCATGAAATATGTGAAGACAAAATATAGGAGGGCAAAATATTGCTGAAAGTCTATCTAATCCTCTACTACTCACATAGTATTTTCTGCTTTTGCTTTTAGGATGGAGAAACACCTCTTATCAAGGCTACCAAGATGAGAAACATTGAAATAGTTGAGCTTCTGCTTGACAAAGGAGCAAAAGTTTCTGCTGTAGATAAGGTACGCTCTTGAGGACAACTGCTTTATTTAAAGATAGTTTAAAATCATCTCAGGTGCAGAGCGAAATTTCACCATGTGTATTGAGATGGAGGGACCTTTTGGAAAGAAACTCAACAAAATAGCTGTTCTTTCAGAAACAAAATTAGCCAACTGTTGAAGCATGCCAATTGTAGAAATTATCCCAAGGAAAGTTCTGGTCATAAAGTTTATAGGAATTTGCTGTATTAACTTCTGAGTAATGAAACTGTTTTGTAATAAAACACTTTGGTTTACATCAGTGGTTCCCAAAGTGGGTGGTACCACCCCCTGGTGGGTGGTGGGGTGATCTTGGGGGGCGCTGGAAGGCTCAGGAGAATTTGGGGGACGCTGAACCCCTGTAAGGGGGCAGTGGTGGTGGTGGCATGAGCCAGGTGACAGGCTACCATTCCTGTGTGTCTCTCTCTTCTTCCCTCCTCTTGCTCCCTCCTTCTCCTCTCGCCAAGCAAGGGATAATAATAATAGTAATAATACCTTTGGGGTTCCTTTCCAACTGGTTGAGTCTTATAACAATAATAATGTCCTTCAACATATTTAGTGGAAAATGGATTCAGTACGGTAACCAATTTATTAACAAAAAAAGAAACCTATTGCAAAATAGTCAATCGCGATGATTTGAGCTTACTGCTGACGAAAATGGAGCTGAGGATTACTAGATTGGTAGCAGCATACCAGGTTCATCCTTCTCATTAAGATGATTTTGAATGTTTTAACTTTTTTTGTATTACCTTTCTATTCTAAGTTCAATAAATAGTTTCATAATTTCAAACTTCAATGTTTCTAATTTACAACTGTCTTTATTATATTTTACGAAAAAGGTAGAAATATTAATACATATATCTTTCTGTTTAATTGCTATTAAAAAAACCTTTTAAATTTTTTTTCTGGAAAGGGGGCGGTAGGCCAAAAAAGTTTGGGAACAACTGGTTTACATCATTTAACATTATGATGATTGTTACAGAAAGGGGATACTCCACTTCATATTGCTATTCGTGGAAGAAGCCGAAGGCTTGCAGAGCTGCTTTTAAGAAATCCTAAAGATGGCAGGTTGCTTTATAGGCCTAATAAAGCTGGAGAGACACCTTACAACATTGACTGTAGCCACCAGAAAAGTATTTTAACACAGATATTTGGTGCTAGTAAGTATTAAGCAATTTCAAAGCTTTGAATTGCAAAGGGAAGGGTTAACACCCTTGTGGTGTTTGTTTTGCTATCTGTGTCCCTATTCAGAAGATTTCACTGCACTTTCTTTCCCTGTGAGAATTGGAGTTTGAAAATTTTGGCTTGTGGAATCAAGGATTGGTAATAACGCTTCAGTGGACACATCTTTTTCCCAGAATAACTCTTTCAGGAGTGAATTGTCTTTCCAAGGGTAGATTTCTCTCACTTCCTCTTGACTTAACCCTGATCTTAGCTATGAGTCATTTGTAAGTCAGATGTTTGTAACCCTGGGACTTCCTTTACCTGGACAGTAGGCTAAGGAAGAATTGTTGAATAATGTATAGGTTATTTAAGTTATTACTTTTGGTTTTTCTGTTTGTTATTAAGTTTAGAGTTAGATTGCTTTTATATTGTTTAATATGGTTTGTCCTGATGTAATTTGTTTGAATGGTTCCTCCTCTTTTGGCATTGAATGTTTGCCATGTATGTTGGAACCTGCTCTGAGTCCCCTCGGGGAGATAAGGCAGTCTACAAATAAAGATGATGATGATGATTATTATTATTATTATTATTGGGAGAAACAAAAATAATCCAGAAAAGGCAAATAAACCTTATGTGAAAAATAATATCTGAGGAAAGCTGTGCAAGTCGATGCTGCGCTTTTGCTTAGAAGTAGTAGAGAAAAACAGACATGTTAAATACAGTTGCCTATACATCATTGAACTTATATTTAGCAAGCTGGCTATGGTTTGCTGTTGATGAATGAATACAAAACGTAGACTTGTAACATACGTATTTCATGAAGCTTTCTGGTGTTGCAGGACATTTATCTCCCACGGAAACTGATGGAGATATGCTGGGCTATGATCTTTACAGCAGCGCATTAGCAGATATTCTTAGTGAACCGACTATGCAGCCACCCATCTGTGTAGGACTTTATGCTCAATGGGGAAGTGGGAAATCATTTTTGCTCAAGAAACTTGAAGGTAAAATTGAGTTCAAATATTTATTGTCATCATTCCTTAGGTTTTGCCATTACAGTTTGGTCTTTAATTCCAAGGGATGAGATAATGGGCTTTGAGATTTTTTGTTGATTGAATTTGTCTTCTCTTTTTTTTAAAGATGAAATGAAGACGTTTGCTGGACAACAGATAGAACCATTGTTCCAGTTCTCCTGGCTTATTGTGTTCCTTACATTTCTGTTGTGTGGAGGTGTTGGCTTATTGCTTGCATTCACAGTAGATGCCAAACTTGGAATTGCAGTTTCACTGAGTTTACTGGCACTTCTTTACGTATTCTTTAGTAAGTCTTATTTTCAGTCAGACTGAGTGAAATTCTATGTATTTATAATTTAACTCAAAGTTTGTTTACAAAATGAAACCAAATATGTGTGTGTCCCTTCAGATCACTTGTCGACTTACGATGACCCCATGGATTTCATACGGTTTTCTTAGGAAACAAATGCCAGTTCCTTCTTCTGATAACACCTGGTATTCATTGGTTGTTTCCTGCCCAAATAATACATAGGACTGACCCTGCTTAATTTCCAAGATCATACAGGATCTTGTGCCTTTAAGATATTTAGGTCCTTAATTAAAACTAATTAAGTCATGAAACATGTTTGGAATGGATTATATGGGAGAAACTTAGATGCAGTAACACTTCCTGAGGGAGGTTGTTGGGAAGGCAATTTCAGCCAGTTTGCTGTGGGCCCCTTCAAACCCTTCTCCATGGGATCATTTGGAACAGCATAGGTGATTGTGCTTGGAGAGTGAGGTATCTGCCAAATATGACCACCCCTTGAACTGATCAGGAGCTGAATTCCACTCATGGGAGGTCTAACCAAATGTATTTAGAGAGTTAAAACATTTGTAACAATCAACTTTAGATATTCATTGATGTGGGATCATATTTATTTTGACTTGGTGTAAGTTCTGTCTTCCATTAACTGAATAGAAGTGACCTGTGACTCAGTGCTGGGTTTTATGCAAGTTCATATGGGGTTTTGTGGGAGCTACCCTGAGTTTAAGGGACCTATTCAAGGTGTTGGGACTCTAGAGTAAAACTCCGTTTTGAATCAATGGAATACTCTGATTCTGAATGCAGTTAACTGATGATTGATTACACAAGCCAACAAGCATTTTTCATCAGATATAATTTTAGGCCTTTTATAGAGGGTTTTTTGCACCGAATTCAGATGTGTGTTTATTTTTTCTCTATCACGTGTAGTTTTTGCGATGAGCCTAATTGAATAATTGCATTTACACTCTGATATCAATAGAATCTAATTGATATCAGTGCATTAATTATTTGATTAGCTTCATCGCAAAAACTACACATGATAGAGAAAAAAAATAAACACAGATCTGAATTCAATGCAAAAAACTCTATATAAGAATGGCCTAAAATTATATCTGATGAAAAATGCTTGTTGGTTTGTGTTACATGCATATGTGAAATGTTTAAATTTTACAGTAGTCTGTCGTAATGTACCATTTGTCATATTTTTAAAAGTTGCCATGATAGAAAATCAGCATAAAATTATTTAAACTCTGCTACTCTCATTTCAGATTATTACAAAAGTTTGATTTTGTTGGCTTATGTTATTGATTATTACTATCTGTTGGTTATATATGCAGTATAGGAATTAAGGCTTTGGCTTCTTTCATAGCTTTACACAGAAAGATGATGTGGCGCTAAATGGGAATAGTAGTGGTACAAGTTAAGCAATGTTTTGGCTCCCCTTTTTAAATCTGTTATAGCTGCCACTAATATTTAGATATTTGTAAAATCTTTCATTTTAGCTGTGATATACTTTGGTAGCCGAAGAGAAGGAGAGAACTGGAACTGGGCATGGGTGCTAAGTACAAGGTTAGCCAGACATATTGGCTACATGGAGTTGCTGCTGAAACTCATGTTTGTGAACCCACCTGAGCTGCCTGAACAAACTACAAAAGCCTTACCTGTCAGGTTAGAATAATTTAATGCAATGCTATTTTGATTTAAATTGTGTCAAAGCTTTTTTAAAATGTTGGTGTGGCAAAACACTTATCTCTGATGAAATTTGATGAAGATGGGGAATTGTGATCTTCACACCAAAATGCTAGTTTGCATTCTATATTTTCCATGCTGTTCCTCATCTGTGTGAGATTCAATCAAGCAAAACACCTTTTCTATTCAATTGTATCTCACAATTACTGCTCGGAGCTGAATTTGAAATTATCTGGGTAGCTACTGTGTTAAACAGTTTATCTTATAATCTTCTGTATGTCTTTCTCTGAGTTTGTTAATTTATCAAAAGTTACAAATTTATGAGTATCTCAAGATATTATCCTGTAAATTATACAAAATAAACTTTGTGGCATCACAGAGGTAAATTGCTCTGTAATTACGTGCAGAAAAAGATTTTTTTTAAATCCAGGCATGCTTTTAAAGAGAAGGTTTGCTGTGGTTTGTAGCTTTGAATATGTTTTTATGGATTGTAACTGAATTTTTAAAATACCATTGAGGATTAATTCTGTTTTAATGTTTGTATATATGTAGATTTTAGATTGTATTGAAATGCTTTTAATGTAAGCTGCTTTGAGTCTCCTTGTGGAGAGAAAAAGTGGGGTGTAAATAAACATAATAATAATACTAGTTAGTTGAGAGGTACCCACAAAGAAAAAGACTTTCGACAGAGTTCTAAGAAAATATTCATTAAAGACCCTATCTTAAATATATCTCTACTGAAATTGCTCTTAAGACTTTTATCTCGCATTAAGTTACTATACTCGAGTATAAGCTGACCCAGATATAAGCCGAGGCACTTAATTTTACCACAAAAAACTGGGAGAACATAATGACATGAGTGTAAGCTGAGGGTGGGAAATGCAGCAGCTACTGGTAAATTTCAAAATAAAAATAGATACCAATAAAATTACATTAATGGAGGCATCAGTAGGTTAAATGTTTTTGAATATTTACATAAAACTGTAATTTAAGATAAGACTGTCCAACTATGATTAAACTATTATGCTAACCTTCTTCAATGTAAATGTGTTATGCATCCTTCTAAATAATCATAAAGCAAAATGAAGGAAATGTAATAATAACAATAATAATAAGTAAAATAATAAATGTAGTAATAATAGAGTCAATTAATACATGTAATAATAAAAATAGAGTAAAATAATAAATGTAGTAATAGAGTAAAATAAATGTAATAATAGAGTAAAATAATAATAACTAATAATAATAGAGTTAAATAATAAATAATAATAATAATAAATGGAGAAAAATAATACGTGATAATAATAATCCAGTAAAAGAATGTAAATGTAACAATAATAATAAATAGAATAACATAATAAATAAAAACAATAATAATAATAACAGAATAAAATAATAAATAACTTTGACTCGAGTATAAGCCGAGGGGGGCTTTTTCAGCCTAAAAAAGAGCTGAAAGCTTGACTTATACTCGTATATATATGGTATGTTGTGTTTGCTTTTCACTCACCTAGACCTTTGATTATGACTCAGCTGGAATAATCCTTACAGTGGATTTCTGAATTCTTATAGAATTGAGTGTTAAATACAAGGAGTAGCAAAAATAAATAACTGTGAACAGAAAAAGCAACAGCAGCTCTGCAGTTTGAAAACATAGAATGCAGTTATAACAAATCCATGTTCCAAGCACTCATTAATTATCTAATGCTCTAATCATTTGTCTTCAGATTTTTGTTTACCGATTACAATAGACTGTCCAGCGTAGGTGGAGAAACTTCCATGGCTGAGATGATTGCCACTCTATCAGATGCCTGTGAAAGAGAATTTGGTTTCTTAGCAACACGCCTTTTTCGAGTCTTCAAGACTGAAGAAACCCAAGGTATTTGTGAACTGAGCTGCCCTCTCCCTTCCACTTGACAATTAGTACATTGCTAAAAGTTGGAAAATGTAGCTGTTTTACAAAACATTTTGTGAAATGTACATCAAAATGAAAATAAACAATGTTCATTCTGATTTCAGGCAAATTTAAAAAGCCATCGAATAGTGTCGTTCCACGAGCAAAAACCTTTTATCACTTGCAGAACCACTGTTTCACCCTTCATTATGTGTCAATTTGGATCCTTGGATCCTGCTTGTGTATCCTATTGCACAAGTTGTTACAGCTTCATAGGGCTATATATTTCTTTATACTGGTTGTGCTCCTGTCCACTAAGAGAATGCTAACTCTTATAATGCTTCTAGTAAAAGTTGCCTTTTACCCATTCCGAGCTTTTGCATATATATGAGTCAGAGGTTTACTTTCTTACGTCCTGTACCTGTGTACTTACAGAAGCTGCATCTAATTACTTGAGTTGCCTTTGAGTAACTGCACTGAAGAATGTTTTTAAAGGATGGAGTCCTGTAGGACTCAACGAACATCCAGATTTTAAGCAGAGTGCAGTCACTCTACTAAATTAGTGATCGTTCAGTTTTTCTGTAGGTGCTTGTAGTCATTGGGTTAGTTTACTTCCTTCAGCTATATTCCTGTGAAGAGAAATTACTCAGTCTACAATTTTCTGTCCAGAAAGAGAAGCACTGTAGGCATTTCATCCTTTCTAGATTTCATTCTGTATGTAGTTTAAAGAAAAACTGGTATGGTTAGTGTTTCTAAGATTTGTGAATGTTTCCTATAGTAATTCGTATTTTCAGATATAACTTGACACAGTCTTTAGTTGTCCTAAAACATATTGTTGAACTTCCATCACAGTTTTATCTGAGGTGGTTAAATTTGGTAGTTCATGTTGAAAGTTTCATGTTGAAAGTAGAAATGTGGTTACCCATTGCTTGTTTATTTCCCAGGAAAAAAGAAATGGAAGAAAACTTGTTGCCTGCCATCCTTCGTTATCTTCCTGTTCATTCTGAGCTGCATTGTGGCAGGGATTACACTAATAGCTTATTTTAAAGTGAACCCTGAAAACATGACAGTGAATGCTATTCTGATATCATTTATATGTATCGTGGGCTTGGGCTTCATTTTGAATTGCCGCACATGGTGGCGCGTGATGGACTCCGTCTTGAATTCCCAAAGAAAACGGCTCCACAGTGCAGCTTCCAAACTACACAAACTGAAGAGTGAGGGGTTTATGAAAGTAAGCACTGATCTCTCATTACAAACAAGATAAGAGCAGTTTTGAGTTAAGATGGTGATTTTTAACAGCAGATGAGTCATAAGAACAAAGCAAGTTGTCTGTTCCAAAACAGAGCATTTGTCTTGCATACTAGATTTCCATTAAACTTAAAGAATGTATTTTAGTTAGAATTACTCAAAAAAAATTCTAAATACAGTCGGTTCTCCACATTTATGGATTTGAATTTTGCAGATTAAAACATTACCTCTAGATCCTACAATGCAACTATGTGATCGAATTCTGCTAGACGTTTATCATAGTCATTGGATGATCCAGAGATTTCTAGAGGAGTTCTTTCAGAAAAAAAGATCAACATTTTTGATTATAATAATTTTATTTTTGTATCTCCCCAAAGGGACTCGGGGCGGCTTCCATGGGGACAAACCTGATTAACATAGTTAAAATAAACACATTAAAATACATAAACAACAGCATAAAACAAAATGAAACATCAATATTCTAACAAAATATAAAAACAACCATCAAATCAACAACCAGTGGACCTGAAATAACCAATTTTATTTTGGACACGGGTGGGCGTGGATTTTCATTTTCACAGGGGACATTTCACTCCAACTTCAGCGAATGTGAAGGACTGACTTGTAATAAGGTGGTGAGAGTTACCAATGTCTTTTTATTGAGATGAACTTTGGAATGTTTTCGCCCTCACCATGGATGATGGTCATGACACTGCTATTTAAAGATTATTATTTTATTTTATAGGTTCTTAAATGTGAAGTGGAGCTGATGGCAAAGATGGCAAAAACCATTGATAGCTTTACTCAGAATCAGACCAGACTTGTAGTGATTATTGATGGATTAGATGCATGTGAACAGGACAAAGTTTTACAGATGCTTGATACTGTAAGTAACATAATTTCACAGCTATGCTAATAAATGGTTTTGAGATGTTTTGCGATCAAAATGTATGAGTGTTCATTTGTTTTATGTAGAATAGTTTGGATTCAGTGCCAACTTGGGACTAAATCATGTTGATACCAGTGGAACAAATTAGTTTAGATACATAATGTTCATTGCTTTCATTTGTGGAACTTACAATTCAAGACAGTGTATGCTCATTTGAAATAATATTGAGATTAGAGAGCTTATTCCCAAGTAAAATATGCCTACAACCGTAATCCAAAAATCATAATTAGCTTGAAGATATAACAAATTGCTTTGCTAATATATATATAAATGGTGGAGCAAGTAAACTTGATAGTTGGAAATTGGCACATCACTCCCTCCTACCCCCTTGTGATATAACTCTGAAGGGAGAAGGCTCACGCTGTTCTTTCCATTAGTTCTGTTCAAAGTGGTGGTCATGGGTTAGTAGCTAAACACTGGGTAAGAAAAAAGGACCCAATAGCAGCAAGAACAATAATCATATAATGGTAGCACATACATTTTAGCTAGCATATACGCACATTCCTTACTTTGGAAGCCTAGAAAGTGGTCTTCGCGTCCACCTTACTTCTGCGGTTACAGTGCTGCAGGATGGCCATGTTACAGAACAAACCACCAAAGCATATTAGCGTGCCATTTATTATGTCCCCTATAATATAGAGCCTATTTTCTAATTGTCTGTGCAGCATGTTGAACAGAGACAGGCCACAGCAGAAAAATGGGACAGATGCATGCATCTTCAGTGTATTTCAATCCAGGTCATTTGGCTCTTAACTCCCTCAACTACTCATGGTGTTTTTATCATCTTTACTGATGTGTAGTTCAACTTCCCCCCCACTTTTCACAGGTTCGAGTCCTATTCTCGAAAGGTCCATTTATTGCCATTTTTGCTAGTGACCCACACATCATTATAAAGGCAATAAATCAGAATTTGAACAGTGTGCTTCGGGACTCAAATATAAATGGACATGATTATATGAGGAATATAGTCCACTTACCAGTCTTTCTGAACAGCCGTGGGCTCAGTAGTGCTAAAAGGATGATGGTAGCTGCAACCACAAATGGAGATGTTCCATACACAGATAGTTCAGGTATAGTAGCAACTACAAGCTTGAAAACTAGCACGTTTTAATACCAAGAGTTCATAGTACAAATTGCTGCTTGCAACAATGAAAGAAATTACGGATTATTTTTTTTTAGGATTTCATGAAGAAGTAGATCGAAGAGTTTCACAGAATAGTCTCGGAGATGTGACCAAGCTTGGAAGTAAAACAGCTCTTAACAGACGAGTAAGAAATTGAAAATTGGAAATCTTTCAATATTTGGAAAATCCATTACAGTATCTTAGAACAGGTTTGCACAACTTGTGGCCTCCAGACCAACTTCCAGAAGCTCTAGCCAGCTTGTCCAACAGACAAACATTTTGGGAGCTGAAGTCCAAAACATCTGGAGGGCCACAGGTTGTGCAAGCCTGCCTTAAGTATTTAGCTTGGACAGTTTTCTCTGTCATATTAATTGTGCTTAAAGAGAAATAGGACTGCAGAAAGCACGTGATTTTTTTAAATCATTCAAAGATATACGGTAGCTGTGTTAGTTTGGATTCGTAGCCGTGGTGGTGCAATGGGTTAAACCCTTGTGCCAGCTGAACTGCTGACCTGAAAGTTGGCGGTTCTAATCTGGGAGACGGGGTGAGCCCCTACCAGCTTCCCTTGTGGGGACATGAGAGAAACCTCCCACAGGATGGTAAAACATCTGGGCATCCCCCTGGGCAACGTCCTTGTAGAAGTGACTTGCAGTTTCTCAAGTCGCTTTTGACATGCTTAAAAAAATGTTTGGACCCATATGCAAAGGGATCTTGTAGTAACTTTGAGACTGATTGAGATAAGAAGGTTTCTTAGATTGAAATCTACTTCCATCAGATGCTACTCAAAGGTGCTATGCCTTAGCATCTTTTGAAGATGTCATTAGAAAAATACTTAAATATTTTCTCCTAATAAATTTTCTTTGAAAAATCATTTCAAAGAAGGATTTTAAGTACTTTTTCATATGATCCTGTTGGATATGCTGATCGTTATTTGCTGTTTGTTAAACTATAAATGTTAAATGCACCTGCTTTGGTTTTTATTATAATTAGGATACTTACAGAAGAAGACAAATGCAGCGTACCATTACACGTCAAATGTCTTTTGACCTAACCAAACTATTAGTTACAGAAGACTGGTTCAGTGATATTAGTCCACAGACTATGAGACGATTGCTCAATATTGTTTCTGTGACAGGTATGTTTGCTGATTGGACTTTGCAAAACAAGTCATCCATTTAATAATTGTAATTGCATGTTGTGTGTATTGGAAAAGCGAAGCAGTAGGGAGGAAGAAGAGAGAACAAAGAAAGCCTAAGATGAAAATCTTTAATGGAACTTGCTTGAATTGCAAGGTTGAGAAAAGTCTTGATCATTAAACTAATCTCTTAAGGCTCTTCCAGACAGGCTCTTTATCCCAGGATCTGATCCCAAGTTTTCTGTTTATCCCAGACTCACACAATCCAGTTTAAAGCAGGAAACGTGGGATCAGATCCTGGGATATAAGGTCTGTCTAGAAGAGCCCTTAGAAGAGGTGATATAAGAAGAGCCCTTAGAAGAGGTGAAGAGCCCTTAGAAGAGGTTTTCTCTCTTCAGATTGATAGACAAATCATCACTTACTTGATGGAGTTACTTTTTTGGACTACAATTCCCAGAATCCTCTAGCTAGCAATGACAATGCTAGTTGGCAGATTCTGAAAGCTTAATTTCATTATAATCTTGATTTACTGTATGCATTTGGAATTATAGGTTGTTTGGGGCTGCGAATGAATGCTGACTAGGAAATTTGCATATGAACAGTATTTTTAAAAAGTGTTTCTTCAATTTTCAACACACACCATCTTAAAATTTGTGCTTGCTTACTGGTTTTGATATTTTCAATGCTTATAATAAACATATTGCAAGACTGCAGGCTTGCAGTCTGCAATTTTACCTAAATTGAACTTCATATCTTACAGGACGCTTATTGAGAGCTAATCAGATCAGTTTCAACTGGGATAGATTGGCTAGCTGGATTAACTTGACAGAGCAGTGGCCATACAGGACTTCATGGCTTATATTATATTTGGAAGAAACCGACGGCATTGCAGATCAGTTAACTTTAAAAACAATCTATGAGAGGTATGTAGGACTTATGAGAAATGTCTGCTAATGATTTGCATATCTGTCAATAACGAGATACCTTTGAGATGGAATCCAAATCTAAATGCAGAATTAATTTAATCTACAGTATGTTTCATATACCCTTTACACACATATCCTGAAGGTAATTTTTAAACCATATCTGTAATAATTTTGTGAATGAAACAAAGTTTGTATACACTGAATCATCAGAAAGGAAAGATGTTACCATCTTGGCTACCTTTGGAAACTATTTTGGGGTTGGAGTATTTTGAATTTCCTGCAGAGAGGTTGATGAGAAAGGTTTCTGGCTCTGGCAGACCAGTTGTTGTGTCTGTGTACAAAGAAGTGAATGGGTGCTCTATTTTTCTTTTACAATCATACCCATGTCTTTGCATTGCATTATGTGTACTTGCCTGTGTGTTGTTTATTGCCATCTTTAAGCTATCTGTTAGAGTGGCTTTGCATGGCTGGTTTTTTTTTGTGACCATGCATGTAATCCAGTGAGAATTGCCGGTTATTAAAAACACCACCAACTGATGTGGTTCTGAATGAAGCATGACTGAATTAGCTATTAATAATCTGTACAATCTGTCTTGTTTGAAGGTATTAATACTTTTGAAGATACTGATGCCATACAAGAGTATAGCCTTGGCTATAATTTTGGTGTATGCCCTCTCAAGATTGTATATATATAACTGTTGCATTTTTCTGTGTGGATTTATGAAATCAAAATTTCTTGTTTCATTTTTCAATGTGATACAGATGGATCAAATTCTCATATCTATACCGCTTTCCTAATAACTGATTTGTTGTTCAGCTAGTCCCTCCCATTTTGCCTGTTTGCTTCACAAAGGGGTGCTACATCTATATGATATAGTATTGTACATAACAGTATTAACAAGCTTTGATTTTTCACACATAATGTAAATGTATTTCTTATAGATGCGGTACATGATGCTATGGTATCGTAAATTTTAAAAAGGCATGATTAATTATTGACCCCCCTTGACTTTTGGGCCACCCCGTATTTTTGTATTGTTCCATATCGTCAGCTGTAGAACCCTGCTATAGCTGGAGATATTGCCAGTTTGTATTGGGAGGTGTCAGGAAAGAATTGGCTAGATTGAAAAAGAGCAAGCTGGGAGATATCACAGATAAGAGTCTTTGTGTTGTGATGTGACAACTGTTGTCCTACTACAGTTATGTCATATGCAGAGGGTTTTTTTAGACTTTAAGACCTGGAATGCCACTCCCAGCATAGCTACGAACCATGATTATGGGCCTTATATTACCAGAATGTAACATTTCCAAGATCTGTAATGTTACCTTGTATTGCAGGAACTAAATTAACGGTCTTGGAAAATATTTCCAGTGTACAGGCCTATTCAGAAGTTCCATAAAAGTTAAGTGATATGCACTCCCAGGTTAATTGTGAACAGAATGCAACACACATTGATCTTCATCAACTAGCTGTACTCTACCAGTAGATGGCACTAATACTACCAGTCATTTTGACGAAGCTCTACAAGGCAGTTGTAAAATAAATAGGAAATTATATTCATCTTTATCTGATACTTGCTTTCAAGCACAACAGTTTAGCCTTTATACAGTATGTTGGAAGAGAGAGATTTATATCTTGGAGGTTAGGAATGATCTCAAGATTTTAATCTACTATGATTAAACATATGATTAAAATGCCACCTGTGTGGTGTGGATTTGGGGGACTGGAAACAACTGAGGTTTTGATTTCATCCCCACTCTAGCCATCCCCCAAGTTTAAGATACATAGTTTTTGCTTTTCTATGTTCAGAATAAGCTGCTAGCTAGTCTCTGGTCCAGAATCTCACAGTTTGCTTCAAGTGTCTGATCACCGTATCATGCCACCCTTGTAAACCAGAAAATCCTTTTATTTGGTTTGTTCAACATCAAGGAAGAGAGAGACTAGAGGTCAATGAGTAGATATTAACAGATTTTTGGGTGTTTGGATAGTACTAGTGATATACGAGCTTCCTTGTATTTCTTTTGTTGTTGTTGTAGAGTTGAAATAGCAGACTTTTATCCTAATGAGGTAATATGAGCGAGGCTTTCCAGCTAATTATTTTTGAATTTGTGTTCTCCCTTTCTTCCAAAGTTGAACCAAAGCAGTTTCCAAAACATGTAGAAATACTCACAATAGCATTTTAAGGCAGATTTGTGAATTCTTGTTGTTCCCAATAAAAAGTATATTTTTGTTAATTCTCTTTCTGGGAGAAGGATTTATAACCATGTAAAGATGTTATCCCCAACACTAATCAGGCACTCTCATTTAGAAGGACTATGAAGCTTTGATTGGATTCTTGCTCACCAGTTGCAGATTCTAAATTTATGACAGCATAATTATGTTGGAGTTATTGAATTATATTGTTGTGCAAGTGGTCATACCACAAGACATCCACTGCTTAGTCATCAATACAGCTGCCCACTGACTGCTAAAAACTGCATGTATCTCCTAATTAGCACCTCTGCACCAGTGCCACAGAGCTGTGATAAGATACCACCTTCACATAATCTCTGAGTATATGCAACCAATTGCATAACAGATTTATGATAACATAAAATTGCAACAGTATTATTGTCCTCAACCGTGCTTGCCTTTGTTGATGTCATCCTGCCAGATCAGGCTGTGTGATGTCATTTTTCTGACAGTCAACACCACCTGCCGCAAATCAGCTAGAATAAAGCAAATGGCTGGAGGGCTTTATTCAGCCTGACAGCGGTTCTGCTGATCCACTGAAACCTTTGCATGAGAACTTCATTGTGTCTTAAATGCTTTTGAAACTGTATTAACTTAGTGTTTTTATAGGACCACTTAGGTAAATGTTTTCTAAACTTTAAACCTTTGGGTTTTAGTTGTATTTCTTCATATATAAATAAATACTTAACAGATTTTTAACCTTACATAATTGTTTACACTTAAAATAAATAAATAAATAATTTGGTACAGTCCATACTGCTTTAAATTTTGCAGAGGTATGCTGCAACTTCATAGAATTATTCCAGTCTACATACCATGTATTAAACTTTTTTTAAAAAAACATTAAAATTGTTACAGACTGTTTTAGAGTTGCTCTGGCTTTAAAATTTATTTAAAACAAACAAGGCACTATGCTTTCTTTCAAATATTGTTGGATTACAGTTCCTGTCAACCCTATCCAGTATTGTCAGTGATGAAAGACTGTGAAAGCTGCAGTCCAACAACTGAAAAGTCATACTTTCTTCACCCCAGCCAAAATAAGATGGACTAAAATACGGAACTTGTATGACTAAAGAAACCAGTATTTATTCTTTTTGATAACTTTTATTTATTTCTGGTCCAGCTTACCTATTCAAACACATCTCCCTTTAGGAGCCAGTTAGAGTATTAAGATCAGCTGAGGAGGTCCTGCTCTTGGTCCCGCTGCCCTTGCAGGTGCAACTGGTGGGGACGCGAGACAGGGCCTTCTCGGTGGTGGTCCCTCGGATGTAGAACTCCCTCCACAGCAAGATTAGATCGCCCCCCTCCAAGTTTAGAAAACAACTTAAAATATGGCTTTTCAAGGAAGCATTTGGGGAGTGAAATGAAGTAGTTAAATGACAACTTTGGGATTGGTGCAATGTCTAATATTTTTTGTTTTATATTTATGCCTATTTTTATAATGGTTTTACTCTACAGTTATATTATTTTAGATATGTGATGTATTTTACATTTATGTTAGGCATTGAATTTTGCCATTTACTATGCTGTGAACCACTTTGAGTCCTCCCAGGGGTGAGAAAAGTGGTATAGAAATAAATAAATATTTCAGTAAAAAGTCTTTGATGGAATAACAATAACTTTTTCATCTTTCCACATCTGCACTTTTTTTTGGTAAGGATTTCAAAATGTATTTACAGGATAATTATCAGAAAGCATAAATGATATACATTTTATCTTATTAAATAAATTTGAGTGCATAAAAAACCCTGAAACCTTTAGTGTTGGTAGTAAAGTTAATTTCCCCCTATAAAAAGCCTCATTTAGTTAGATAGCAATTTGATGATACATCTGCTCTCTTTATTCAGCTGGAAAATGTTGGTTTAATAAAGTTGCTTTTGTTAAATTATTTTCTAAACCATTCAACTTTTAACGAATGGCATTTGATAATAACATTGCAAAGCAATTTTAGCTAATTAAGGAGATCCTTATGGGAACATTAAGATGACAAACTGTTCATTCAGGATTATTTTAATTGGGACAATTATTATAATTTTATTGCAATTATGTGTTGGGCTAAAAACCTTTGTCTAAATCATTTGATTTTTTTGTTGTTAACATATAAATAAATGTGAGAAAAGGGGAAACTCATTTCTCACCACTTCTCCAATGCTGTGTTTAAACATATTATTTTTTTATCCCGTCACAAATGTGTTTGAGATTTTTTATTTATCCTTTTAAAAATAAGAATATCTGAACATTTTTTCCAGAAAGCATACATAAAACAGTGCATATGCATACCTTTACACAAAAATGTTTGGAGTTGTAAAATGCATACTCCAAAGAAATGGACCATTAAGTAAAGACAAGTAGAGATTATTATCCTTGGATATGTATACATGGACTCAAGTAATCAGAATCCATGTATAAAGACAAAAGAAGAACCAGTTGGTCCTTTGTTATGTATAATAATGTAAACCTTATGTTTTTAGATATGTAATGGATTTTATGTTGTACTTGTTAATGTAATAAATGGATATATATATGTGTGTGTGTGTGTGTGTGTGTGTGTGTGTAGCCTTTGAGGAAGGCCAGTGCTAATAGTGGTCAAAGTACATTGGGCTTTTTAATAACAAATAAAGCAACTGATTATCTATCAGAACATGGAGTCTCCTGATTTGCTTTGGGTTTAATCCCATTAAAGTTGTGCATCCCTTGTCTGGCATTTTGAAATCTAAAATACTCCAAATTCCAACTTTGCCCATTTGGATCGCTGAGGTATTGACATCTTTTTCTTCTGATGATGATTCAGTGACTAAAGAAAATGCATTGAGAATTTGACCATTGTGTAATGCCACATGATTGTTACGAAGTATATTCAATCTGGGATAACCCTCCTGAGAAATTGTCCACATCAGCTGGCAAGCTGATCTAAATTCCATAGGCATCTATTGTGTAGGCGTATACTTATACCTACACAGTTTTCAAATTGTGAAACACATAGAAGTTAAAAGAGGATGTTCTTGACTTCTACTTCATTTTTTACTAGGAATTCCAATTTGGATCCCATAATTTCTGCTAAACACTCTTACTAATTTCAGGTGGTAACAATTTGTGGGACTGGTGTTCCTTTTGTGGCCCCTGTTCAGGCATCCAGTTGTTTAGGCCAGTGGTTTCAAGTTTTTTCCTTTCCAGTTGTTTAAAGTTCAGCTCCCAGGTGCCCTAGCCAACTTGGTCAGGGATTCTTGGAGATAAAGTCTAAAACACTGGAGAACAAGAATTGAGCACTACATGTTTAAATCACCAGCTTTCTGATTCCTTAGGAAATCTAGTTTCATAAGCAAGATTTCCTCAAAGATTGCAACTTGATTAGTTTCGTTTTGTCCCAGCCTTTCCTGGAAGTAATTTTAACTTCCATACATAGTACTCCACAGGAACACTTACTACTCACCACTGTGTTCTGTTACTTTTTGTCAGTTTTGTGCAAATTCTTGCTATCGCCTTTAAAAGAAAAAAAAAAGCCACCAATGACAGCAGATATTTCCTGCTTCCATTACAATGCTTTAGTTTTTTGAATTGACTTGGCCATTTGGGGCATGTAATGTTGCAATTTTTTTTTGTGTGTAACTGTTTTAGGATTTTTTTAAAAAAAATCTGAGAAGCACAGATGTATAGCTTTATGGTTCTTTGGCAAGGCATTATAATTTACATAAATATTTTTCAACATAATAGTTGAATGTATTGAGCTAGAATAGAGATTTCAGTCCATAAACCAGTAGTAGGCTATTGGATTCTGAACAGGAGCATTGTTCGTCATGTGTAGAACACTATTCACATTCAGACTTAATCAGAATTGGCATTAACATTCAGCTAATTTGCTTCATGTGACTTCTCAGCTGTGGCTTTTCATTTAAGTGGTATGTCCTTTTCTTTTTACAATCTTGTTCTGCAAAAATCAGATGGTTGGGAAACGTTTTAACCCTTTGTTCGCTGTTTGCACTTGCTTAGTGGTCACCTTGTGCTTTAATTATGTGACTTGAATATGAAAATGCACAGCTTTGGTTCATACATGATTAAGTGGGTTTTTTCTTTAGTAATCCAGGATAAATAGAGATTTGCTGCTGGTTTATGTTTGATTGCTGTTGTTTTTTAAAAAAAGAAGCTAATTCTATAGACTAATGTTTAATAATCTGAAGGTTCTTTTGCTTTCTTTAGAATTTCAAAGAATATTCCAACAACTAAAGATGTAGAGCCTCTACTTGAGATTGATGGGGATATTCGAAACTTTGAAGTGTTTTTGTCTTCACGAACTCCAGTTCTTGTAGCACGTGATGTAAAAACCTTTTTACCATGTACAGTAAATCTTGATCCAAAACTCAGAGAAATTATTGCAGGTAAATGTATTGCCAAATAACTGGGAATTATTTTAACGACACTAGTATAATTCTTTTACCTAACTAAGATAAACTTCTGTTATTGGAAACAAATACACAGAATCAAATCACACATGTGATCGCTGTTTGGTTTTATTCTTTGAGCAACTAGTGCTGAGTTGCTGTTTTTTGTTAATAAAAATTACTATATCCTACACATTTTCTAATCCACGATAGTGCCAGGACTGCACATTTTTGTAGTTTATTTCATTTGTTGCTAGTTAGGTTGTTGAACCTTCAGTATTTGATGTATAAAATATTAACAACACTGATAATGTAGGATAATTTTCTGATTAGAATACAATTTGAATGAGATGATGGATGTGATCTTCCCTAAAGAGTGATATTATGCATTTTAAAAGTTATTTGTAGGCAACCTGTTATATCTGTTAACTTAAAAATTAAAACAAAAATTAATACATTTATAATATATCTGTATGGTCTGCTTTAATTTTGTAATTTAAACAAATCTAGTTTATTTATTTATTTCATTTGTATCCCGCCTTTCTCTACTCCGAAAATGACTCAAGGTGGTTTTACATATGGCAACTATTCAATGCCTTTGGACAAAAAAACAGAATACATTTCAGTTACAAAATAAAATTAAATGCACATTAAAACATATAAAAGATTGCATTCACTATTAATATGCCATCCTTGGTCTCATATTTTTATCAAACAAAAAGAGTATTTTCAACTTTTTCATGCTCACTGCATGCTTTCATTTTCATAATAAAATAGGATTAAGGTTCAGCCTTTTTCAAAATATATTTATATGGCCCTCAGTGAAAAACAAAAGCACTCAGTGGGGGACAAAAGGAGCATTCCACTTAATTGAGAGCACTGCAGAAGTCCTGGCATTTCCCTCTATGTCATAACATTTGGGGGAAGCCATCTATTTACAGATCTTCAACATGTTTCTACTCTTCTTGTTCCAGATATAAAACTTGCTTGATGTAGAATTCTGTCTTATTTCTGAAGGGAATCTTTCACTGATTCATGTTCTTTTAAAAAGAACAGGGGAGAGGAGGGAGGGGTATGTATTTAGTGTGATTACTCTACTTGCCTGCAAGTCAAGGAAAAATGACATCAAGAGTTTCTTCAGGTTTCCTTATGAGGAGAGACAAAAGGAAATACCCTATTTACTTGAGTATAATGTGCAATTAAATGTATTGTGCATCTCAGTGTTGAAGATACGCATTACAAAAAAATAATTTGCTCTTGAACACAATGCTAGGCTTCAGTGGCTGCAGAAAGGCCAGTGAGAAGATGCACCCCTCTGCTAGGCTTGATGGGAAGGTGGCAGTGGCTGCGAAAAGGTTTGTGGGAAGCTGGCTGCCCATCCGGCCTGGTGGAGGGGTGTAGCTTCCCACCCTGGATTTTGCAGCCGCTGCTATCTTCCCACCAAGCCTCTTCCTCCTATGTCCCCCAGCCGGGATCTCTTGCTTAATGGCACAGATAGATTTACGTGCACACTTCTAACTTGTCATTGAATCTCAATTTTGGTGATGTAATTTAGCCAAAAAAAAAGTGTGCGTTAGGTTCAAGTAAATATGGTATACGAGTCAAACTCTCCACTTTTCAAGGAAGCAGATCTATTTTCCCCCCTCCTTTGTCCTTGGAAAGCCATCTCCTTCAAAGAGGTATTTTACAGGTTTATTCTTCTGTACATCCCTAATTCCTTCCTACTTTTGTTGCACACCCAGCTCTTTAAAAAGTTATGTTTTAGACTACAGTTTCCAGAATTTCCAGTCAGTTCTTTGGTTCTGTTTTTCTTATGCCTTCAGTAGAGATCTGAGGAAAGAGAAAAACATCCTTTGTTGTCAGATCTTCAAGCTTTTGTGTTTGCCTCTTCGTTGTAAAGGGGATTGATATTATGCGCCTGTTGCTAAAGAGAATAACAAATTATCAGGGACCCTTAAAAGAGATTCACTTGAAGTATTACAAAATCGGGCTTTTGCAATCTTTTTAATGATAGTGTGCTTTGGTTACATTTCAGATGTCCGAGCTGCAAGAGACCAAGTTAACATTGGGGCAATCCCATATCCCACATTGCCTTTACAAGAGGCACCTCCTAGAGCTTCATCAGCATTTAGCCAGCCATCATCAGCCTGCTCTTCAACACACTCCTTTAATGGGCCATTCAATGGGAGTGTTGTATCACCACAACCGCACAGCAGTTACTATAGTGGAATGACAGGACCTCAGCATCCATTCTATAATAGGGTAAGAAATAGAGTCACTGTTTACATTTACACAGGATTGTATTTTTTGTCAGATGTTTTAAAAGCTTGGTTAAAAACACTCCATGTCATTAGCAGAAAATTGATGAAAATGATGGCCTTTGATTATATGTGTGTGACAAGCGCTGAGCCGTGATGCAAAATTTGTGAAGAAAATAGTTGTGGATTGCCCAATTGCAGGAGGCAAGCAAATGAATGCTTTATGTTATGCACAGAAGACACTATTTCTTTGTTTAATAAAGCATGGATGAAATTATTTCTAGAATATCCTTGCAGAGTCCAATGTATAGGCTTGGACTTGGCTCATACTGTACATTGAACCAACATAGAGAATGGATCAGCATGTTCTTATTGTTGTACATTAAAAATCTCTGAAAAGCAGGAGCAATCAAATGTTTTGGGATCTGGATTTCACTTTCTAGATTCTTAAACTATGATCTTCCTATCACATTTTGCCATATGGGATTTTCTTACTAATGGAATGGAATTAAACTAACTTGCATTAGCATGGCTGTTCTGGCAGTAGTTCTAAACTGCATCATTTAGTAGCTCTCAAGTGAAACTGTGTAAATGTTGTAACTCATTACAAGAGTGTTTTATTACTCTAATATTTGTCTTTCATTGAACTAAACTGGAACTCTTCCAATGACTTCAAGTGGGGTAGGTACCAACCGATCAATTGCGCCTATGTTTCAAATAACATAGGCCTGTTTAAATTGTCTCTCAAGAAGTGGACACTTTCAATAACTTTTATGTTTTACATTTTCAAGTAAGTCGTATTTGTTGAATTAAGTTTTTTCTTTTGATTTTTGTAATGGTCCCTTTTTGTTACATGTTTCTTTCCATAGCCATTCTTTGCCCCATATGTTTACATGCCAAGGTATTACCCTGGCAATTCTCATCTCACTTCACGTCCATCACTAAAATCGAGTTTGTCCAGGGAACAGAACAATGGTCTAGTAAGTATCTCAAACAGTAAATGAACATGTTAACTTACTGGTACATTATAATATTAGTGACTAATAACACAAATAGATGTGTTTCATGTTGGTACATAGATGTGTAAGGAACGTTTCTCACAAACTTTCTCTAAAATTGAGACAAAGTTAGATAAGATTGGGAAATGAATCATCTTTCACATTTGTAACTAATTTATATTCAAAGGGTTTTTATTAATAACCTTTGAGTCCTGATAGTAGCCAGAAGCCTAGTTAAATATTTGTTGTAGTAGTAGTAAACTTTATTATGGTCAATGACCAGATCATAAAATATTTGTGTATTTTCATTCAGATGCGAAACAAAATACATTTTGTGCAGTTAAAATTCTGATTTTTGTCTGGATAGAAACTGGGTTTTAAGCTTGTTTATGTACTAGCAGTAGCATGATTCTATAAATTTTAATTGTTATAACAGGAACTACACGCAGAGTCGTCAGTTTAGAGAGAAATAGAAAATGCTGAAAAACACATCCTGTATTGAAATTCTATTCTGATCTGAGAAATGGATAACTCTAGAGGAAAGTTAGTCAGAAGTTTCTAAACTTTATTCTAAAAATGATATTAAGCAAGAAAAGACCACCCAAAACCTTTGTGCCATAAATTGTCCTCAAAGGTTTATCTTTTCATGGGTTTTCTTCCCTTTTTCCTTGAAAGTCTGGTCTGCTGAATTATCACAGAGACTCAGTTCAGTTCCAGTTCTGAATCATGTCCCTATGTTCATGTGTTCCATTCTTTTCTCTCTCACCTCTGTTTTGTGAGTTAATCATGGTTTGTACTGACTATGATTGTATTAGTTCAGATGCAACAGTGAACTACAGTTCCATGCTAATGCAGAAGCCACGCAAAGACTTGGGAGTGTAAAAAGAACAGGGAAGGCAGGAGGGAATGTGAATGTTTAAAATGTGTTCCAAACTGAGTGATTAAACAGTGTGATTTCAAAGGTCAGGAAAAACTGATGTTTTTGTAGGATATAACATTTTCATCCATTATCCCTTCATATTTTTGTTGCATGCTTAACAGTGTTGTGCGAATCATAATGATTTGTTGTTGTTGTTAGGATATTATCAAGGAAGATGCTGATGAGTGGGTTCCTTCACCCACAGACCCCTCAATGGTAAATGAGTAGTCATGTGGTGTGGAACCGTAGCATCTCATTGCTTCTTCAACAGTAATGAGCCTGCTTTCATTATAACTGCAGTCCACTAACACTGCATCAGCGGCTTGATGAGCAAATAGAGTAGATGAAGACTAATAAGCATAGTTTGTGAATGAATACAAGAGCTAATATTCTACTTTAAAATGTACGGTGTCATTTGCCTTCCCCTTGCTGCATTTCAGTAGTCTGTGGAGTACTATGTTTTCAGTAGAGTACAGTATGTTCTATCTTCATTTAGTAGCATTGTTCTGACTAGTAAAAGGGACTTAGGATGTTAGCTGTTCACTTTAGTAGATGTGAGTGATTGGTGTTGTTCAATGTTTTTGCCAAATAATGCACACTTATCCTTATTAAATTGCATAAAGCTGCTGCAGTTTGCCAGGTTCAAAGCTGGTTAGAGGGCAGCTGAGGGGATGGATGATTATGGTTACGAGCTCTAGGGAGAAGGCCAGAAATTAATTGTGTATTCTGCTTTTTCTTGTTGTTTATACATATTCACATGTTACATTGATCTTGAATCTTATTTCCAGTTTTTAAAATACCCTTTACCATTGGTAACTTAAAATTCGATATACAACACCTTTTTGTACCCACATCTTCAGCAGAACCTCTAGTCAGTAAAAATGGAAGGCACTCCTTCTTTTAATGGCTTTATCCTGTTTCTGCAACAGCTTTTACTTGCATGGCTTTGGTTTTGCCTTATATTCTAAATACTGGGGTGGGGGATGTTTCTCTCTTTCTTGTCTCTGTGTGTCTGTCTGTTTGTCTCTCTCTGTCTCTGTCTGTCTGTCTGTCTGTCTCTCTCTCTCTCTTTCTCTTTCTCTCACATACACACACACACACTGGAAGAAAAAGACAAAAGATTCCACCCTGCTCCCATCCCTGTCCCAACACCTCCATGCTGTTCACTGCTTATTGTGGTGACAACCACACTTCCAGTGGAGTAGAGGTCTCTACCAAACAATAATGTTGTTCTTACACTTATTGACAGCCGATCCTTCACTGTTTTGCAATTCATGCAGATCTAAGTCACAACTTCTTTCCAGGGGTTTGCATTGGAAATGTAAATAAGTTAATAAAGAAGTAAAATTTGAATAATAATGTGTTATATTTCTGGAATGCTCCTTACCATTGTATTGCGTCCCATCAACTACAGCTAGTGTGAAAGTCTTAGTAGACTTATTACTGTTTGGGGGGTGCTGACAGCTATAGTCCAAAAATAATAGAGAATGCCAAGTTGTACAAGTTTATTCTAGATTGGGGCTGGATAATTGTGCCCCCCCCCCTGGATTCTTTTAGATCTGTTTTGTGCTTTCAAGTAATTTCTGACTTACGATGACCTATCACAGGACTTTCATGGCAAGGTTTGTACAGAGAGGGTTTGTGTTTTGCCTTCTTTCGTGGCTGAAAAAATGAGAGCTGCCTAAGGTCACCCGGCGCATTTCTATGGCTGAGCCTTGCTCTCCAGAGGTGTAGTCCAGTATTCAAAGTATTACACTGTGCAGGCTCTTTTAAGGTTACAACTCTTCATTCCTCACCATAGAGTAATCTGGGTAGAGCTGCTGGGAACTATAAATAAAAATATAAAAAATAGCAGAAGGGTCACTGTTACTTGCCCCCTTTGTCTGTTACAAATATTGAGGCTTTTAGCTGGCTGTGGCAATTTAATAAATTGCAAAAGTAACTATACTAGTAAAATAGAATAGGTTTTATTAAATAATGTCCTGTGGCATTTTGTCATGATGGAGAAAAAAATACCCTTATTACAGCCTGGTCCTGTTAATAATACTAACAATTTCTAAATGTGAGGCATCAGTTTTGCCTTAAAATCAAACATTTTCTATCTTGAAGTTGAGTGTGGAAATGGATTTTTTTTTTGGCCTAAGTGTGCTGTGCATGCAATTAGTGCAATTCCTATTGTTGTCAGGAGCCCTCTGGATACAGTTCTTCAATGTAATGGGGTAAATCACACTGAAAGAGGAATATTAGTGGGGGGGGGAGCGAGGGGGGGGGAGAAAAAGCAATTCATAACCTAAGTCAGTGGAAAAGGAATATTAGCTGTATTTGAAGGGAACACTTGCTGGATTATAATTTGTGTTGACTATATGAAATTGGGTGACTGAAGATGCACCTTTAATATATTTGTTGAATCATTCTGGAATCCATTAGTTTAAATAAAATGTGGTATTCATATACATGCAACTTTCTGTGAGATTTTTATTCCAAGTCAAAAGTGTTCAATTTATTGAAATTTTTGGAATATGGACCGAGGAACTCTATTTTACTGTATACTGTATGTGGCTGGGATCCAAAGAGTTGGATTAATTTACTTAAGAACTTACTTAAGTGTTCAGTAGGAATATGCTCTTGCTTGAGCAGCAGTTCACCTGCTCCTGTGTCACAAACTGCTTTTGAAAGTTCAACAGTAGCTTATCTTTCAGAAAAAAACAGATGCTCTTCTTATTGATAAGGACTAGTTGCACATTTCTTTGGATTCTGGCCAGCATCTTTTAATCAAGTGACACCTCTTTTTTAACAGCTATGATCCTTCATCACTCTATAGTAGAAATATAAATAACTATACTGATTCATTCTGTATAGGCATTTTGTAATGTTTCATGTTAAGCTGTCATTTCTTGTTCTTTCTCAAAGCAGTGTAAAACTGGGTTAAACAGACCTAGACAGGTACAGCAACTTTCTCCAAATCGTTCACTTTTATATATTATCATTAGAGAATGTACATATGTACTGGCATATCATGCAGGCTGTCTATATACTAATGCACTTTTTTGGCCTTCAGGGTTGCTTTGACATCTTGCTTTTTAGATTGTGCATGGCAAATGTTTATCAGAGTAATTGTTCTGCCAACATTTTTGGAAAACATTAAAATTAGAGGAAATCATTTTTCAGTATAGTTATGCTATGTGTGTGTATAAATATTATATACGCTATGACAAATGTCAGTAAAAGCACTTGCATTGCTTATTGTTTAGGCACTGCTTCTTATTAGATGTGTTTTGGATTAAACTAAGCCTGTCATGAGATTCATTTATTGACATCAATCTATTTTTTTCTCATAATTTCTATGGAGAAAAAAATTCCCGTTCTAGCTTACGTTGCATGCTGAAAGCTCTAGTTGTTAGTTAATTAATCCACCAACAGCCATAGTGTTGTATTTTAGCCCTTCTTATTTTCCTCTCTTGTTCATTATTTTCCTCTCTGTTATTTACATAATATGGATAAAAAGTGATAACTGTGTAATTGTAATCACAATTTGGAAATCCTAGTACAGAATGCAGAATATGTTAAAATAAATGAAATTTTCTAAAACAAAACTCAATTTTATAGAACATTTTCTTCATTATTAAAGAGATTGGTTATAGTGTACAACCTTGGTTGTTGCCTATTAAATGTGAAGATGGAAATCTTCATTATCTGTGTATGTGAAGCAACAGTCAGCATATGAACAGAAGTCTGTCTGGTTTGGTGCACATGGGAAAAAGGTTTGCTTCACTAAACTACACCTACTTTCACATTAAATGCTGTCTCTTTATTCTCAGTACTAAACTAATAATATCAGCATAGACATTGATGCCTATCATTATTAATTATGTTAGCTGAGCTGATGAGGTGTGCATCAAGATAAGAGAGAGACTGTTTGAAAGGAGGAAAGAAGGAAAGGAAGGGAGAGAAGGGAAAGAGTAAGAATTGGTATTTGATCATTTTAATGTCTGGAAGCCAATCCTTTACATACATAGTTTCAAGACTTGTTTTTGTAAAAGATTATAAAATCTTTTTGTGATTTCATGAGAGATTATATGTCTTTTTGTTATTAAAGTGTTGAATTCAGAATAATTTAGAATTACAGTAGTATTCTAATACATAGATTATACATAGGTTATCTGAATAGACCAGGCATCCCCACTCTTTCTGCTTTCATTTTATTTCAGATGCTTTCAGTAATGAGCCTGGCTTTTGCATTGAATGAAGACATTTTTGGGACCCCACACAAGCAGACATCTCTTCTCCAGAAATTTTTCTGCTCTGCTCTATTTCTGTGTTGCATCTCCCAGTTTCAGTCATGTTTTATTCGACTTGCCATATTTGTTGCCATAATTTGACCTGTAAATAAACCCTGTTAGGTATTGGTCAGGTTTGCCTAGAAGTTAGCTGCATGTAAAACCCCATGGTTTGTTGCCATTTTCCAGTGAAGGCATTGTAAAGCTGTGAAAAAACATCATCTTGCTTCTTGAAGCAGTTCTGTGTTTGAGGAATTGCAGTGACTAAAAGATTATCTAGGTGAAATCATGTAACTTCTGCCATTATGACTGTGTGGCATCTCGAGTTCCTAATCCTGTATCTCTATTATCTATCCTTGAGTCAGTGAGTTTTTCAGTCTTTTGGAATATGAAAAAGGGGATGTTTGAGTACCTCAATGAAGTAGAATGATTTTGAATCTGAAAAAGTTATACCATAATGAGCAAGTTTAGTAACTGTGCTATTAACCCCCCAAATGAGATGGACATATCTTGTTAAAAAAGATGTTCCCATAGCAGGAAATTCTGTCCTGCTGTGACCTTTATAGTACCAGCTTTGAACGTGCATTTATTTTTGTCATATATATCATACATTAATTGAAAACATACAGACATTTCTTACATAGTGCTTAATGCTATACTAGACACTTGCAGAAAATGGAAATCTGTACGTAGGGATGAAACTCTGTTGTGGCACTTTAATTCACTAGGAAAATGTTAGAACTTAACCAGGGTGAGCCAGTGTCAGTTGCAAAAGCATGATATTGCATCTTGCTTCAGCAATTGCTTCATCCTCCTTTATTATGCTCTAAATGTGCCAAGACAAAAGGAACCAGTGATGTTCTGAGCATATCGCGTTTTTCCAACCCAATGGGACTTCCTGCTCTGCTCACTTGCCAGTGCCCCGAGTAAATAATCTGCAATGTCATTGAAAAATAGATATATCGCAGAACTGATCGAGATTTCCTTGGTTCATTTGATTTTAAAAGTTCATGAGCATCTTGGGAATCTTAGAACTGATACTTTGTTTAGGGGAATGGGTAAATCCTTGTATGGGAGTATTCACAGCTCCTGGTGATACTGCCTTCAGTGGGGACTACCATGCAATTATATATAGGCAAAATGTGGAGTGGGCATAATTAATATCTGAACATGTTGCATGTATGTACTTCTCCCTTCTACAGGGAACAGTGCCAGGTGCTGGGTCAGAAGCACCTCAAGTGCCATTGAGCTCAATGACTGTTGATGCAGTCTGTGAAAAGCTGAAACAGATAGAAGGATTAGACCAGACTATGCTAACTCAATACTCTGCAACCATTAAGAAGGTGAGTTCTCACGTGAAAAATTGTCCTACAGAAAAAAATAGCACCCCCCCCCCCCATTTTACTGTTTCTATATGCCTTCATATCTTTATGTGGGACTTTGCCAAATATGGCTGCAAGAGGTATTTCATAACCTTTCCCATCCCCCTTTGTTGAAAACGCTTTATTTTGGAAGGGCTCAGCAGAGAAGGTGCTCCAGCATTCATTCACTTCCCAAGCCCAACCCCGTCCATCCTCCCACTGTCACGATACATTTTTTTGTATCAGGTAAGTTTGACTCCTTTTTCTCACGTATGGCATACTGTTGAAGCTACGGTTCTTTACAGTGGTCTCTGTACCTCACGCAGTGGGTTTTATGCCTATGCAGAGAATCCATTTGGAAACGTGCAGAGTTAAGTAGTTTTTGGTGATAAAGTCCCACCCCATTTCCACTGTGCAAGCTCAAGAACTACTCTCTCCTCAAATTCTTTTCATCTGTTGTCGTTGGCTAGTGTCTCACTGGTTGCTTCCTTGCATCTTTTATCTTTGAATATTCTTTACTTTCTTTCTCTTACTCTCTTTCTCTTATTCCTATTATATCTTATGGGGGGGACTTTCTCTAATTTCACCTCTTCCTCTTCTATCTTTCAAAGCATTCTTTTGCAGGCATCAAGCATTTATCTATTTTATGTTTTATTTTTCTTTAGGCAAACATCAATGGCCGTGTGTTAGCACAGTGCAACATTGATGAACTGAAGCGAGAGATGAACATGAATTTTGGTGACTGGCATCTCTTCAGAAGTGCAGTAAGATAGTTTTAAGTCTCATGCAGAAATCAACATGGCTTGCTAGTAATGGTTGTGTGGGCCTGTGCATAACCATTTGGAAATTAACCAGTAATATGGTTTAGAATCTGTTAATGTGTAAAGGACTACAGCTTTACAACCATATGCTTTTCTTATTTTTTTGTTTAAGTTTTTAAAATAATTGAATTAGCTGAATATTCAGAATATAGGGTGTTCTGATTTACATGATTTTGGGGCTTGAGCAATTGTTTAGTGCATTACGTTCAAGCATTAAACCTTAGGCCAGGGGTGCTCACACTTTTTCAGCATGGGAGCTAGCATATGAAGAACCAACTTTAAAAGATCACCTGGTGTGTGCGCGCGCATGCGCATACACGCGCACCCACTCCTGCTGCCACCTTCCGTCCACACTTTCTCAGAAATGTAAACAATGGGACATGCAAAAATACATCCAAGCACCCATTTCTCCCTCCCTGCCATATTTCCACAGATATCATCAGGCAGAAAACAAAACACACAGACCTTTGAGCTGCGAGGCTATTTGTTTCTCAGATGGGACATGGAAAAATACATCCAACCTCCCCATTTCTCCCACACTGCCATGTTGCCACAGATATCATCAGGCAGAAAACAAAACACACAGACCTTTGAGTTGCAGTTTGGTCAGTAAATGGCTCCAAAAGCGTCCTTCTGCTTTTCCTCCATCAGAACTTTGAGCTGCAAGGCTCCAGATGGGACATGGCACCTCCCCATTTCTGCCACACTGCCATGCCTATCATCAGGCAGCTCATGAGTCCAACAGGGAGAATGGCCTGCTTTTCCTCCATCGTTGCTCCTCCACGGCACCTGAGCCGCCTCCAAGAGCTCATGAGTCCAACAGGAGAATCATTCAGGCCGCCCCTGCCCCTTTGGTCTGCGACCACTCTGAGTGGCCGGAGAGGGCCGGAGGGAGGAGGAAGGCAGAAGGGCAAAAGAAGGGGTGGCCTGAATGACGCGATGTGCAGCTCGCCGGCGCGCATGCGCAGAAGCGACCATTCTTGCTGTTGGACTCATGAGCTCTTGGAGGCGGCCAGGTGGCGCGTGAAGAGGACCAGTGGCGAGGAAATGCGATTGACCGGGTGAGGGCCTGAAGATCACCCGGAAGAGGCCCAAAGATCACCCGGTCGATCGCGATCACCGTCCTGAGCACCCCTGCCTTAGGCCATTTGGGGAAACAGGAAGAAAGAGGTTTGGTTGTGGTAAAATGATGTTCCTATGCCATTTGTGTTGTTACAAAGCTGCCTCTTCCTTGGTAATTCATAAAATTACTTAAAATCTGTGTTTCGCAAATGCAAAATCTTGCGTATTTGATAGATTGCTTACACATACTCTGATGTACTCATAGAAGCTGAAATATGCAGGTTTCTGAATCTTGACTACGTTTTTTCTCTTGGCCCACTTTTATCTGACAAATTCATCCAGATTTATCTTTTAATAGATTTTCATGCTTTTCCGGCCACGTTGTGATAGCTGTACTTTCCTGTATTAGGTACTTGAAATGAGAAATGCAGAGACCCAAGCTGTTCATGAGGATTCTCGAGCAGTGAGTGAACAAGCCAATGCAATTCCACATAATGATCTTGTTCGCCGTCCTGCGCTGAATAGCGAATTGCCTCATACTGAACTTACTGGTCTACCTGGCCAACCCCCGTATGGCCTCAATTTCAGCTTTGAAGAGCTGAACACCATTGGTCTAGAAGAAGCCCCTCCACGTCATAGTAACCTGAGCTGGCAGGTAATCTGTCGTCAGAGTATTTATTTCAACCAATTCAGTTCATTTCCTCTGTATCATTTTAAGGAATAAAAGCATTTATTGGTTTCAAATCAAAAGTTGCATTGGTAGCATGTAGGTTAATATGTATGACAAGGAAACACCATATTTTATGTTTGTTTCTTGTTTGGCGTGAATAAGAGCTTTTTCAAACTGTGCTACCTTATGTCCCATCAGATACGTTTCCTTACTGGAATTTCTCCCTTCTCTTCAACAGAGGGTTTGTTCTGAATGTGTAAAGATGTAGTTAGTAGGGGGCCACCTAAACTGAATTGAGACCTCCTCGTGAAACACTATGGAATGAGATACAAATGCACTTTTGCATTGTGGATGTCTTCATCTTTTCATATACCAGACAATATATATATTTCATGTGCCCTATTCTAACCATCAGAATAGGGCACATGAAATAATTCAGAAAGTCAGGTCTCCAAGGAAAATGTACATGTTGGTGCGATTTCTCAGAATGTCTTTCTCAGTAGTCATTGTGTTTGCCTTACATTGAATATTCCCATGATAAATGAATCAAATGCTCTCCTTGCCTATGAGGGAGCTGAACATGACATACATGTATTCCCAACAAGTTTTTGGGATTAACAGATCACTGGTAAACTTCGTAGACCCAAGTGATTTGTGTAAACAAAGCTTTTGAGTTTCAATGTGTTGACATAGTCTTTCATGGTCAGAATCACTGGTTTGCTGTGAGTTTTTCGGTCTGTATGCCATGTTCCAGAAGCATTTTCTCCTGAGGTTTCATCCACATCTATGGAAAGCATCCTCAGAGAATGTGAGGTCTGTTGGAAACTAGGCAAATGAGGTTTATATATCTGTGGAATGTCCAGGATGTGAAAACAACTATTGTCTGTTTGAGGCAAGTAAATAAAGAGCAACACTCAAAAAGTAGGGGAAATCCTGACATGAAACAACCAGGGCCAGCTAACATCTCCCAAGAAATGATTCCTCAAGAGGGGAAACAGCCAATCTTTGAAGCTGCAAGGCCATTCAGTGCTAATCAAGATGACAATTTGCAATATTCACACTGGCCTCAAGCAGACAAGAGTTCTTTTCCCCATCCTGGACATTCCACACAAATATAAACCCAACTTACCTAGTTTCCAACAGATCTCACAACCTCTGAGGATGCTTGCCATAGATGTGGGCAAAACATCAGGAGAGAATGCTTTTGAGACATGGCCATACAGCCCGGAAAACTAACAGGAACCCTTTAACTTTTGCTTCATAATGTTTATAACTGTCTTTTTATTTTGTAAAGACATGATATGAACCCAGTAAATCTTGCACTGATGTGTCTCTTTTCTCTTTGTACAGTCCCAAGCCCGGCGAACTCCAAGTCTCTCAAGCCTAAATTCTCAAGATTCTAGTATTGAGATTTCAAAGCTTACTGATAAGGTACAGGCAGAATATAGAGATGCATACAGAGAATATATTGCTCAGATGTCACAGTTAGAAGGGGGTGCAAGTTCTAGCACTGTGAGTGGTAGATCTTCTCCACATAGCTCCGCAGCTTTCTATATGGGCCAGAGCACCTCAACAGGCTCCCTTCAGTCAAATGTGGAACAAGATAAAGGAAAGGATGCTGAACAGAAACAAGATGAGGGAAGGAAAGCCTTCTTGATTAAACGGAATGATGTTGCAGACTACAGTACATCAGGTGTATCTACTAATGATGCATCTCCATTGGATCCAATTACTGAAGAAGATGAAAAATCGGATCAGTCTGGGTCTAAGCTTCTTCCAGGGAAGAAATCTTCAGAAAGAACCAGTATTTTCCAGGCTGCAGATTTAAAGCTCAAGGGAGTAGCTCTTCGCTATCAGAAGCTTCCAAGTGATGAAGATGAATCTGGAACAGAAGAATCGGATAACACTCCCCTCCTCAAGGAAGGTAAAGATAGAAAAATAGAAGGGAAAACAGAGAAGCAACCCAAATCTCCAGAACATGGATCGGAGCCCATTAGAACATTGATTAAAGCAAAAGAGTACTTGACAGATGCACTTCTAGACAAGAAGGATTCCTCTGATTCTGGGGTAAGATCCAGTGAAAGCTCTCCAAACCACTCCCTCCATAACGATGGTGATGACTCTCAGCTCGAAAAAGCAAATCTCATTGAACTGGAAGATGATGCTCGCAATGGGAAAAGAGGAATACCCCATAGCTTGAGTGGCCTTCAAGATGCCAGTGTGGCGCGCATGTCAATTTGCTCAGAAGATAAGAAAAGTCCTTCAGACAGCAGCTTAATAGCAAGCAGCCCTGAAGAGAACTGGCCATCGTGCCAGAAAGTCTACAATCTGAACCGCACCCCCAGCACAGTTACCCTAAATAATAACAGTGCGCCAGCCAACAGGCCAAATCAAAATTTTGAAGAGGTTGAAAGCATTCGAGAGCCTTCTCAAATCATTCTGCGCCCTGGATCTAGTTCAAATTCTGTTGGCGGTCACAATGATAACATCAAAGGTGTGGCCCACAAACGCAGCCAGCGTTCAAGTTATGCCAGGCTTTCAAAAGATGCCTCTGAGCTCCTTACAGTTACTGGCTCTGATGCTGCAGGCTTTGGAGAAGAAAGAGAGAGTATTCTTTAAAAGAGATTCAAGTAAAAATACAGGCTTCCTGAGTGATAACATGTTTTAGTTTGTACACTTCTGCCCTTCTTATTAAAAAAAAGTTCCTAATCAGGTTACAAATCGTTAATTGCCCTTTGCTATGACAATGTCCGTTCATTTTTGGTCATTATCATGGAAGATTAAAGATCTTAAGGCTGCCTGTGTCCCATTGATGTCATATGGGAAAGATGTGCATAAAATGAGTAGGGTATCAGAGAAAATCAATCTGCACCCATTCTCAAATGAAGGCAGTGTTTAACTCTGAAATTCCTTGTTCTGCTTTTTTTAAAAAAAAACAACAACTTTTCTTATGATAAAAATTTTACAGAAACAAAACTACATTGCTTCTTCTACGTGGTCCCTGTGAAATGTGCACATATGGGCTTCCTGCGCTGGCGCAGTCAGTTTCGGAACTCTCTAGCACAATGGTTCCCAAACTTTGGTCCTCCAGGTATTTTGGACTTCAACTCCCAGACATCCCAGCAAGCTTACCATCTGTTAGGAATCATGGGAGCTAAAGTCCAAAACACTTGGAGGACCAAAGGTTGGGAACCACTACTCTAGAAGCTCTCGGGAGATACATTTAGGCGGAAACCCCGCCCACGCTCCCCATGATGATATATATAACGTCTAGTTTTTCCTAATTCTTTAAAAATAATTGGAAAAAGAAGGGAAGGAATCTATCATGTCAAGGGAAATTAAAAAATTGAAATACCTGATAATCAGCCCAACTGTGCTCAACTTATATTTTCCACTTCTATATGTGACACTTTTAGAAGTACTGATGGTGTAACTGCTAATAGAGGAAGATTACAATGTGGCTGTTGTTAGTTGCTTTTAGCTGTCCTTGGGAATGCCATATTTGTGACAATGTGGACAAGTGTTAAAAATTTTCTGTCTTGTTCGATAGTTGTGGCTGAATGTAATTGATGGAAGTTTCTGTTCATCATTAGTGGTAAATGCAGTAGCATTCAAGTAATTGCAAAAAGCAGCCGTGGTCATTGTGGTACATGGAGTCATTTTGAATGGCGTCTCCTTGTAGTCTTTTGAATTAATCATGAATTCTTTCAAATTACATGTGATTAATCTGATTGTGGAAAGCAAATGGAATTGGAGGTTGTCATCGCCTCAGAAAAACTGTACCGTTTGCCATTGTGTCACTGTGTAGCAGAACGGTACATAACTATGTCATTTCTATTTTTATGTGTCTGTAACGTCAGTAACTTGTATTGCAAATGAAATAAACATGGTTTTTAATATGATAACTGGATTGCATGTATTGCAGTAGTGAGGATAATAAAATTAAGAGGCATGCTGCGCTTGTTTCAGTTTTTTTATGTGCTTACAATATTTGTGTCTTCAGTTGATTGGAAACATTAAGCAGTTAAATTCTACAAAAAAGTATGAGCTTGTATTTGAGTGCTATTTTTTTGCTGTTTTTCAATTTACCATATACATTCAAGCATAAGCCAATCCGAATGTAAGCTGAAGCACCTAATTTTACCACAAAAAAACTGGGAAAACATATTGACTTGAGTATAAGCTGAGGGTGAGAAATGCAGCAGCTACTAGTAAATTTCAAAGTAAAAATAGATAGCAGTAAAATTACATTAATTGAGGTATCACTAGGTTAAATGTTTTTGAAATTTTACATAAAACTGTAAATTAAGATAAGACTGTCCAACTGTGATTAAACCATTATTCTGACCTTCAATGTAAATGTGCTAACGTTTCCTTCCAGTAATAATAAAGTAACATAATAAATGTAATAATAATAAATAGAGTAAAATGATAATTGTAATAAAATAATAATAGAGTAAAATAATGTAAATGTAATAATAATACATAGAGTAAAATGATAAATGCAATAATAATAATAATAGAATAAAATTAAATAATAAATAACTGACTCAAGTATAAGCCCCAAAGGCTTTTTGAGCCTTAAAAAAGGTCTGAAAAACTCGGCATATACTTGAATATATATGGTAATTACTGTTGAATGAGAAACTGCTAGGTGTTTTGCAAAAAGCAATTTTTTCCATCTTTTGTAGAAGTACTTCTTCATGGTCTCTGAATTCCTTGTCTAATTGTTCTGCTTATACTGTTCTTTGTTCAATGGGAAGGTGTGCTGTTTGGATGTCAGTGATAGATATCTGCATGTAATACAGATTTACTTTGAGGGCACAATCCATCTTTCTCAGAGGAAGGTTTCCATCAGAAGAATAGGGAAAGATATAGTTTTCAGTCGGAGAGAACAGGGACCTCCCCTCCTCAAGCAGATTTGGGTACTGGGGCCACTGGTAAAAATCACCCACCTTCTTTATCCACTTCATTTTATGGATGCAAAGCAGTTGAATTGTAGGATTGTGTTTCTTAATGATGCAGCCTCCACTGCGAAGCTCAAAAAGATACCAGAATTAGGGGTTCCACATGGAAACAAAATAAAACAATTTATGTGAAACTTGTGTCCACATATGAACAATACACAAACAAGGAGCTGAGCAGAATTCAAGTCTTTTCACTCTGATTGCTGCATTTTGTATATTCTAACATTGTAATGTGTGCCCTTATCAGTGGTTCCCAATCTTTGGTCCTCCAGGTGTTTTGGACTTCATCTGCCACAATTCTTAATAGCTGGTAAGATGGCTGGGATTTCTGGGAGTTGAAGTCCAAAACACCTGGAGGACCACAGGTTGGGAACTACTACGATAGATCTTTAATATAGAATAGTAAAAAAGTCTATCTTTCAGCACCATAGGGTGAAGGCCATGAAACGTAGATACCCGGAATCCTGTGTAATAGTAATTTTACTAATGGTGTGCACAAATTTCACTGCTAAAATGGGTCAGTTAATTTTCATGAAAATAATATGTTCATGCTCTTGAAGCTTGCAGTAAGACCTTTATCACACCATAGGTTTTAGTCTATACAGTTGCAGAACTGGGGTGGTTGAGTACTCCAGTGAACACCATTATGGCACTGTCCCTTTTTCTCTGGTCTCGGCAGTCCCCTGCATTGGCATGGACTAGGCAAATTTGTCACTGCCTGAACCAACACAGCAAGGATCACCATAGGTCTCAGACAAAATGTGTCCAATTGTATATGTTTTGCTCGAAGTTTTCAATGTGTCTAATAGGGCTTTTATGGCCCATTTAAAAGGCAGGTAGTTTTGCTGCCACTATTGGTAATGTGACAGACAATACTAATTTTAGAATAAGTAGACTGTGATAAGTTGAATACATTTTATTGAAAAGCTTTTATTGACATTTCCAGGCTGGACAAAAACCAAAATAGAGAAGGGACCAGTATCCCCATAATGAGAATGGGGAAAACTGAAGAAGATCATACCGGAAGAATGAGATTCAAAAGGAGAGGAGAAAGAAAGCCAGGTCTGAGTTAGAGTGCAGTAGATATTTTAAAATATTGATGTTTTAACCTGTGTTTGTTAATGCAAGATACAAAACAACCCTCTGTGAAAGAATACATGTGGGGATCACCTGGCCTTCCAGAGATTGAACTAAAATTCCCAGCATGCCTACCTAGTCAGCATTGTCAACAGTGATGATGGGAGTTGCTTGTGGTACTCATTGTTTTACATTCCTGAAGTGTTAAATTATTCCGCCCCCCTCCCCCAAAACTTGTTTCTAATACTTTTTTCAAAATAAGAATAAATATTTTGAGTTGCTTGCAATATTGTATGGCTGATGGCAAATAATCAGTCTGTTTATAGTGTGTTTCAGAATGACTTTTAAAAATCCATCTGAGCTTGCAAAGACCTTCTACATTATTTCTTTGAATTCTAGTATAGAGATTTGGACTGATTTTTGAATAGTATGTCCAACAGAATGCAACATGGAACATTTAGGTTACAATGGTCTTTTAGAAAAACCTTTTTTTAAATATTAAGAAAAATGTCAATACATTGGTTTTACAAATAATAATAATAATAATAATTTATTTTTCTAGTGCCCTATCTCCTAAAAGGGACTCAGGAAGAGTGACTCCTGTACTGGACAGAACTTTCATGCACACACATCCATCATAACATTTCTGAGGCAGTGTATGGATACTCTTGTGTAGACTGAAGGCTTTGGCACATAGAAAATAATTAGTCACAGAATGAAAGCTTCTAGTCCACCTTAAAAATTATTACAATGCAAAAGTTACCAAATTTTATTTAAAATATGCACATTATAACACAAAGTTAATAGCAGTTTAAAAAACATTTAAAACATAATAAAATAAAGACATGACATCCTGTTAAAAGCTCCCATCTGCTGCGACATTTGAAATACTGTAAAAGGTTTCCCCTTGACATTAAGCCTAGTTGTGTCCGACTCTGGGAGTTAGTGCTCATCTCCATTTCTAAGCTGAAGAACTGGCAGCGTCCATAGACTCCTCTGAGGTCATGTTTCCGGCATGACTGCATGGAGTGCTGTTACCTTCCCGCCGGAGTGGTGCCTATTGATCACATTTGCATGTTTTCAAACTACTTGGTTGGCAGAAGCTGGGGCTAACAGCGGGAGCTCACCCCACTCCCCAGATTTGAACTGCTGACCTTTTGGTCAACAAATTCAGCAGCTCAGTGGCGTAACCCACTGCACCACCGGGGGCTCCTTTTAAATACTGTACACATCATATATATGTCTATGTGTATATGTCTGCAGTATTACCCCTGTATATGTGAGTCTGCTACCTGAAGTTTCTTACCAAAAATACATGCTTTAGGTATTTTCTAGGTACAACTTGATTCAGTTGTATGCTTCTGCCAGAAGTAGTCTATTTCAGTGTGGTTTGTGATTGATTGATTCATCAGTGGTTAAAGGGTTTTAAATTGTTGGGAAAATCAATGACTAAAATTTGCCTGCCAGACAGAACCCCATTCTTCCCAAAGCTTCCTGTGAAGTCTAAGTCTTCAGATATGATCTCTACCCTTCTCTATCTCATTCAGGGAAGATGATCTTACAATATACTTTATTTGAGGCTTAACCTAAATGGGGAATAGACTTCTTTTCACTTTGGAGCTACACTGTTCATTTGGGCTTTAGTTTGCTTGTGTGTGGGCCCATGTATGCACACTGCAAGATTTATTCCTTCTTTTCAGTGAAGCCCTTTGCCCAACTTGGCATGGGCTCAAAATCACAAAAAATTTAGAGGCAACAGATACAAGCTGAGAAGGCACCCATCTGCCCACGCAGAGCACAGAATGAAAGGAGATGGTTTTCCTCTTCATAGCAGCTGTGATCCATAAACTTAAGAGAAAGTTCAGGAATAATAATTTGTATCACTCCCCCCCCAATGGTGGATATCTGCTATCTCAATAGAGAAAAGTAGTCAAATGTATGGACATAGGTAGGGAAGTTATTTTGCTGGTGTTTCACAAGTTTCTTTCTGCTTAGTTTTTAAAAAAATCTCCTGAAGCAAGAGTAGAAATCTCTGTTAGGTTGTCTGGAAGCAAAGTGATAAATCGCACCAAGGCTGGGAAATCACGGCAGCAGAATCAAAGACTGATATCAGCCAAACTTCAGGTAAGACTTGGAGGTCACATCCATTCTTGGGCAGAGAGTCCCAAAGATATATCAACATATGATCATTTTACAGTTTGCTGCTACATTTGAAAACTCTCTATATCAGTGTTAGGAGATTTACAAAATACAAAGGTTCTCACATACCATTTCTGCCTTCCCTTAAAGTATAATAGTGCCTGGATTGGGTGACTGGTAAGACTTGTTTTTGAATGGGAAGGTCATTTAGACAAGAGGGCCTTGCAAGTAATTATAACTTTTATCTTTTGGTTAGCTATCACTATTTAGATGCAACATGTAAAAAAAACCCACCATCAGCAAGCTTCATATAACTTAATAATGTCTTTGTTTTACACCAAAACCTCAGTATTTGTAATATGTTGAAAAGAATGTACCTGCTTCAATGCATTGGGGACAACCCATGGGCGTTCCACTGCAAGGAAATCAACAGAGTCTGAACATTAAGCATATCCTCCTGTATGAGCTGTTTTTCTCCAGTTCCTCTGCTTTGAAGTCTTTAGAACTAATGGTATATCAGCCAATGAATCTCTTATATACCGTGTTTCCCGAGTATGTACACCCCGATTGTAAGACGTATCGGGGTGTCAGGGGTCGGCTAATGTAAGCCGTACCCTGAATGTAAGCCGTACCCCGGCCGCCGCCACTCAGTCCCGCCTCCTCCGGTCCCGCCTCCCCGCCCGCGCTTCCCCCGCCGCCGCTTGCCTCCGCCGCTGCTGCTTGCCGCCGCCTCCCTCCCCCCGCCGCCTCCCCGCCGCCACTTTGCCGCCGCCTCCCTCGCCTCTGGTGCCGCCTACCTCCGCCGCCGCTTGCCTCCGCCGCCGCTTGCCTCCGCCGCCGCTTGCCTTCGCCGCCGCTTGGCACCGCCGCGCTTGGCACCGCCGCCGCTGGCACCGCCGCCGCTGGCATTCGCGCATGGGCAGAAGGCCTGAGCGCGCCGCGCCAGCGCGCGTCAGCGCGGCTGCGCTAGCGCGCCTTCGTCGCCAGACGCGCTCAGTACCTTCGCCCATGCGCAGACATTCGCGCATGGGCAGAAGGCCTGAGTGCGCCCGCGCAGCCCGGCGCCTGGCGCAGGCGTGGGGCCGCTATGGAGGAGGAGGCAAGCGGCGGCGGTGCCAAGCGGCGGCGGAGGCAAGCGGCGGCGGAGGTAGGCGGCACCGGAGGCGGAGGGAGGCAGCGGCAAGTGGCGGCGGGGGAGGCGGCACCGAGGCGGAGGGAGGCGGCGGCAGTGGCAAGTGGCGGCGGGGGGGACTGGAGGCGGAGGAGGAGGCAAGCGGCGGGCGGAGGAGGCGGAGGAGGAGGAGGCGGCCAAGGGGAAAGGCTTACTTTCGGGGTACGGTAATGTAAGCCGTACCCCGAAAGTAAGCCGTAGGGGGGATTTGGGGGGTCAAAAGAAAGTAAGACGCTGTCTTACTTTCGGGGAAACACGGTAGTTGTTGACTTTGTTAAAGGTCTGTTTTTTAAGAGGTTGAAAGAACATTTCTAACATTTGTTTACTGTGTTGTCGAAGGCTTTCATGTCCGGAATAGCTGGGTTGCTGTGAGTTTTCCGGGCTGTATGGTCATATTCCAGAAGCATTTTCTCCTGATGTTTACTAATTACACATATGAAGAAAAGCTACTTTTGGATGAAAGTAGTCAGTTCCCCAGCCAGCATGGCTACTATATTTTTAATAGGAAGTTATCTTAAGTGCCACTATGTTGGAAGCCAAAGGTACAGTGTAGAAAACCTGGAATAGATCATGTGATTGATCTATGCCTACAGGCCAAATTACATGCTATGCACAAACATTCATAATGACTATCTGGTTTTAGAACAGAAGGTTGATATGGGTGTTACTTGGTCAAGGGGAGTCCTTTTTTCCCCACCTGCCATTTCTTCAGTCCAAATCACTTCCAGGTGAAGGTTTTATTCTTGCCTCACATCATTGAGCTTACACAGCATCCAAATACTATAATCTTATTTAAATCCCTGAGAGAAAGGTGGAGGAACCATGCAGTGTCTTTTGATTGTTTGAATTAGGAACCATCTGTCTAAAAGTATAGAAACAGGGAAGTCTGATGAAAGCAAGACAAATGCAGACTAATATTTATTTATTTATTATTCAATCTTATATTCCGCTCCTCCCTGCAGGCTCGGGGCGGATCACAACAAGAATAAAATGCACAATAAAATATAAATAGTAATAAAACTGATTTGATAGGTGAGGAGGTTCTAAAGAACATCCTTTCTTGCATCTGTCTAGTTCAGATCATGAACTGGCTTAACTCAGAACATTTCTGTATAATTGATTCAAAAGTATTATTTGCAGTCATGCTGGCCATATTACCTTGAAGGCATCTACTGACAATCCTGGCTCTTCAGCTTAGAAATGGAGATGAGCACCATCCCCCAGATTCGGACACGACTAGGCTTAATGTCAAGGAGAAACCTTTACTTTAGTAATACTATTTTAGAATTGTAAGGTTTTAAGAAGAAAAGCAAGCTTCTCTTGAGATACAAGTTATCTAGCAATTGCATTTTTATTCCTCAGCATTGGAGATCACAGTCTTTGCTTCATGTACGCCCCTGTCCCTTTGCGGCCCCAACATGTACCGCACATAGAGGCTTGTATTATCCTGGATGACTGGGATTGCTAGCAGCAAAGGAATGGAGTGGGATAATGAAAAACAATGGGATGGAGCGAGGGACAGTGTTAATGCCCCTGCGGTTTTTAAGGCTTGTAATTGGAAATGACAATTGTTGGCCTGAATGATCCCTATTCTAACTTGTACTGATTGCTGACAAACATCCCCATGTGCATGAGAAAGCAGAGGAATGGCTTATACCAGAGGTTCTCAAACTTTTAAAGTAGAGGGCCAGTTCATGGTCCCTTAGACTGTTGGGAGGCTAGACTATAGTTGTAAACAAAATGAATAAATTCCTTTGCAAACTGAACATACCTTATTTGTAGTGCAAATACAAATGAAAGAATAGTACAATATTTGAAATTAAGAACAATTTTGACCAACATACTGTATACTTAGTAATATTCAATGGGAAGTGTGGGCTTCTTTTGACTGATGAGACAATCAAGTTAAATAGGATTGTTGCTGCTGTGTGCCTTCAAGTCATTTCAGACTTAGGGCAACTCTAAGTCTAAAGTTTAGGTCAAGGGCTGAGGAAATAACCTTAGAGGAACACATCTGACCCATGGGCCTTAGTTTACGGACTCTTGGCTTATACTGTTCTAGAACATAGCTAATCACAATAGTTTTCCCTGGACCAGTGACAGCCTTGGTAAGCTTAGGGAAGATAGAAAGAATTGTATCCAATGGACACAAGTATGGTGCCAGACCTTGGCACATTTGGGGAAATACTGTTATTCTCCACTCATCAGATATCTTCATAAGCACAGGTCTATTCTATATTAGAAGGTTGTATTAGCAAAACTGATTTCATGTGCAGCCAGCTATCCTCATTTTCTGGGTTAGAAGCACAGGCCCATACGAAAAGTGAAAAACCATGAATTTTTTTAACTTCAGAAAAAATCTCTTTAGGAATGTTTAGGTCTTCCCAGTATAACCCTGTGGTCAACTTCTACTGGAGACTGACCATAGAATCGCATTGGAGGTGATTACTAGAGAGAACTAAAGGGAGTTGATCATAGAGTTACACTGGAGGGCCTAAAGGATACTAGAGAAAACTTTAACAATCAAATCTGCAGAAGTCAAACCTGCAAATGTTCAGGGACTATTGTATACTTTATATAGTGTATTCTTCATAGGGCTATTCTTTAGTACAGCTGGAAATGTTTAACATTCAGAATACTGCCCACTCTCAAAGAAACCAAGAATATACTGTATTTAAGAATTTGTGTTGGTTTCGGTCATTGTGCAGAATTCATTGAGATTAAAGTCCTGATTATAACCTACAGTGCCATGTAGCCTGGGGCCTGGTTACCAAGGACACTGCTCCCAGTGACCTGCTGCTCCTCATCCCGTTGCACCCTCTATATTTTTGAGAGACTAGCCTCTGTACTTCAGGTTGGGACTGCATGTTATTGAGCTCCCTGCCCCATGCACGTTTCATGTGTCTTGGACACCTCTAGACATATTTGGTTGGCCTCAATATTCACATTGAATATTTCTTTATTCACTCTGCTACACACAGTTCTATAGGAATTGAGGTTTCTCGGTTGGAGCTGGTGTCAGTTCCTTTAAAATTAAGAGAATGCAGCACAACTTCATGATGCCTTAGAGCTTTTAAAAAGAAAATGTGTTCTCTCCTGATGAATATGTGGTAGCGTCCATCTGAAGAATCATGGTGTTGTTTTCTACCCATGTTAAAATCTTTAGCCAAGTAGTAGAACAAAGCTTCGGACCTCTCTGCAAGGATTCTACATTAATCAGTGTTAATTTCAGGTAAGGGTAGCCAATGTATTACAAGTGGTAGGTTGATTGATTCAATCTCTTCAGTTCATTTAATTAGAGTCTATTGAAGTTTTAAAATATATTTGGAGTATTTTAAGGTAATATGGTACCTAGATGAATCCACTAGAAACCTTTGTTTGAATAAATTTAGTCACACAATCATTGTAGGCGGGAATATTAGACCCAAAAAACAATGTATGGAAGAAATGCTATTATTACATTTATTTATGCCCTGCTTTTTCTCTCCACAAGGAGACTTAAAACAGCCTACATTAAAAGCATTTTAATACAATTTAAAATCTACAGATATACAAACATTAAAACAGAATGAAATATTTTTATATTGCTTCTTCAATGCATGTTCTACAGAGATCTTAGATCCAATCTCATTGGACCATGGCTTTTAAAGTACCCGGGGCGCAGTGAAAGATGTTATTCCACCCTGCTGCTTTCGGACTCTAGCACTGCAATGACTTACAGTGTTGCTAAGTTCTGTGCTGCTGCTCTTAAAATCAGACGGGTGATGATTGACACCGTAAGGCAACAATATCCTGTCTTTTAAAATATTTTTTATACTGATTTCTAGTCTGATTTTAAATAACTGTTTACTGGGGAGTTGTCCTTCTCCTCTTAGGGCGCTTGTGCCCGCTTTGTGCTGGTCTGTGACCGTAATAAAGTTTTGATTTGATTTGAAATATTTTTAAAATGGTGTGTGTGTGTACATGGAAACATTTACACCAAATTAAAATTATAGACTAAAAGTCTAAAGATGTATAGTATAGAGTAGGAAACAAAAGTAATGCCAAGAAATTACTACTGTGTTTCAAAAGTTCAGTCAGTCAGTCAGTCAGTAGCCTTTATTTCGGTCAACAAACCATCGGCTAAGTCAGGTGAAAATAGAACCATAGAATACAACATTTAAGAAATTAATAACATTGCATTTGGGTTATGATTAATAAGAATCGGTTGAATGACTGTCTTTATCATTTAAAACAGGAACTGATTGCCAATTAATAGTAAGTTTCAAAAGTTGAAGCCAATTACAAGCAAAATTCATATGAATGAACTATATGAATTATAATATAATTATAATATGAAAGTGTTCACATAAGTGCACACACATATTCACATACACATGTTCAAAGATACTTGTTCATTCTAATAAACTGTCATGTGTGTGTGTGTGTGTGTGTGTATTTTATGACCTAAAATCTGGATATGCATAGTCATTTTTGTTTTAAAGTGGAAGTCCCGTGGCCTGCAGATCTGCAACTTGTACTGACTGGCCTGTAGAATGCACCTTAGGATTGAATGGCAGTGATGTGAAAACAGGCACCAGTGTGTGCATCCCCGTCCACCATTTCATAATATAGGGTGTGATCACCCACATTTTCTTGCATCTCAGTGGCATGTCAGAATCAAATTAGTATAGATGTAGTGGCTGCATTGCACGTGGAATCATTCAGTAGGCACATACATACAAGTCCTTCCATCCAAGACTCCTGAACAGACTTAGTCGTGGGCAGGCATGTAGCCGGGGGTTAAGGGGCTTCAGCCCCCGAAATGCTCAGGGTGGTCCGCAAAAGGCCTTACTGGTACATTATTTAAACTGTTATGTTTATTCATATAATGATCTGATCACCATGCTCATTATATCCCACATTAATGGGGTTATTGGGATAACAATACAAAAGGTTTGCTAGGGTAGACCCTCTTCCACCCAGTCTCAGCCCCCCCCCCCCAAAAACAAAATCCTGGCTACGGCCCTGGTCGTGGGGAACATGAATTAACTTATGGCACCAGCTGCTAAGGATAGAAATAAATGGGCAGGGCTTTCTGTTGAACATTGGGAGGAGTTGGCAGCTGGACTTGTATTTGAATTGATATTTAATATTCATAAATGAGCTTACACTATTGGAGGTTAGTGAGAGAGCCAAGCTTGCAGGTCCTATTAACAATTTATTGTGAAATCTGAAACACCTTGAAAGGTTTCTCATGCTAGATGAATGGGCAGTGCCATTAAAATGCAGTTCAGTGGATATCTGCAAAAAATGGGTTGCGAAACAAAATCTTTATGGATACCTCCGTGGATATGCCGATTTATATCTGAAGTATCTGTGACTGTTCAGGAAAGAGATCTTGATTCAGTGAGAGCAGAGTTATTAAAGCAAACTGGTATGTATGAGTGGCAAGCATACTAATACAATAAATAGATGGCCTGGCCATATTTGAAGTACTGTATACAATTTGTGCTATAGCACTGTAAAAAACATTTGGAAAAGAAAAACTCAATTCCACGGCAGTGTATGGTTAGAATACAGGCCTAGGATTAGGAAAACCAGGTTCAAAATCCCCATGAAGCCCTGAAGCTTACTCGGATTACTTTGAACCAGTCAGTTGCTTTTAGCCTTGCTTCACAGGGCAGTTGTGATTGGATAATATGGGGGAAGACCCACATGCCTTTATTCCTTTGGGAAAATATGGGACTTACTTTCCTCTGAAGAATGTGCTTGGGAATTTCTAGTAGCGGGGGAGATGATTAAGTGTGGGTGGGAGATGACTTGAAAAATGTTTGTAAAATCACAGTTGTAGAGAAAGTGGATAGAAAGTTTTCTGTATTTGAACCTGTTATTCCAACAGTATTTTATTTGCTACAGATAAAAGTCATTATTTTACACAAAAGCCACTTCAGGCTTTTCAAATGTGTGCAAAGTAAACAGAGGAGGCGCATGTTCCCTTTGCTCAGCGCCCCTCCAGGGTTGCATTTGCAAGACAAGAACTTTTGCTGTCTAGTTTAAAACCCTTAGAGGTCAGTGCTCTGGATTTCAGTATTTCCACGAACAGAAGAGGCACTTTCGTTGAGAAAGCCAACCTCCATGAATAGAAAGTAATAGAAGTACATGAGAAAGGAGCTGGGTGAATGTGCTGTGTTTTCCTTGTAGCATTGCACAGATCTGGTGCTTCTTTTAGATTCTCTCAGGATGAACTAAGCTCTTGCCTTTCACTACAGAGAGGAGGAGATGGTTCCCTTTTTTGTTGATAAAAGTCAAATTACAGTATTTACAATTGACCCCTGGATATGTTGACCCAGGTTTCTTAACCTGATTTCTTTGACTAAAATTTCTAGATTCCCAATCTTTTTTTGACCAGGGCCCACTTGAACAGGAACCATTTTGACCAGGGACCACTCTCCCAACATTAGTACTTAAAGGGGTGGGGCAGGTCAGCTCTATGAAAAGGAGTGGAAATAAAAGAGAAAGGAGGTTTGCAGACCAGATTGTCATTCTTGTGGCCCACAGGTTGAGAACCACTGGTATATAGGATGTTTTTCAAAATGTGTTTACAAAGCCAAAACAGTTGAACATGATTCCCCTTGTCCCACCCGTCTATTTAATGACAGTGCAGCCAAACATCTACATGCCACTAGACTTAATTTTTAAAAGGAGACATGAAAAGGAAGAAGAATCTGAGGAAATCCTATGTCCCAATTCTTATAAATTGTTCAAGGAATGGAATTATGGATCAAGAAAACATGGTGTAAACCTTTTTCATGCAGAACTACATTAGTGCCCACAATGCAACCACACTCACCTTGTTTGGTAGCTCCTCCAGTGTAGCCATTTCAGAGTAGGAGGAGTGCAGAGGATCAACAGAATGTTTTAAAAGCCATTGTAGATAACATGCTATCAGATTTTTTGTGTGTGTCAGGAGTGACTTGAGAAACTGCAAGTTGCTTCTGGTGTGAGAGAATTGGCAGTCTGCAAGGACATTGCCCAGGGGACGCCCGGATGTTTGATGTTTTACCATCCTTGTGGGAGGTTTCTCTCATGTCCCTGCATGGGTAGCTGGAGCTGACAGAGGGACCTCAACCTGCTGTCCTCGGATTTGAACCACTGCCGGCACAAAGGTTTAACCTATTGTGCCACCGGGGGCTCTGGTGATCCTATCAGTGACCCTAGCTAAAGGAAAGCAATATCACAGTGACATTACTACTGAGTCCTAATTTTCCCTGAGACAGAAATGACTGCCCTGGGAACACTACAGAACTGAAAATGTGGATTTGCAACGAACTTTTGGTCATTATGCTATCAGTTGAGACTTCCTACGTGCCCAATGATCAAAATAACTATTGTGATAGCAGAAACTGGACTTACCTGCCTTAAAAGGGCCACATGCGGTTTGATCGTAGAAGTTAAGCAGAGTCAGCTCTGGTTAGTAATTAGGTATGAGACTAAGTGAAATCCACGTTTTGAAGGCTATATATCAGAAGAAAGAACTGGAGAAACCACTTTTGAATATTCCTTGACAAACGTCACAGTTAACAGGCTACATGACTGGCCTACACAAAACTAGACTCACCCTAGAGTCATTTTTCAACTGCTAAAGTTATATTATTCTTTTAAAATTTAAATTCTGTTACTTTACTAACAATTAACAGTATGGCATAGTGACATAATGTTAACTTTTTTTTCAATACAACAAATAAACCCACCAGGCATTGCATACTATTTCCCCCAAAAGAAAGATTTTCAGGGTTTATATGAAATATTTGGTTCATAAATTCAGTGTGAGAAAATAACAATTCATTTCCCATTCAACTAAGTATGTTTCATAGGTCCAAATGCAATTGTGAAGGAGGTGGAAATTCCCCACTGTCATAGATGAAATGAATAAAAGGAAACCATGTTGAAAAGAAGCGTGATTTATAAAATTTGTTCTTGACATGTCTTGCTGAAATGACTCCTGGGCGAATCTGTTTCAAACAGTTTTTGAGGGAGGAGAAATCAAAGGGCAGTTGCTACCAACCAGGATGGTGAAGTGGCCTCCTTGTCACATGGATCAGGTCCTTATTGTTATCCTTTTCTGTTGCTCCTACATTGTGGACAGGTAATGGAGAGCTTGAACAAAAAGAAACTGCTATCCCCAATGAATTAAACGAGTGCCTCATTTGTACTTATGGTTTTAAAGATTACTTTTATAAGTTATTTTTTCTAAGGAATTTTTCCCATTCCCATTTACCTTTTTAAACTTTATCTGGCAATGGAGGGTGTATCTACATCAGGGGTGCTCACACTTTTTCAGCATGTGATCTACTCTTAAAGCAACCAAGTCCAAAAGATCTACCTGCTGCCGCGCGTGCTCTTGCTGCTGTTTTCTGCCCACGCAGTGCTTTTTCTGCCTGTGGGGCATTGCAGGAAGGAGAAAGCATGAGGCGGTGCATCCAGAGGGAGTACTCCGCCCTGCCTGTCTCGCCAGCAACGGAGGCTGCACAGCTGCTTCTGGACGAGAGAGAGGCAGGGCGCTCCCTCCAGAGGCCCCACCTCGTGCTTCCTTCCTGCAATGCCCCGCAGACGAAAGAAGCACTGCGAGAGCGGAAGCCAGCAGCAGGAGCGCGGGTGTGTGCACGCATGGCAGGAGCACCCCATCCGGCTGGTGAGGCCCGAAGATCACCTGGAAGAGGGCCGAAGATCTACTAGTAGCTCCTGAGCTACCTAATGAGCACCCCTGGTCTACATTGTAAAGTTAATTCAGTTTGTTTCTATTTTAACTGTTATGACTCCATGCTATGGAGTCCTGGGATTTGTAGTTTTACAATGTCTTCAGCTGCCTCTTTGGTCCCTCCCCAAACTGCAGCTTCCCAAAACCCAGAGCATTGAACCAAAGTAGTGTCATACTGCATTAATTTTACAGCATAGATACACACAGAGTTAATTTATACCATCACCAAGTAACTTTTCCAATAATCTGAACATGTCTTTTTCCAAATAGCCTTTTCCAAACGTCCCAGATTTGGGGTTGCATTTCATGCCTTTTAAATATATGCTGTGCTGGCGTAATGAGCTAAACCCTTGTGCTGACTGAAATGCTGACCAGTTGGTGGTTTGAATCCATGAGACGGGGTGAGCTCCTGTCTGTCAGCTCCAGCTTCCCATGCTGAGACATGAGAGAAGTCTCCCACAGCATGGTAACATTCAGGTGTCCCCTGGGCAACATCCCTGCAGACTGCCAATTCTCTCAAACTAGAAGTGACTTGCAGTTTTTCAAGTCGCTTCTGACACGATTTTAAAAATGAGTAAAAATTGAAAACTTTCAAAATATCAAATATGTATTCTGTATTTTGACCAGAAGGTGGCACTCAGTCTCCACAGACAGTGGACTAAAAGAAGATGGCATGAATGGAATGTAACTGAAAAACAGGGCTATTAAATATTTGCATGCATTTCCTCACAGTTACACATCACAGTGCAGAACTTTTATCTCCTCAGCCTTGGATGTAAGAACAGCCCGAATAGCAAGGCTTATTTGATTTGCTGTTTTCTGATGTGTTTTGGCACACTCTTAGCAACTTTGCACTGACAACTGGACAGTTCACTTCATGCATTCTGTGTCTTGGACTTGATGCTGAAATTTAAGAATAAATGTTCATAAACGTTGCCTTATAAGTTCATAAATGTTGCCTTATAAGAATGCTTGTCAGGTTACCTTAGCTGACACAACGCCTCACATCCTAGGCTTTTGCCTGAACCACTACTTTGTCTTCACTGTTGAGTCTGCAAATGTGAGTAATGGTGCTACCATGCACCCGTGGGAGATTAGGCCTCCGAGAGAAAATTAATAGCATGCTGCTCTTTGTTCCTTTATAAACTTTTGGCCAAGCAGGTTCCCAGAGTTTCTTAATAAGGCTTAGTTAATCCTGACAAGGTATTTTTCTTTTCCTTTGCAACAGGGAAACATTCGGTAGAAATCCTTTCCCCAAAATTTTAATTATGAAACCATTTCTTTAAGAACCGAAGGAGACAGACAGTGCACCTGGTCAGGCCAAGGCCTATCTAGTGGAGCATCCCACTTCCATTGATAGTCAACCAGATGCATATGATAAATCCACAAGGACAACACAAGAGGAGCAGTCCTCCCTTTTTCCCCCCAGCACCTGGCATTTAGAGGAATGATGCATTTGATCTTGATGATAGCACATAGCCATCATGACTTGTCTTTAACAGACTTGATGCCCTTGACTTTTAGATTTGCTTTTAAAGCTAAATTTGTGGCTTCTTGTGGAAATGAAGATGGGACTGAATAGCCCTTGTGGCCTTTTCCAACTATGAGTCTATTGATGTTGTAGCTTAACTGTGCGAGATAGATTAATGTATTAATCTGTGTTTAATGGTCATGAAGGTTAACAGTGTGACATCAAGGGACCACTGGCAAGAAGGGAATACATAGCATATTGCCTCCTTTTTGCCATCTTGCTTAAATGAGCAAAAGTGTGGTTATGTTATGTATGATTAAATATCAAGGGCTTGGCAATGAGCCTCCTCTCTATGAATGACCAATAGTAGACTTGTAGGTCAATTAATTGGAAGACAAGATATAGAATGTTCTCTGAAGCTACAGTCACCTAAATCTGGGACAAAATGAGGGCAGTGTCCATCCCAAGAAGTTCAGCTGCAAGGGCGCAAAACTTCCAATATTGCAGTATTGAAAAGCATTCACACTTAGAACTCTTATTTTTGATGTGTTTGGTAATTTTGCCTGATCCCTTTTCTTTGGGTGCCTAACTGTGTTTCTAAATATTCAACTGAAGTTTAACAGTATTGAAATGCTAGAGATTTGGGAACTAACGACAAATTTCACTGGGGACGCAGAATTCTCATGGGGGTAATGTGTTCATTGGTCCCTTCATCGCTGGGACTTGGCAAAGTGTGTTCTCACTCCCATTTATTGCCCTCAATCTCAACAAATTGCCTTTTAGGTACAGGGAGTGTGTCCTGGATATTTGAAAGAGCATCAGTTTGCTTTTTAATAGGTTGTAGCACCCCCCTCCCTTGTTTAGCATTAAAAGAACACCTGTTTCAAAATCCAAAGTAGACTTCTTGCTACTTCTGGGGTTCCCCCTCCCCCCTTCCAATTTTTAGAATCCTAAGGCAGAAAACTGGTTGTTGGATCTGCCATAGCAAGTTTTTTCCTCCGTGTCAGGAGTGACTTGAGAAACTGCAAGTTGCTTCTGGTGTGATAAAATTGGCTGTCTGCAAAGACATTGCCCAGGGGAAGCCTGGTGAAATCAACTGTTTGAGTCATGGCACTGATAATGAGACTAACCTGTACAATCAGTAAAAGCACAGGCTTGTGATAACACTCTGTAACACACATTTTTTGTGTGTGAAGTGTAAGGTTTGACAGTTTGGGGGTGTATAAAGAAAGGAACAAATTGTCCATTTCTATTCAGCAGTGTTGCATGAGTAATGAGGTCATTAAGAAGCGAAAGGGTACATGTAAGATCATAAGTGATTTTACAGTTAATGGAATGTGATGCAAAGAGGCAGTAGTGCTTCAAATTTATGTCAGGTTTTTGTCATTCATTCGTCCATCCGTCCATAGCTGAGTTGGGCAAAGTGCAGTCTGTGAGGCACGTGGGGCTCCTAGAGCTGCCTGTTGAATTGTCTGTTATCTCTCCAAACAATTTTTCAGCTTCAGAACGCAACCTGCATTCTCAAAAGTCAGACGGAGGGCATGCTTTTTCACTTAAATACTACTTTCCCAGATCCTGGAAATGTTTTAGGACAGAAAAAAAGCATTTTTTGTTTTTAAATAAGACATGGCCATCTCATCCCATTCTGTTTCCAAATAGACTTACCCCCTAAAATAGGTTTATGTGAGAAGTGGGGTGAGGGAAACAAGAAAGATTTAAATAGCAATTGGTACCATTTTACTATTTTGAGAGTGCTTTATTTTTCCACAGTGTAAGGGATCAGAGTGGATACATCCCCACCAAAGTCCTGGCAAAATCCAAAAAGGGTCCTGGACCATTGCGTGTTGTCCATGCCAATCTATATAAGGCATGAGAAACTAAACTGCATGTCATTATTCATACAGCATGGAACTTTGGGTTTACATCATGTTGGACATTTCCCAAGTGTTCAGAAAGTGCATTTGTGTGTAACTGCTAAAAGTTTTCACTCTTCAGCAAAGTAAGTTTTAACATTGATGATCTTAAAAGAAAAGAGTTTGGCCCATACTAATTGTGATTTTTAGTAGTACATGAAATGCTTTGAAATGAAGGAAAAGCTGGTCAGTGACTTGTAACATTGTTTTCATTACCCTGGGAAACAACCAACATACTCTGAGGAAGAGTCCCCTCACCCCAAAGTAAACAGCAGTTAGTTCCTCAATACAACTAAATGTGCAAGGTTCAACTTTTGAAAGTGCTTTCCTTTTTTAGAGACAAGTACAACTTGTTCCTGAATAATACGGAATAGAAGTAGACTTAAAAGCAAGAGATGCTTTCTCATTTAAAGCCTCCAAGAGGCAGCAAATGAGATCTCCTTTGGCACACAAATGGCTCTGATCCCTTTGGGGAAGGCTGCCCTGCTGATTGGTTGGGGCAGCTTCTGTATTCAAGGGATCAGAGCTGGATTTCCCACCAGCCTCTGTGATGATGGGTTTGATGTCAAGGGCGAGGAAGAGAAAAGACAGCTGCAGCAGACTGTGTGGCGCCACCCACACACCTGTTCGCTTTGGTGAAAGTGTTACAGCCCTCAGGTGAGATTTCTGCCTTTCACTGTAAGAGTCCCCAGAGCACAGCAACCCTGCCGTCACAGCCAGGTGCCTTGGCAGTGCATCACCAGCATATGTCATTTTTACTCAAACTTTGCATTGCATTTCCTCTTCTCTAGCTTACCTCTGCTGAACCTGTTAGCATATAGGCATCAAAAAGGAGTGTTGGGAGCTGAACACATCCCATTAACTTCTACATTAGGAGTCAGGTCTTACAGATAGGATGAAAGGAGCAGAATCACAAGTAACAGCCTATCAATCTTGCATTCATGTGTCCTCCTTAAATTCTGCTGTGAAGTCACTGCAATCCAGACAACATAGATCTGTGCAGGATTACCGCCTTAAGGCAGTTCCACAAAACACAGCTTAATTCTTTTTTGTGGGAGAGAATGCTGCTTAGAGCAGCCAAAGTTTAATCAATAACATGAGGGTGACTTTCCTCCCATTTCTCAGCAGTTTAGTCATATAGGGAAGCTGCTGCAACTGATTAACCAATACCCTCTTTCCTAGACGTATTGCAAAGATTCATGCAAACTAAGTTTCAATGAATACTTCATCAGCTTTTGCATTAAAAGTTTTTACAGAAACTCAGCAATTCAGAAAGGGAGCAGCTATTTGCAAACATTTCATTTGTGTGTCATAAGATGCAAAAGACCAAGTGAACCAGAGTTTGGGAAGTTCACACAAGGCAACCACAGAGTAAAAGCCAAGACAGCTTTCTCTGGCTTAGAATAGAGCTTGATTTCGCCAGTTTCAAGATAAATGAACAACTTAAAGCATCTTCATCTACAAAATCTCAGGAGCTGATTGATCACCCATTTCATTTGTTTTCAAAATTGACCAAAGTACCCATTTTAGGTCCTTTATTTACACACATCCTAAATATACTTTATTTTCACTGTTTTCAGTATAAAAAAAACTGATAGTCCCTAGGAATAAAGCAACCCAAGCTGTTCAATAAGCACACATGATTTATTTTGATCTTGTATAAAAAAGGTTAAGTTTACAACTAAACTTTTATAAAAAGTTCAGCATGATTACGTACATCATTACACTTTCTGCAGAAATGCACATTTCTGCTACTCTCTGAGAAAAACTCTAATTAAAGAGTTCAGAGTTTCGTTCCCACATTTATATATATATATAAATATATACAAAGCATTCAGTCCTAACATTTGTGTCAAAAGAAGATAATTTTTTGACAAAAGACTTCACTGAAAAACTGAACACTAAAATCCTTCGAGTACTCACGCTCCACCTTTTTGGAGAAAAAAGGCAAAGTCTGCTTAAACATGGGCAATTCCTTAAGATATTTCTTATATATTTAATTGCGCTCCCCGTTGTGGGAATAGTATATAAACGAAGCCTTCCAACTAGGGAAAGGGCAATTTTTTAAAAGTCTGTTCATAAATAATTAAGATTAGTCCACGGTGTGTCGAACAAGGGAGGTGGTGGCGGTGTCTTCATATTTTAGTCTTGAAAAGTGTCCGTTTATAATTGGATATGGATTTCCCCTCTAGGTACAGCTGAAAATTGGATTCAGCAGCTTGCAAAATAAAAAGAGGAAAAAAAGCTGTCTCTTCTTGTGCAAAAAAAAATATCTGCAAACACCTGCAAAAGATTGAAGAGAGACATATTTAGAAGAATGCTAACAGGGCAGAGATCCGGACAGACTGGCGCCAGAGAGGAAGCCACAGTTTGAACATTTAACCAAACACTTAAAGATTGGGCAAACCCTGGTGTCCAGATGCAGTATGAGCACTCAAATATGCCTCCTCCTCCCTCGCTTGTTCTCTCACATACAAATAATATGAAGCAGAAACATGTTTTGGGGGCATGCAACTGGCAGAAAAGCAAACTCCCTATACGGTCACACGGACAACAGACAGGAACCTACTTGGAACAATAAACTGATTACAAGTTCTTTAGCCTATACCAGGAACAATCCTCTCTATCACATGCGTTCACTGGGATAAACTTTGAGAAGTCTGGGTTGCTGTGAGTTTTCCAAGCTGTATGGCTATGTTCCAGAAGCATTCTGTCCTGACGTTTCGCCTGCATCTACGGCAAGCATCCTCAGAGGTTGTGAGGACCTCACAACCTCTGAGGATGCTTGCCGTAGATGCAGGCGAAACGTCAGGACAGAATGCTTCTGGAACATAGCCATACAGCTTGGAAAACTCACAGCAACCCAACGATTCTGGCCATGAGAGCCTTCGACAATACTTTGAAAAGTCTGTGTCTCAATTCATAGCAAACCATACAAGAGTGAGCACATTATGGTACATAGCAGGCTGGATATACACCATACAATGCAGTTTAGATGATCCAATAACCATATCATGAATTACATGGCACTGAACTGCATTATATGGATTCACATTGATCATATCATGCAGGTTCAAAGGGCTGGATCTACAGTGTAGATAGATCCAGCCCTAGATTAACAGAAGCTCACATGGATTATCTAATTTGGCACTGAAGTTTTTCCAACACCCGGACCTCCCAAAACTTTAAATTTAGTGAAAACAAAAATTCACAGAAACTTGAGCACTTACCGATTTCCTTCTAGCCACAAAGTGCTTTGCTGTCATTTGACATTAACTCTGAGGGGAATTCAGCTGCCTGCAAAGAGGGGAAGGGAGGGAGGGAGAAGAGGAGGAGATGTTAAGATGCTTAAGAGCCCAAGAAGGAAGCCTAGGCAGGGAGGGAAAGAGGGAGGACAGCAGATTACCACCAAGGCCCTGGACGTGACCAAACAGAAGTACCAGAGCTGCCACTTAAGGCAAAATACTTTAAAAAATAGACAAGGAGGTTGCAATGCAATCAAGGTTTCCCCTCTGGTTGGAAAAAGGCAACGTTCTGAACCAATGCCATTTGAACAGATGGGAAAAGCATGAGCATGGGGTTCCTCTATGAATGCTACACTGTGGAATGCCACGGTTCAATGCTATGGAGGATCAGGGGAGTTGTAGTTTGACAAGGTCTTTAGAAGTCTAAGGAGTACTACAATTTGAACAGATGGGAGAAGCATGTACACAGGGTGCCTCTATCTACACTGGAGAACACATGCAGTTTGGCTGCCATGGTTCAATGGGGTGATTCTATCTATACTGTGGAATGAATGCAGTCGTGCTGTTATAGTTCAATGCTATGGGGATCAGGAGATCTGTAGTTTGATAAGGTCTTTATAAGTCTAAGGAGTACTACAATGTGAACAGATGGGAGAAGCATGTGCATGGGGTGCCTCTACCTTTTCTACACTGTGGAACTAATGAACTTTGGCTGCCATGGTTCAATGCTATGGAGGATCAGGGGAGTTGTAGTTTTAACAAGGTTCTTTCCAAGTCTAAGGAGTACTACAATTTGAGGAGATGAGAGAAGCATGAACATGGGTGCTTCTATCTACCCTGGGGAACAAATGCAGTTGGGTTGCCACGGTTCAATGCTATGGGGGATCAAAGGAGTTATAGTTTGACACGGTCTTTTGTAAGTGTAAGGAGTGCTACAATGTGAGCAGATGAGAGAAGCATGCACATGGGGTGCTTCTATCAACACTGGGGAACGAATGCAGTTTGGCTACCACGGTTTCAATGCTACGGGGGATCCAGGGAGTTGTAGTTTGTCAATGTCTTTAGAAGTCTAAGGAGTGCTACAATGTGAACAGATAGGAGAAGCATGTACACAGGGTGCCTCTACATTGGGGGGAAAATGCAGTTGGGCTGCTACAGTTCAATGCAATGGGGGATCAGGGGAGTTGTAGTTTGACAAGGAGCACTACAACGTAAACGGATGGGAGAAACATGTACGTGGGGTGCCTCTATCTACACTGGGGAACCAATGGGCTGAGAATGACAGTATAAAAATGTAGTAAATAAATAAAGAAGTTGGGCTGCCACGGTTCAAGGCAATCAGGGGAGTTGCAGTTTGACAAGGAGTACTACAATGTGGACAGGTGGGAGAAGGATGTCCATGGGGTTTGCTTTTATCTATCCATACCGTGGAATGAATGCAGTTGGGCTGTCACAGTTCAATGCTATGAGGAGTTATAATCAGAGGACTTGTAGTTCGACATGCTCTTTTCTAAGAGTACTAGAACTCTCAGGACGCCATGGCAACCAAATAAGTGGCTTCCTCCCATTCCCAGGGTTATGCCTGAACTGCCCAGATGGGAGCCTGGGAGTTCTAGTTTGGCAGACCTCACAAAAAAACTACAACTCCCACGCTCCCTTCGCATTGAGCGCTGGCCAAGGAGTGCTAGGCTCAAGACGCAGCCTAGCAGCCCTTGGCCAGGAGAGAGGGGGATCTGGAGAAACTACAATTCCGGCCACAAGACGCCCGGGCCTCCCTCACCTGTAAGGAGAGGATGCTGATGTCGGTGTTGAGGGCGGTGAGCGGGGTCCGGGAGGCGGGCCTGGGGTGGTGGAGGCCCACGATGGCCGGGTGCGTGTCCAGGGCGATCTGGAGGTCAAGGATGTAGTCGATGACGTGCTGCAGGATTTCCATCTTGCTGACCTTCTTGTTCTGGGGGATGCTGGGCACCAGCTCCTTCAGCTTGGAGTAGCAGTCGTTCATGTTGTACAGCAGGCTCAAGGGGTCGTCCGCCGGCACCTTGCTGCGGGAGATGCCCAGGCTGGGCTCCGAGGCGCTGCTGCCGCCACCGCCACCGCCACCTCCGCTCTTCCGCGCCGGCCGCACAGGGCTGAAGGCTTTCATGCTGCCCAAACGAAAGAAAGAAAGAAGGCTGCTCGCGACGCTTCCCTCCTCTCTTGCTGCTGCTGCTGCTACAGCTCTCCTCTCTTCCTGCTCGACAGTCCGAATGAAGCCGCAGCCGCCCGCTCGGGCTTTTATAGGGCACGTCCCGCCGCCGAAGGGGGGGGAGCCTATTGGAGGCCCGCCGTGTGTCCGTCACGCGCGGAAGCGGCCCTGATTGGCTAGGCGCAACCCCAGAGGCGGCTCGGGCCTTCCGCGTTCTCAGCCAATCGCGGCCCAAGGGAGGCGTGGCCCCGGGACAGCTGTGGGGAGTAAATAGACAGGGCAGGCTTGGGCAAACTTGGGCCCTCCAGGTGTTTTGGACTGCAACTCCCACAATTCCTAACAGCCAGGCTTGGGCAAACTTGGGCCCTCCAGGTGTTTTGGACTGCAACTCCCACAATTCCCAACAGCCAGGCTTGGGCAAACTTGGGCCCTCCAGGTGTTTTGGACTGCAACTCCCACAATTCCTAACAGCCAGGCTTGGGCAAACTTGGGCCCTCCAGGTGTTTTGGACTGCAACTCCCACAATTCCTAACAGCCAGGCTTGGGCAAACTTGGGCCCTCCAGGTGTTTTGGACTGCAACTCCCACAATTCCTAACAGCCAGGCTTGGGCAAACTTGGGCCCTCAGGTGTTTTGGACTGCAACTCCCACAATTCCTACCAGCCAGGCTTGGGCAAACTTGGGCCCTCCAGGTGTTTTGGACTGCAACTCCCCACAATTCCTAACAGCCAGGCTTGGGCAAACTTGGGCCCTCCAGGTGTTTTGGACTGCAACTCCCACAATTCCCAACAGCCAGGCTTGGGCAAACTTGGGCCCTCCAGGTGTTTTGGACTGCAACTCCCACAATTCCTAACAGCCAGGCTTGGGCAAACTTGGGCCCTCCAGGTGTTTTGGACTGCAACTCCCACAATTCCTAACAGCCAGGCTTGGGCAAACTTGGGCCCTCCAGGTGTTTTGGACTGCAACTCCCACAATTCCTAACAGCCAGGCTTGGGCAAACTTGGGCCCTCCAGGTGTTTTGGACTGCAACTCCCACAATTCCTAACAGCCAGGCTTGGGCAAACTTGGGCCCCAAACTTGGGCCCTCAGGTGTTTTGGACTGCAACTCCCACAATTCCTAACAGCCAGGCTTGGGCAAACTTGGGCCCTCCAGGTGTTTTGGACTGCAACTCCTACAATTCCTAACAGCCAGGCTTGGGCAAACTTGGGCCCTCCAGGTGTTTTGGACTGCAACCCACAATTCCTAACAGCCAGGCTTGGGCAAACAGCCCCAGGTTTTTGGGCAAACTTCCTAACAGCCAGGCTTGGGCAGGTGGGCCCTCCAGGTGTTTTTTGGACTCCCACAATTCCTAACAGCCAGGCCCAACAGCCAGGCTTGGGCAAACTTGGGCCCTCCAGGTGTTTTGGACTGCAACTCCCACAATTCCTAACAGCCAGGCTTGGGCAAACTTGGGCCCTCCAGGTGTTTTGGACTGCAACTCCCCACAATTCCCAACAGCCAGGCTTGGGCAAACTTGGGCCCTGGGCCCCAGGTGTTTTGGACTGCAACTCCCACAATTCCTAACAGCCAGGCTTGGGCAAACTTGGGCCTTTCAGGTGTTTTGGACTTCAACTCCCACAATTCCTCACAGCCTCAGGCCTCTTCCTTTTCCCCTCAGCCAAGGGCAAACGTGGGCCTATCAGGTGTTTTGGACTGCAACTCCCACAATTCCTCACAGCCAGGCTTGGGCAAACTTGGGCCCTCAGGTGTTTTGGACTGCAACTCCCACAATTCCTAACAGCCAGTAGGCTGTTAGGAATTGTGGGAGTTGCAGTCCAAAACACCTGGAGGGCCCAAGTTTGCCCAAGCCTGGTGTACACACTCTAATAGGAGTTGGAGTCCATGCCTGATGTAAAGGTTTTCCCCTGACATAAAAGTCCAGTTGTGTCCGACTCTGAGGGTCAGTGCTCATCTCTATTTCTAAGCCCAAGAGCCGGCGTTGTCCGTAGACACCTCCAAAGTCATGCGGCCTGCACGACTGCATGGAACGCCGTTACCTTTCCGCCAGAGTACCTATTGATCTCCTCACATTTGCATGTTTTCGAACTGCTAGGTTGGCAGAAGCTGGGGCTGACAGTGGGAGCTCACGCCGCTCCTCGGATTCAAATCTGTGACCTTTCGGTTAACAAGTTCAGCAGCTCAGCAGTTTAACCCACTGTGTCATGCCTGATGTGCACTAGCATTAAGGTGGTTTGGCACCGCTGGAGCTGCCATGGCTCAGTGCTATGGAGTTGCAGTTTAATGAGGCTAAATAGCTTGGAAAACTACAACTCTCATGATTCCACAGCCCGGAGCCATTGTAGTTCAAGGGGTGCCAAATTGCACTACATTCCACAGTACGGATGCAGCCTGGCACTCCTTGACCGAGAAAGATAAAGACCTTGTAAAGCTACAACTCCCAGGATTCCATTGAGCCATGGCAATTAAAATAGTGTCAAACTGCATCAGATCTGCAGTGTACGGCATCCTCGTTCCAAGTGCCCTTCTACACTGCCATAAAAAATCCAGATTATCTGCTTTGAACTGGATTATATGGCAGTGTAGACTCAGATAATCCAGTTCAAAGCAAATAATGTGGATTATCTGCTTCGATAATCTGGATTATATAGCAGTGTAGAAGGGGCCTAAACCTTCTTCCAAGCCATTCAAGTGCTACCCTTTTTTAGAAGGGGAAAATATCTTTCTTTCCTACCTAATGATGAATCACATGGCATGAGAAGGCTGAAAGGCTGCTATCAAAAGGAAAAGGGAGAAACAGAAGGATCATTGTTAAATCCAGCAAAGAATAGGGGCAGCGACTTTGTTCCCTCACAGATTGGTCCAAAGATTTTCTTTTGCTGAAGCCGGCTGGTTGGCAACTGTGGGCCAGCGGGCCCTCGGTATCTGCTGGAGTTTGGTTCCTTTAAAAAAAAAGTTTTTGTGAAGCTCTCAGTATAAACAGGCAAAACCAGAAGTACAGACAAACATGAATGCTATCTAGTATCTACAGAGTATCAAAGGTCCTAGAAAGCTGCCTAGTTGCAGTTTGGTTCCCCTGTGGATACCAACATCCATACTCAAGTCTTGTTTTCTTCAATGGCCAACTCAAGATTTGCTCTTATGGATATTTTCAAGCCCTGGATGGTTGAATTCCAGTAGGAGAGAGCTTTGGAGTCGCTTCAGTTAATAGGGAGCCAGGGAGTGTTGGACCACAACTCTGTAGATGAGGATCCGAATCTAGTTAGCCATGGAAACTCATTGGGTGACCTTGGGCCAGTCACAATCTCTCCGTCTCAGAGGAAGGCAAGGACAAACCTCTTCTGAAGAAATCTTGCCCTGTGAGAAACAAATGGAAGGCACACGACAATGGGAACTGCTGGGTGGTAGGCTCATTTGCAAGACCTCAGCAAGGCAGTTGATGATTGGAGGTCTCTCACTCATAGGGTCAAAGTCAACTTGATGGGAAACAACGACTGTAGGACAGTAAGGAAAGAAGTTGCTCTGTCAACAACATGTGTTGATTGGGCAAGACCAAGCCAAGCTCTTTAGTCTTTGCTGGCGGTGTATTGCTTGAGGGCTGAACTTAAGTATTCCAGATAGTACAGTTGTTTGGTTTGACAAACGTGCTAAGCAAACATTACTGTTAATTAGAAGAGGGATTATGACCTTTGTACTGGTGGAATGGAGAGGACGGTCTCTCTTGTAGATCTTAGGGTCTGAGGCAGGGCCCTTCCACACAGCCTCACCAAACTACAAATCCCAGCATTGAGCAATGGCAGTTAAAGTGGTGTCAAACAGTAATAATTGCACAGTATACATGCACCCTACATGGTCTTTCCTAGGGCCCTTCCACACAGCCATATAACCAAGAATATCAAGGCAGAAAATTCCACAATATCTGCTTTGATCTGGGTTATCTGAGTCCACACTGCCATATATCCCAGTTGAAAGCAGAAAAGGTGGGATTTTATTCAGCTGTGTGGAAGGGGCCTCAGGGTGCATCTACACAGTAGAATTAACACAGTTTGTCACCACTTTAACTGCCACGGTTCATGGCTATGCAATCTTGGGAGTTGGAATTTGACAAGGTCTTTAGCCGCCTCTGCCAAAGAGTGACGATGCCTCACCAAACTTCCAGGGTTCCATCGCATTGAGTCAAGGCAGTTAAAGTGGGATCAAACTGCTTTAATTCTACTATGTAGATGCACAGTCTGTCAGATAGCCTGGGACAAGTTGCTCAGGGACTTAAGATAACACAAATACGGAACTCACCATATGGCTAGTATTGGCTGAGCAAGGTTCCTGTTCTCTTCTTCCTCTTCAGTGCATATATGGCATTGAATTCATCACAGAATATCTTGGTGACAAATATGAATGCCTGCTGTGTTTGTTTCCGTGCAGCTCTGCAGAAGATAATGATCATCAGAGTCAGTGCTGCCAGAAACATTTCAAACGTAAAATTTAAGTCTACCTTTCACCACTATTATATTCTTGTAAGAGATGTGCCAACAGACCAAATAAATCATTACTGCCGCCCCATTTGGATCAGTCTACTTATGACTTGAAAGTTCACTAAATGTAAACCTACCATCAGTTAATATTAGGGTTTCTTTCTTATCATTCCCCCCCCCCCATTTTTGAGCTTTCCAGGAACATGTTTCACTATACTATTATCAGATTTCAGAGAGGTAAGTATATGTGGTTAGGAACTGACGGGTCAGGAAAGATCTAATTTCTATGCCCTTTGCTTACTCTGGGATATTGGAAGGGAAGCCTTTGCATTTGGGGGGGGATATCCTGAGAGAGTCCTAGCCTCTTCGTGAGGGAAGTTGCTTCCATTCAACACTCAAATATTTTCATTTGTTTCCAAATGGTTGCTGCAACTCTTTTCCTTTCTTTAAATAGCAGTTCAATGTGGCTGCAGACAAAGTTTTGGCTGATAAATTCTAGCACACACCTGTGTATGCAAAATCTACCCACCTAACCAGCTCCCAGGTGGTTAACTCTGACATGCTTGCTTTTCATCTAGTTCATACATTGCCAGCAGCATCCTTCATTCGATGAAGACAGGTGGAGGTTCTTCTCACCTGACATCTCAGGTGTGTGAACTGGGACTCCATAAGGATAGCCCCTCCTCATAAGGAATTCCTATTTGTACACCTTTTTTTCGAAGATTAGCACAAATAACTCAAGATACCTGACATAAATGGTCTGTCATCCTGGAAAATGCTCAGTTTCCATGTTCATGGAAGAAGAGATTGAAGATAGAGGCAGCAAGGGCTGCACTGGTCATAGCATAGAGTGCCAATATTTTACCTGAACTTGCAATCTCGTTGTCTACTCCTTTCACCTTGTTTCTCCTTCCTTTACTCTTCAGTGAATATTTTCACTGTCCCAAACACAATTCAAAATAATATTTCTATTTAATATACTTGAGCAAAGGATCTCCAGGCCCCAGCACAGTCTAAGAAAGACTCCTGTCTGAAAACCTTTTCCCCAAGGCTGTTGATGGACTAATGGTCTGACTAGGTATACGGCAGCTCTTAACTATTTATATAAATAAAAATGTAATGTTTGTTTGTGGGATTAACATAACCCAAAAAACCACTGGACGAATTGATACCAAAATTGGACACAATACACCTATCTGGCCAACGAGTGACCATCACTCATAAAAACACTGAAAAACACAGCAGAAGAGACTTAAAAAGCCAAAAAAACCCCACATTACAGCACATGTGCAAAACCACATATATACACAAACACACACACACACACAAACACACACATACACAGACTGGGCCACAGCAACTTATGGCAGGGGATGGCTAGTTGAAAATAAATTATTATTTGTTGTTGCTGTTGTTGCTGTTGTTGTGTGCCTTCAAGTAGTTTCTGACCTATGATGATCTTAAGGTGATCCTACCACGAGGTTTTCTTGGCAAGATTTGTTCAGAAGAGGTTGCCATTATCTTCTTCCAAGGCTGAGAGAGTGTGCCTTGCTCAAGGTCAACCAATGGGTTTTCATGGCCAAGCTGAGATTTGAAGCCTCATCTCCAAAATCATAGTCCAACATGCAAACCGCCGCACCTTAAATGCTGTATCCGCTCATGTGAATGTAGTATTGCAAAAAGAAAAACAAGGTTCTATTTGTGTGCACATTACTCCTATTCTGAGTAACAAAACGTACACTTCTGGTGTGAATGCAGCAAAACAAATGTGGCACGCAGGATGATCCTAAATGTGTGATGTCAATTAATGAATGGAATAGAGTTCAGACTTCACAGACTTACCATGTATGCATCACCTTGCAGTGTGGAAAAAATACAGCTGTGGGTTAAGACGCTATTTTAAAAAATGTATCAATAATGGGAGAGGGGCTATAAACACTGATGGCACCAGTTCCCCTCTGATTTCAGAAGCTAAGTCCTGGTTAGTACATGGATGGGAGATTGCCAATGGAAATTGGGTGCTGTAGGCTACATTTCTAAGGAAGGAATTAACAATACCACTTGCGAGTATCCCTTTTCTCATAGAACTATGAAATTCATGGGCCTGCCTTGAAGCCGACAGGTGATTTGAAGTTACCTTTCTGTATTGCACACACATGCGTAATTTGGGCAACAGTAAAAAGTCTCATAGAACCTTATATTTTCTTAGTTCATATTCGTTTAATGTTTGGGAATGCTTTTTGATACAATGCATTAGTTCTGATTAAATCAGGTTTATCACTTAACGGTTTTTAATTTAGGCTAGACTGTATGCAAATAAGATTGGCTTCACCTTGCAATTTATTACTGTATCTCCATGGGGAGGAGTTTAATGAGAAAAACAGATATTCATAGGTGGAATGCATACTTTGTCATATGAAAGGTAGTAGTCCTAAGGATAATAGACAGCACTGTTAAATCAATATTTGTCACTTAAGAGTTTTATTAAATACCATAGGTACAACCCAGCCAAAGTTTCAGATTCACCTCCCCCCCCCAGGTATTTGAGTTTCTCTCACTTAAATCAATGCTACATGAGAGCTTAGTTGTGAATAAACTAGGCCCTCTGATAGAAAAGCACGTTATTATTACTTTGCCATCAAAATCATGCAGTTACTGTTAGTTAGCCCCCGGAGTGCAATGGGTTAAACCCTTACCGGCAGGACTGCTGACTGAAAGCTCGGCAGTTCAAATCCAGGGAGTGGAGTGAGCTCCCATCTGTAAGCTCCAGCTTCCCATGAGAGGACATGAGAGAAGCCTCCCACAAGGTGATAAAACATCCAGGCATCCCCTGGGCAGCATCCTTGCAGATGGCCAATTCTCTCACATCAGGAGCGACTTGCAGTTTCTCAAGTTGCTCTTGACACAACCCCCCCCCCCCCAAACCAAAAACCAAATTACACTTACAAGTTAAGATCGGTCCCACTTGAACCAGAGCATCAACTATTTTTGAGCCTGGCACATGTTGGAGCACCTCTGATTCTAGCAGGGAATATTTAGGCAAGAATACACATACTTCCTTGAGAATAAGCAATATCGCGTTCAGCAAGGTTTTTGTGAAGGCATGCCTATAGATAGGATTGTATTCCAGAATGCATACTTTTATCCACTGAAATAATGGGATGCTAAATGCCTTTCACAGTGGTGGTAGCAAGCCTCTCATCAGTTCTTTTCCATTTTAAATAGTTGCAAATTTACATGACTGAAGTTGATACCCCAGTGGCATCTAAGGAACACCCTACAAATGCCCCTATCATATGTTTGTGGAAGCACCCTGTTCTCCTTGCAACCATCCTGAATCAGATTCTCAAGTCTTTTTTTGGCAGCATTTTCCCACGGATATGCTAGTTGCCCCACCCTGCTTTCATCCTGATTTATATTAGCATGGAGTGGCTAAGTATGTGAATAGGCTTGCTTGCTCTCTGCAGCTATCGGCAGCCAAGGGGTTAATCTAAACTGCGGAATGAAGTCTGACACTTTACTTGCCATGGCTCAATACTATGGAAGCCTAGGAATTATAGTTTGACAAGGTCTTTAGCCTTCTCTGCCAAAGAGTGCTGCTGCCTCACCAAACTACAACTCCCAGGATTCCATATCATTGAGCCATGTCAGTCAAAGTGTTTTGTTGTTTTTTTTTAAAAAAATGTCAAGAGCGACTTGAGAAACTGCAAGTTGCTTCTGGTGAGAGAGAATTGGCAGTCTGCAAGGACGTTCCTCAGGGGATGCCCAGATGTTTTGATGTTTTACGATCCTTGTGTGAGGCTCCTCTCATGTCCCCGCACGGGGAGCTGAAGCTGACAGAGGGAGCTCATCCACACTCTCCCCGGATTTGAACCTCGGACCTGTCTGTCTTCAGTCCTGCCCGCACAAGGGTTTAACCACTGGGGGCTTCTGTGGTGTTGAACTGTATTGATTCTGCAATGTAGTTGCACCCAAGGTACAAGGGCAGTCTGTATGTTACACTGCACTATGCTTACTGAGAAATCTCACTGCATTTGGTGGGAGCTACTCTCACAGAAGGATGCAAAGGTTGCAGCCTAATCTTGAGGCATTTTATGTCTTTAGGGACCTCGGCGGACTACATTCCGGTGAGGAATTTCAAGGCTCGAATGTTCCTGTCGCCGCTCCAGCAAGGTCTTTGCAATTTCAAAACATTAGGATAGTCTGGGTTGTGGAAAACGGTCAGGTTGGGGGAAGGAAGGCTCTCTTAGAGGCTTCGAAGTCCAGCCGTATGTTGCCTATCTTTCATTGTGTCCTGTATTTGGATGGAATCTAGTGCAAAAAGGAGCCTGGTTAACATCTGCAGGGACACACTCTCATCTTTCATCAGAAGGGACCCACATCTCTTGTCTTTTCCAACAGCGCACTACTGAGGAGGAAGACGGGGAGACAATTGCCATGAATGGTATGTCATATGCCCCAAGGGCTGCCCTTAATCTGGGACCCTGGGCAAGGAATCCTGGGAGTTGTAGTTTCGCAGGATCTTTATCCCCTTCTGCCAAGAGGGCTGGTGTCTCTCACTATAGTTTGGATTTCAGTGGATCTGCTCTCAGTTTGACTAAAGGTGAATAAAATCCCACATTATCTCCTTTGAACTGGAATATATGGCGTGGACTCAGATAACTCAGTTAAAGCAGATATTGTGGGATTATCTGCCTTGATATTCTGGGTTATGTGGCTGTGTGGAAGGGCCCTGAATCCATACTGCCATATATTCCAGTTCAAAGCAGATATTGTGGGATTTTCTGCCTTGATATTCTGGGGGGCCTGCCACACAGCCCTATATCCCAGAATATCAAGGCAAGGAATCCCACAATATCTGCTTTGATCTGGGATATCTGAGTCCACACTGCCATATATCCCAGTACAAAGCAGAAAATGTGGGATTTTATTCAGCTGTGTGGAAGGGCCCTGAGTCTAAATGGCCATATTGTGTTCTGCCTTAGTTGGGCCACACCTGGAATATTGTGTCCAATTCTGGGCAACACAATTCAAGGGAGATGTTGACAAGCTGGAAAGTGTCCAGAGGAGGGCGACTAAAAGGATCAAGGGTCTGGAGAACAAGCCCTATGAGGAGCGGCTTAAAGAGCTGGGCATGTTTAGCCTGGAGAAGGCTGAGAGGAGACATGATGAAGGCCGTGTATAAATATGTGATGGGAAGTCATAGGGAAGAAGGAAGAGGCTTGTTTTCTGCTGCACTGGAGACTAGGACGCGGAACAATGGCTTCAAACTACAAGAAAGGAGATTCGACCTGAACATTAGGAAGAACTTCCTGACTGTGAGAGCCGTTCAGCAGTGGAACTCTCTGCCCAGGAGTTTGGTGGAGGCTCCTTCTTGGGAGGCTTTGAAGCAGAAGCTGTATGGCCATCTGTCAGGGGTGCTTTGAATGTAGAGGGTTGGACTGGATGGCCCATGAGGTCTCTTCCAACTCTAGGATTCTATATATTCCAGTTCAAAGCAGATATTCTGGGTTATATGGCTGTGTGGAAGGGCCCTGAGTCTCTCTCCCAGGTTTTCTGTTTATCCCAGATTATCTGGCAGTGGGGACTCATGAAATTTCAGTTTAAAGCAGAAAACCTAGGCTCAGAGCCTGTCTCTGTGGCTCCCTCTTTGCTGGCTTCCCTCTCCCTTCCTCCTCCTCCTCCAAGAGGCGGCCCGACTCTGCGGCGCCATCCCCGTGACGTCACTCCCTCCTCTCCCCCTCCTTCCCGGGCTGGGCCGGCGGCGCCTCTCAGGCGGCTGCCATGGAGACCGAGGCGGAGTTGCTGCTGCTGCTGCTGCTAGTTCAGGGCAGGGAGGCCTAGCTGACAGGAGCCTCCTCCCTGCGCACCTGCAGGGAGGCTCCTGGCCCTGAGAGGAAGGGGAAGACAGTGTGGAAGGCCACACAGCTGAATAAAATCCCACATTATCTGCTTTGAACTGGAATGCTTTGAATGTGGCAGTGTGGGCTCAGATACTGTGGGATTTTCTGCCTTGATATTCTGGGCTATAGGGCTGTGTGGAAGGGCCCTGGGCCGAAGGGAGGAGGAGGCTTCTTTTTCAACACCTCCTTTCTCACTGTGTCTCTGTGGGGTGGGAAATATACCTGCCCCATGAGGGCTCCAGGAGACTGGGGGTCTTTCCCAGCCTCGCCTGAACATCCATCAAGGCATTGGCCTGGACAGTCTTATGTGTCTATATCAGGCATGGCCAAATTTGGGCCCTCTGGGTGTTTTGGACTTCAATCCCCACCATTCCTAACAGCCTCAGGCCCCTTCCTTTTCGCCCTCAGCCGCTCAGACCTCACAACTTCTGAGGACGCCTGTCATAGATGCAGGCGAAACGTCAGGAGAGAATGCTTCTAGAACATGGCCATATAGCCCGAAAAACCTACAACAACCCTATGACATTTTGTCTGTCTCTCTCTCGGCATTACTTCGCGAATGAAGATTCTTAGGAAGGACTCATCCCACGCTTTTTACAAGCGCGTTGATGACTAAAAGGCCAATCTGAGATAGGCAAGATAGGTTGCAGAAAGCACACAGAAAATCTCCTTGGGTGATGTTGTTTCCAAGTTGCGGTTCTTTCTGCGTTGTCGTTTCTCTTCAAGACCCATTCGGCGTGTCTTCTCGAAAGAGGCCGCAGCATTGTGGATAGTGCGTCTCCATGACTCCCGATGTGAGGCCAGGGTGGACCATTGTTGGTGATCAATGACATTTTAGTTAAATGGCAATCAATAAACCTATTGCTGGTTGCTTGAGAGTTCCAGTTAAGTGAGAGTCTGCTATATGTGTCTATGTGCATAAATACATTATGGCATGTGTGTGCGTGCATGAAAGCATTTGTGTATACACCTGTACGTGTGCCCAAATGCGTTGGCTATATACACGTGTATGTGTGCCTCAATGCATTGTCGCATATGTGCGCATGCATACGAAGCCACTATTTCTGGAGCTAGATTCTTAGGAAGAACACTAGGGAAAACAAGTCTAGAGAAAAACAACTGGCTACGTAAGGACTTCATTTTAAAGAATGTAGCCGGTCATGTTTATGAGTCCTTCACATGATGCTTTATCTCCTATATTGTAGCAGCAAATTGCTGCTACAATATGCAGAAATAAAAGACCGTTGGTTGCAATCCTCTATCTGTTTACCTGGGACCAGCCCTACTTGAACTCAATAAGACAGCTTTGCTGATGTCCAGAATCGTTCCCATGCGCATAGCACTGAACAGTAATTATGGGAAAGAGCCAAATGATAGGGAGCAACTACTTATTTTAAGCTGCAAAAGCCCCAAACCACGATGTTCACAGTAACCATCTTGTAGTCTTGACACATCAACAGGACTCCGATCATGTCATCCAAGGGAGACGTTATAACCTATGGGCACATTATCTGCTTCCATTCACCAAAAAGCTCAGTTCTGTTCATGTCTGCGCAGAAATTAGTTCAGCGAAGAAAGTGAACAGAGTTGCAGATTAACCCATGTGTTTGGTTTTGCAATAGCCAAGATGACTTTCTCCTCTGCTAAATAATCCCAGTGATTTTCAATTCCCTCCTTCCTTCTTCTCTTCTTGCCAAATCTGCTCAAAGAATGAAAACTTTTAGAAAGCATGAAGAAAAATTGAGGGGGGAGGAATGTAAAATATTGTAAAGCACATGGGTTTTTCTGCTTTCCCTGTTCCTTTTTGTTTCGGTCACACACACACACAAAACCAAGCCGAGCGAGGGAAAGAAAAAGAAATTAACTAGGGAGAGATAAGGTCTGGAAAACAATCTGGACTTGCCAGGGTTGGTGGGAGCTCTGCAGGGCTGGCGTCAGGAAGTCTGCGCCGCCTTCTCTGACTGTTGATCCAGCTCTGTGCAGCTGCACGCCGCACAATTAGCTTGTAGAAACAATCCTGCTGTAGGCAGCCTTTCCCCTTCAAAGCCCTTTTCTGTACTGACCTCTATCCCCCCCTTGCCTTTTCCACACTCACTCTCTCACACACAACATCATGATGCTGGAAAGCTAGTCACAAGCTGATCACTGTTTGGGCAACATCATCTGTGGGAATTCATTAACTCCCCCCATCCCAGAGATGCAACAAGAGATTGTTTGTCCAGAACTCAACTTACTGCCTAATATTACGATGTAACCCATACAGGGGGAGAGAAGAAGAAGAAAAAAATCCCCGGCTCTATAACAAGAAACACATTGTGCGTCCTCTCCCTTTTTTTCCTGGGAAAAAATAAAAATAAAAGGAAGAGGGTAAGGCGCAGTATGGTGGAAAGATGGTGTAGCTAACTTTGACAATTTGGGCTGGTTAATCTACACTGTCAAATACTGCAGTTGGAACTGCATTATATGGTCAGTATATAACATATAGTATAGTAGAAGCCCCCAGAGGTCCAGTGGGCTAAACCACTGAGCAGGGCTGTAGACAGGATTTTGATTGGGGGGCTGAGTTGGGGGGATCTACCCTAGTAAACCTTTTGTATCATTATCCCAATACCCCCATGCATATGGGATATATTGAGCATAGTGATCATGATATGAATACACATAACAGTTTAAATAATTTACCAGTAAGGCTTTCTCGTGGACCACCCTGAGAATTTCCGGGGGGCTGAGCCCCTCCAGCCCCCCCCTCCTCCGGCTACATGCCTGCCACTGAGTTTCTGAACTTGCTGACCGAAAGGTCGACGGTTCGAATCCAGGGAGCAGGGTGAACTCCTGCTGTTAGCCCCAGCTTCTGCCAAACTAGCAGTTCGAAAACATGCCAATGTGAGTACATCAATTAGTACCACTCCGGCAGGAAGGTAACGGCGCTCCATGCACTCATGCTTGCCATATGTGTCTACGGACAACGGCGGCTCTTCAGTTTAGAAATGGAGGTGAGCACCCCCCCGCTCCCAGAGTTGGACACAACTAGACTTAATGTCAAGGGGAAACCTTTATCTTTTTATAGGCCCATATAATGCAGTTCAAACTACATTATATGGCAGTTTAGAGCAGTGTTTCCCAACCTTTTTTGAGCTGCGGCACACTTTTAACATTAAAAAAATCCGGGGGCACACCACCAACCAAAATGACACAAAATGACACTCTAACACAGTAAAGAATGGCTGGGGGATGGTGGCCTGCTGGGAGCAGCTGCTGGGAGTGCCGAAGCTGGGGGAGGGGGAGGAGCCAGGCCGTGCCATGCCCCACCCCTTCCCCCCGGTTTCAGGTCTCCCACAGCTTCGCCAGCCTTGAGGGAACAGTGCCAAGCCAGCATTGTGCTGGCTCTGCCACTGCTGGCTTGGCACCGCCCCTCAAGGCTGGCAAAGCTGTGTGAGCGCTGAAGCTGGGGGGGGGGGGGCGCCATGCCCTGCCCCCTCCCCCGGCTTCAGCTCTCCCACAGAGGAGGAGCATGAGCGGTGGACGGGCTTCAGTGGGCGGGGCTCCTCCGCGCGGCTTCAGCGAGCGAGGGGCGAGAGTCATGGTGGGAGTCATGGCGGATTGGAGGCTGGCTGGGGAAATGGCCAAAGGAGGCGGCGCCCCGGCCCCTTCTTTTTCTTCGCCGCCGCCCGGCTCTTCCTCCTCCTCCCCCAAACAGCAGGAGTTTGGCAGGAGGAGAGGGGAAGGAAGGGGGGCAGAGAACTTTTCTCGCGGCACACCTGATGATTGCTCACGGCACACTAGTGTGCCACGGCACACTGGTTGAGAAACACTGGTTTAGAGCAAGTCTTACACATCAATTTTAACTTTTTTTTTAAAAGAGGAATTGATGGATGATGATTGTGATACACTGTCAAGCTGCAGAACCAGGACAGTAGGCTCTTGGTATCTGATGGGGATTAAAATCATGTGGATTAAAAAAAATATTTCAGGTCATGGATGATGGGATCCGTGGATGCAGAATCTACAGATACAGAGGGCTGATTGTCCAAGGATTCATTTTCTTCCCCTTTTCTAGATGTGCACTGCAATCTCGTTGATTCTTCCCCTCTGTGTTCTCTTTTTCTAGACGTGCACCGCAATCCCATTGACACCCGTCCCCCTCTAGTGTGAACTCTGAGATGCTGCTGACTCATTTCCTCTTTTTTTTCTCCTCCACCCTTTCTTCTTGCACCCTGGAGCTCAAGATGATGAGGACTGATAGTGGCTGAAAAGGAGAAAAGAAAGGAAGGGAGCAGGCAGTAGCAGTGGCTGATGGTGCAGATGGCACCTCCTGGAGAAGGCGTCCTTCCTGCTGCTTGACTCTCTTGGCACACTGAAGCAGCAGTCACCACCCTGGTTTCTTTCCTCTCTCTCCCTCTCTCTCCACAGAACACCAGGCGCCGCTGTTGCGAGCTCTGGGCCACACGCCTGTCGCGTGCTGCTGTGCGTAAACTTTGTCGGGGACTCCAGTTCCAAAGCAGGGAGGGGATGCAGCACAAGCGAGATCTTTCCTCCAACACAAAGCAGCAGCATCCCAGCTTTGTCCCAGCTCAGACCAGGAGGCGGCTGAGGAAAGAGCCAGATGTGGCGTGTGAAGGCTCGTTTGTAAAGGATGTGATATTTGCCCTTGGGATGAAAGAAGAGTGAAAGAACCTTGGGAGAACAGGCTCTGGAGCAAGGAGGCGCCAAGGCCAGACCCTTCGGGCTTTTGCTTCCTAAAGTTTGGCCTCACCATAACACAGTTCAAAGGAAGGCTTCCTTGTTGTTACAGGTTGACTATCTCATATCTGAAATGCTTGGGGCCAGAAGTGTTTTACATTTGTTTTTCCCCTCAGAATTTGCATATAGGTACATGATCTTGGAGATGGCACCCAAGTCCAAACATGAAGTTTATTTATGTTTCATGTGCACTTTACACACATAGCTTGGAGGTGATTTTTTTACATAATATTTTGTGCATCAAACAAAATTTGGGTATAACGATCTATCAAGCAAATATATCACTATCACAGCCATCCATGTAGACAATTCTGGAGTATTTTGGAACTCCGGATACAGGGTGCTCATTCTGTATTAGTACAGACATGTACCTAAGATGTGGTGCGTGGTTTCCGGGCTGTATGGCTGTGTTCTAGCAGCATTTTCTCCTGATGTTTCACCTGTATCTGTAGCTAGCACCTTCAGAGATCCTCTGAAGATGGCAACCACAGATGCAGGCGAAACTTCAGGAAAAAATGCTGCTAGTGCACAGCCATACAGCTCAAAAACCACGCAACACCCCAGTGATTCTGATCATGAACGTCTCCAACAATACAATTTACTTAAGATGCTCCTTTATTGTAAAACACACCACTGACAGATTAGCATCTAGATATCAGTAATAGTTTCTCTGCCTTCAAGTTAATGGTTAATTTATGAAAACTCCACAAATTTCATAGGGTTTTATAAGGGGCTGGGTATAGCACAGCAGGCTAAATTGCTGTGCTGCAGAAAAATCCTACAGATTGGAAGGTCAGCTGTTTGAACCCAGATTGGGTTGAGCACCCACCATTAGCCCCAGCTCACCTGCCTACCTACCAGATTGAAAGAAATGCGAGTAGATAAAATACGTAATGCTTTTAGCAAGAAGGTAATAAAGGTCAACATCCCTGTTTAAACAGCTCCACTGGCTGCCGATAAGTTTCTGGTCCCAATTCAAGGTGCAGGTTATTACCTATAAAAAACTAAACGGTTCAGGTCCTGCCTATCTTTGTGATTGCATCCTCCCCTACGAGCCCACACGATTCTTAAGATCTTCCGAGGATGCTCTTCTCTCACTCCTGCCCCAGTCTCAGGCATGATTGGTAGGGACGAGGGAAAGAGCATTCTCAGTGGTGGTCCCTCGTCTCTGGAACTCCCTCCCCAGGGAGATCAGGCTGGCACCCTCCTTATCCACATTCTGTAAGGAATTGAAGACATTGATGTTTTGTTGTGCTTTTGATTGAAGATTCTTGATAGATGGCTCCTAGCCATGACCTGAACTCAGTTCCTACATTTGATTACTATATTTTAAGCTAAGCTGTAATGATCCTGTTATAATTGCTCTATTCCTATTCTACTATTTGTTCTATCTACCTTTATGACAAACCTATCATTTAACTCATTTTGCATATTGATCCCCTCCCACCAAAAATGAGATTGCTTATGATGCTTGCTTTTATTTTTTAAGTTGTTGTTTTTATGCTGTTTTATATTTTGCTGTCCTGTTTTTAACTGTATGTTGTCTGGACATTGCCCCATGTAAGCTGCCCCAAGTCCCTTCGGGAAGATGGAGGTGGGATAGAAAAATAAAGTTATTGTAATATTATTATTAAGGACATCAACTATAGGAGAGCACAGCCTACAAGATGCTGGAGATAAAATGGAAAAACTGCCTTTACCTATGTTTGTGTTGTGTGTCCTTGTTAATTGTACAATTTACCATTTGTGTGTTCTGTAAAGCTGCTCTGAGTCCTCTTTGGGGTGAGCCTAGAGCCCCCAGGATTCCTTGGCAGTTGCCCATCCAAGGACTAAGTAGGGCTGACTCTGTTTACTTCTAAGGTCACTTGAATCATGGCCATGATAAACTGTGGTAACAATCTTTGGACCAGAAATGTTCCATACTTAGGATTTCTTTTGGATTTTTGGAATGGTTGCATTTACAGAGTGGGTCAAAAGTCACAAAGGGATACTTAATTCCTTTTTGTTATCAATTTACTATGTCATAGCATCATATACAGTATATATAGGAATTAAAATGGCATTATATTAGATGTAGAATATTTTTAATTCTTCCCCCCGCCCCCCATTATTAAAACATCAGGCACTTTGTGAGTTTTAGCCCACCTCGGTACAGGATGATATCCAAGTCTAAACATGAAATTCATTGTTGTTTCATGCACACTTTATATACATAGCCTGTAGACAGTTTTGTACAAAATATTTTTAAAATTTTGGTATATGAAACAAAGTTTGTATATACCGTACACTGAACCACCAGAAATTAAACGTGACACTATATCAGCCACCCATGTAGAACATTTTGAATTTGGGAGGATTTCAGGATTCCAGATAAGGAATGCTCAACGTGTACGAGATACCATGGCCAATGATAGGGGTTCTGGAAATTGGAGGCGTCGTCCTTCATTGTTGAAACTGTTATCATAAACTGTTTTCTTCTCCATGCTTTAGAGCAGCCCTGTCCAACACGGCCTGCCAGCCCTTTGGACCCGGCCCCCCAACTCTCCAGCAATTAAAAAAAAATTCCGATTTTTTAAAAAAGTGCGCATGTGCACAGAGTGCGCATGCGCGCCCCCGGAGTGACGCTGTAGGAGGGAGGGCGGAGCAAAGGGGGGCTCCCCTTTGCTCCTCCCTCCCTTTTACAGCGTCACACCGGGCAACAGAAACGGCGAAATCGCAGTTCCTCTTGCCCGGTTTGACGCTGTAGAAGGGAGGGAGGCGCAAAGGGGAGCCCCTCTTTGCTCCTCCCTTCTCTACAGCGTCAAACCGGGCCAGAGGGACGGCGAAATCGCCATTCCTCTTGCCCGGTTTGACGCTGTAGAAGGGAGGGAGGCACAAAGGGGAGCCCCTCTTTGCTCCCCCTTCCCTCTCTACAGCGTCAAACCGGGCAAGAGGGACGGCGAAATCGCCGTTCCTCTTGCCTGGTTTGACGCTGTAGAAGGGAGGGAGGCGCAAAGGGGAGCCCCTCTTTGCTCCTCCCTTCTCTACAGCGTCAAACCGGGCAAGAGGGACGGGAAATCGCCGTTCCTCTTGCCCTGTTTGACGCTGTAGAAGGGAGGGAGGCACATGGGAGCCCCTCTGTGCTCCCCCTTCCCTCTCTACAGCGTCAAACCGGGCAAGAGGGACGGCATAATTGGCGGTCCTCTTGCCCGGTTTGATGCTGTAGAAGGGAGGGAGGCGCAAAGGGGAGCCCCTCTTTGCTCCTTCCTTCCTTCTGTACAGCGTCAAACCGGGCAAGAGGGACGGCGAAATTGCCCTGCCTCTTGCCCGGTGTGATGCTGTAGAAGGAGGGAGGCGCAAGGGAGCCCCTTTTTGCTCCTCCCTTCTCTACAGCGTCAAACCGGGCAAGAGGGACGGCGAAATCGCCATTCCTCTTGCCCGGTTTGACGCTGTAGAAGGTAGGGAGGCGCAAAGGGGAGCCCCTCTTTGCTCCGCCCTCCCTCCTACAGCGTCACTCCGGGCGGCAGAAGTGGCGAAATCGCCCCCGCGATCGGCCCCTGCCCCCGCTTCGGCCCGCCAGGTGCTCAGTCACCGGAATTCCGGCCCTTGGGCCCGTAGAAGTTGGACAGCGCTGCTTTAGAGCAGTGGTTCTCAACCTGTGGGTCCCCAGGTGTTTTTGCCTACAACTCCCAGAACTCCCAGCCAGTTTGCCAACTGTTAGGATTTATGGGAGTTGAAGGCCAAAACATCTGGGGACCCACAGATTGAGAACCACTGCTTTAGAGCCTTTTCCATGTGCCTGGTAGGTAGTAGTGCATCTCCTTGTTAGCCATAGTAAAAGGGATCCAGACTGCTTGCTTTAAACAATGCAGATGCTTAAAATAGTAAATAAACACAGAAAACTGTAATGTTAACATGTCATTAATTACATTATAATAGTAAAACAATTGAATTTATAGCAGTCTAAAAACTCATTGATTAAAAAGCTCCCATCTGTTGAAGCCTCCTTAGCAGCCAGTATGTTGCAGGAAGTCAGGAATGTTTCCTCTCTCTCTGATGTGTGTATATGTGTAATTTTTGTGTTTGTATGAGCTTATGTAATATACTACTTTTTTTGTTTCAGTACCAAGGTTTTTATTTTTTGCTTTGAAGTAACTCCTTTAAATTTGGAAAATAACAAATGGTTCTAGCAGCAAGTTGCTGTACTTAACAGATACTTGAAACAAGGAGAAAGTGACCGTAATAGAACAAGTCTTTACAATTCAATGTCTTTACTTTTATTATCTCAGAAATAGATGAACAGGAGTATTCTGTGGCGGTAATTACAGACCCCCCAGTACCTGCACAGTTTCTGAGCAAGTCCAGAGGTTGACTTCCTTCTGTCTTGGGGCAGTACTCTGTCATCATCGCTCTGCAGTATCCAAATTGAAAGGGCTTGCCAAAAATTATTTAGAGATGCAGAATAGAGCTTCACAGAACCCCAGTTGTGTCTTCTTGTTTTCCTCATAAGGCATTTACTTATAGACAGGTTGAAGGCAAAATTAGAGGCCAAGCATTGTTGTATTTTCTAGTGAGTCGTGTTCTCATGATATGGTCAGAGCATAATAATCTGTAATCATCTTGAAAGTTCAGGCTTGATTTGTTTTAGTGCCCATGAGCTTGTCATTTTTAGCAGTCCATGATATCTGTAGAACTAATCCCCAGTATCACATTTCAAAAATTATATTTTTCATATCATCTTTTTTTCACCAAGTAACATTAGTAGTCTTGAATAGAAATAGGAAATATGGCACGGACAATCCTAACTTTAGTATTCAGTGATATATCTTTATTCTTCAGGATCTTGTCTGGTTCCTTCATAGCTGCCTTCCAAGTCCCGGTTTTCTGATTTTTTTAAAACTGATGTCATCATTTTGATTAATTTCTGGGCCAAAGTATGGAAGTCTTGAGCTATTTCAATGACTTGTGCACAGGACATATTTTAGCAGTATGATCCCTGGTGCCTCTTCCTTTTCTGAACTCTTCATCTTTTGGTGTGCCATCAATTCCTGGAGATTTATTTCTCCCAAGTGCTCATTCTAGACCAGTGGTTCTCAACCTGTGGGTCCCCAGATGTTTTGGCCTTCAACTCCCAGAAGTCCTAACAGCTGGTAAACTGGTTGGGATTTCTGGGACTTGTAGGCCAAAACACCTGGGGACCCACAGGTTGAGAACCACTGTTCTAGATGGCCATGCAAAATGTTCTCCTTCTGGTGGTAGTTACATTTCCCTTTGATTTCTTGGATCTTGTGGAAGAAGTCTCCTGTTCTTCCTTTTTTTTGTTTTCACATTCTTTTTCTCTGCATTGATTATTATAGTAGTTTTCTTTGTCTCATGCACAAATTGTTAAAAACACTCAGCCTTCCATATCCATGGATTCTTCATACATGAATTCCACCATACATGGTTTTAAAATGCAAACCTCAGTTTTGCTATTGTATATAAGAGATACCATTTATTATGTCATTGTATATAATAGGACTTGTATGTGGATTTTGATATCCACGGGGAAGTCCCAAAACAAACTACAGTGAATACTACTGTCATTTCTTTCAGGTTTCTGAATTAGTAAGTACCTTTTTTGGATGGTAAATGACAGAATTCCATCAAATGGAAGCATAGCAGTTACTGGAATTGTAATCCTATAATTCTGTAGTGTGAATGGACCCAAGGTCCAAGACTCATTACTTTGTTATAGTTCATTGTCTGGTGGCTTTTCTTGGATGTGGTTTTGCTCTCAGTTAGGAGTTTTCAAGTATTAAGGTAATTTTGACATATGCTGTAGCTTAATTTTTATCTCTCTTCTTTCAGTGAATTAGCTCCATGAAAATATGTGTGAGGTGTCTTCGTTTGGTATCCATCTTTGGTTGCATTCTGTGTTAGAGTTTGGGTCATGTATTATGACCATATTTACACTTCTAAATTGGTTTGAATCCTTAAAATGCTCTCTGACTTGCATCTAATCGTTCTGACAAGAATAATCTAATGAGTCTGGTGTAAAATTGATTGCAGATTCTTTTTGGTGGAATTCAAGAGTAGGCTAACTTGAAAAGAATACCGGTTGACTTTTTCTATGGAAAAGCCCCTTCCTGTTCTACAGCTGCATGGTAGATTTCAAGGGGCAAGACCCCAAGGAATAAGAACCATACAATGCTATTTTAATTTCATTGGAGATGTTTGGGGTGGTGAATGGGAAATTGGGTTAGTAAGGATATCTTGACAATGTATTCCAGGTGACTGTTTGAGGGAGGTGGTAGTTTGACCTTTGTTAGAACGGCAACATAACATAGTCTGGGAGAAGGTTAAAATTGACTTGTATAAGGTGCTGTGCATTTTTATGTTACTGCAGTAATAATATTTGCTAAAGATTTTAAGGAGGCTTGAGATCTCCAGATTATGTATGAGCTAATTCTCAGTGAATTTGGAAGCTTACTGTGCTCTATTGCCTTGTGTTCCATTTTGATCCACTAAACCAGGAATGGAGAGTAATGTAAAACAGATGCTTTCAGCAGGGTGACTTAACTGACACTACTATTACTGGTATTAGGGGAGTAACCATGGCCCTTATTATTGGTCATTTTCAAATATATAGCAGGACCCAGCTGTTGCCTGTAACAATCCTGGATCACAGCAGCATCCTTGCGTGGTTCAGGGCTACACTCTAGGAACCATTTCCCCTAGTTTGTTTTAAACATAGGCTACAAATTTGAAATAATCCCTGGTTTAGAGAAGGGGAATAAGTGGAATGTTTGCATAAATCTAGCAATGAAGCAATTGCATTTTTTTTTTACAGTTTGCCTCTCCAGGCTAGATCAATAGAAGCTGAAATCAATTCAGTATGGAAAATGTTGGTACTGGCAGGATATTTGGTTTTTGTTTGCTTGCTTTTAAACATGTCCAGCAGTTGCAGAAGATCAGTTCTGTCGCTGATGTCAGCATCATTTCACCATCCTAGGCTAGAAACATAGCATAGCCTTTCTCTCTCTCTCTCTAGAGAGGTGAAGTGGGCTGGAAGGAGTGATCAGAGCTTGAAGTGTAATTTTGTTTTCAAATTCTGCAAAGCAGCTTTCACCTGAGACAACAGTGGGATATATATTTGCTGTGCTGCAGCAAAGAATGCTTTTCTCAAACTGTCATCTAATTAAATAAGTGCCAGCTGATTAATCTAATTAGTTTCAGCCAGTTTAATAAATTGCACTTATTTTATTATCGATTACAACACTTATATTTCTCACGACAGTTTCCTTTGTTTTAGGGGCCAATCTACATGGGCCAAATGAGGCAGGACATAGGCAAAGAAACTCCATGGTGTCCACATAACACATGTAGCTGATTTCCCCTACATGCCATGCCTTGTATTAACCGAAAGTTGGGGGATGTCTTGGAGCAGTAAACAGTTGGGCTGATTCTGATTTAGAACTGCTGTTTACATCTTGATTTTCTTGGGCTAGGGCATACTAGGGAAGGAAGATTGCACTTACTGTCCTGTCCCCCTAATAGTTGTGACTACAGGGGGTGAGGTTGCTCATGATTGTCGCTTATTGCTAGTGCTTTTTTTTGTTGTGTCAAGAGCGACTTGAGAAACTGCAAGTAGCTTCTGGTGTGAGAGAATTAGCTGTCTGCAAGGAAGTTGCCCAGGGGACACCTGGATGTTTTGAAGTGTTACCATCCTTGTGTGAGGCTTCTCCCATGTCCCCACATGAGGAGCTGATAGAGGAAGCTCATCCATGCTCTCCCCGGATTCGACCCTGTAACCTGTCGGCCTTCTGTTCTGCCGGCAAAGGAGTTTAACCCATTGCGTCACTGGGGGCTCTGATCTAGTGCTGACATTGGCCAATGCATCAGGTCAACTCAAGAGATGGGAGAGGTGAAAGGAAGGGTGATCCCCCGAGTCAGCTTGGCACTTTGTCCATTGTCAGCACTAGTGATGATTATGATTTTTATGTGTATACCCTGCTTTTTCTCTCTAAAAAGGAGATTCAAAGCAGCTTACAGTAAAACCAACACATTACCATTTTAAACCTAAAGATATATAAACATTAAAATAAAATTAAATATTAACAATATTAAAAATAAACAGTTAAAACCCTTTAAACTGCTTAAACACCTATTCATAGTTAAAACCACAGCACCCTCTGATGTGATTTTAAAAACATCCACCTTTATAAGCCTGCCTGAATAAGAAGGTGCTAGCCTGCCACTGGGAGGATAGTAGGGAGGGGCCATTCTTGCTTCCTTGGGAAGAATGGAGTTCCAGAGTTGAGAGACAGGCACTGAGAGAGAAGGGCCACTCTCTTGTTCCAACCAACCGAGCTTGAGATGGAGGTGGAACCAAGAGAAGGGCCTCTCCTGAAGACCTCAGGGCCCAGACAGTTTTGTACAAAGAGATGTGGTCAGCCAAATAGGACTTTAAAGGTCATAACAAGCACTTGGAATTATGTCTGCAAACAAACTGGCAGCCAATGGAGCTGCTGCAACAAGTGCTGCAATAATAATGATAATAACACATTTTATTAATATCCCACTACCCAGGCTTGTAGCCAGGATTTTGATTGGGGTGTGTGTGTAAATTTGATTCGGGGGTGGGGTGTGTGTGGCTGTGTCTGAGTGAGGGAGGATCTACCCTAGCAAACCTTTTGTATCGTTATCCCAATATCCCCGTGCATATGGGATATATGAGTTTTGTACAAAGAGATGGTGGATATGAATAAACAAAACAGTTTAAATAATGTACCAATGGCCTTTTAGCAAACCGAACCACCCTGAGAATTGAGCATGGTGATCAGATCATGATATGAATAAACATAACAGTTTAAATAATGTACCAATAAGGCCTTTTTGCGAACCACCCTGAGAATTTCGGGGGGGGGGGGTGAAGCCCCTCAAGCCATGGATGTTGGTATCCATGCATGTAGAATCTGTTGATGCAGATGGCCAATTATATATATCATTAAGTTGGCAGCAAGGCCACTTACAGTGAAATCAATAGAAACAACTTCAAATTTTAAAAAAGTAACTTTCTATAAGTATATAAAAAGTTAAAACAGTTTAATGGCATGTATGAGTACTGATTACTCATGTTGAAATCTAGAAATTTTAGTCACAAAATCAACCCCAAAAATTGTGTTGACTTTTCCACAGGTCAAGGTAAACAGTACTATATCAAAAAAGAGCAATTTTATTATTTATTTATTTATTATTTCAACTTGTATACCGCTACTCCTCGAAGGCTCGGAGCGGTTTACAAATATCCAAGGAACAAAATACATAAAATACAATTATACAAATTAAAACACAAAAACCTAATCAGCACGATCCGAATGCTTGCCGAAAAAGAAATGTTTTGCACACCCTCCGGAAAGAAGGTAAGCTTCGGATGGCTCGTGTTTCTATCGGCAAAGCATTCCACAAATATGGAGCCACGATCGTGAAGGCTCTGCGCCTAGTGCTCGATAAATAAAAGGTCCGAATATTAGGGACTTAGAGCAAATTTTGGTCCTCAGACCGAAGTGATCTCTGGGCTTTGTAGGGGGTAAGGCGGGCCCTCAGGTATGCTGGCCCTAGACCATATAAGGCCAATTACTAGACCAATTACTAGACCAATTAGTAAAGTAATGAAAGGAGGAATTTAGTCTGTCTCGGGAGAACTGATAAGAAGTACCAACCTTCTCTGCTCTCCAATGTGGTGCCACTTCTAGTCTTTTCGAATGCTTGGGAAGATGGTGGGGCTGGACAGGGACATCTCTCCTCCGAGACAGTGTTGACATTTTTCTCTCTGACAGAATAACCCTCAATTTTCCATATCGTATCAAAATTCATAATTTTGGCCCCCAACTTGACGTGGACTTATACATGAGTATATATGCTATGTTCATAGGGATCAAAAACCTTCTCTTGACTTATACATGCAGTCAACTTATACATGAATATGCTAGGTTCATAGGGATCACAATGGTTGTGGAGTGAATATGGTGCCTCTGTTGCATAGTTCTATCAGACCCAAGGAAACAATTCTTAGAGTATGAATTGAAACAAGTGTTAAAGCAAACTAACTCAAATGACAGAATGAAAATTACCCTTGGCAATGTTAAAAAGGCATTGCTTTGGTTTCTACATTCTAATTCAGTCCTTGAGCAGTGAGCAATGGTAAAATGATGAGCCTGTCATGCTCATTCTCCTTAAGAGTAACTTTCCAAGTTCTGCAGTTTTGTGCTCATATGCTTGCACAGCATTATATATTATTTTGTTCTGAGTGTTTTGCTGCTGTTTTAACATTGCAAGCTATCACAAACTTTTTTACCCTGAAAGACAGGGGAGTGTATTTTTAATTAACTAATAGTGAAGAAATCAGTTGGTCCAGATGCTTTCTCATAGTGCTCAGGTTAGACATGCTGTGAATAAACCTCCAAAGGTAATAAAAGACAAAATTGTATGAAATCTAGTTTCAGTTAAGCCCTGCTGATATGCTGGACTCTGAGCTACTCCTTTGTATTTCTTCAGCTGACTGAATTTGGCCATTTTCCAGGAGTTCACAACATAGGCAGAGCAGGGACATTAAAGTTGATGACTTTGCTTGTTGAGAAGCACAGTATTGCTGAACGGGGTTTGGTCAGATGAATGGCAAAACATCAGTCCTCCAGAAGGTTCTGTTCACCCGGCCACACACTACTAAAGCTATTGGATATTGTTTGTTTTCTTGTATGTTAGGTGCAATATCCTACTTTTTGACAAAGCATACAAACAACAATAATCAACATTTTAAAAGGGTGGCACAATTTGTGCCACTCCAGTCATTACAAGCCTTTGACTCCCAAACCCTCAACATCAGTCTCAGCCTAATGGGAATTTCAATCTAGCAACCTCGTGCTTTCCTGTTATGTGAATGTTGTGTGTGTGTGTGTGTGTGTGTGTGTGTGTGTGTGTGTATGTATATATATATATGATCTACATGTAAGGGGTGACTCATATTGGATGGAGATGCGTAAAAGAAACTTATTAAAATGCATTATTTTCCTTTGTGACATACATATGTGATATTGCGACCTCAGCATGGCATTGGGATCTTGTGGCAAAATATCTTTCCAAGTAATACCACTTGGCTGCTGTGTCTCAGTCATTTTAATAGGTACCCTTAGACTACCTCCACTCACAATGCTTTGCTCTGGTGATGGAAACTACTTCTTGCATAAGGGTTCTTCCTTAATGTGAGGCATTGGGATGATGTAGTAAGAAAAGCCTAAAGCACCACCAAACCTACATCTCACTTTCTGTATCAGCATTGAATACGGCATTCAGTGTCACTATCCACTTTTCTTCTCTTGTTTTTCTTTTGTTCTGATTTCCTCTTTTCAGATATTAGCCAGCATGCCAACATCTTAAATCAAGAAATAGCTTCCTAAGATCTACAGAGATACTCCCAGGAACACTTCACCAAAAGAGAGTCCAAAACGAGAGTCTCCTCAGTTGGGATGATGGTGGTATTTTGATTGCATTTCATATGTGACAGTGTTTTTGTTGACATCTTTATTGCTTGCTAACTTTGCACAATATAATTAGTAATTCAAAACAATGCACAATATACACAATGAAATGTAATTTGTTTCTACTTTATGGTTTGAAAATTAAGCGATATGAATTTATGAGCTGTGATCCATGCTTCCACCTCTCTCCTCTCTGTGCAGTATAGTTGGCTGTTTGGGACAATTATGTTGCACAACTTGAAGCAAAAGTTCTCCGTGACTCAGCAGTTGTCATCTCAATGTTCAGGTGGTGCAGTTACATCACGGGTAGTACACTTTTCTGAGTAATCTACTATGCAAGTTCCATCTGTCCAGCACACCTGTGTGCATATGTCTGCTGTTTCATGACTACCAGAGCATTTCCTTCCCACCTCTTAGTGACTTTTTTGGGTTTTAAAAGAAGACATTCTGGGCTCCTTAACCCTTACTAGTTCATGAGCCATTTGTATTTGGATTGTTATGTGATATGTGGGCTTAAATTAAAGCGCTGATACTCATTTTTAGAGTTTTGAATGGTTTAGGAACCAGTATCACAGATGATACATAAATAAATGCCCTAAAGGCACTGGATTTCATCTGATCTTGGAAGCTTGGAATCAGAGTCAGCCCTGGTTAGTACTTGGAGAGCAACCACCAGGGAATGCCAGGTGCTCTAGAGCAGGGCTGTCCAACTGGCGGCCCTGGGGCCGTATACGGCCCCCCAGCCCCTTCCCTATGGCCCCAGCCTACCCTGAAAAAATTTTTTTTTTAATTCGATCTCCGGGGGGGCGGGGCTGGGTGACGTCAGGCGTGGCACCAGCGCCGAGCCTGACGTCACCCAGCCCCGCCCACTCCCTCCTCCATCCCGCCTCCCGGTGTGCACCAATCGAGAACGCCGGGGGCAGGAGGGAGGGAGAAGACGGGCCTAAAGGGGAGGAAGGGAAGTGCGTCCCTTCCTCCATAGGCCCGCCTCCTCCGTCCCGCCTCTCCCCCCGGCGCTCCGATCGGCTCTCCTCAGCTTTGCCCTTCCAGCTAAAGGAACACGCCAGCCTCGGAAGCGGGGAAATCGCTGCTTCTGAGGCTGGCGTGTCCCTTTAAGAGGAATGGCAAAGCCAAGCAGAGCCCTCCTCAGCTTTGCCCTTCCAGCTAAAGGGACACGCCAGCCTCGGAAGCAGCAATTTCCCGCTTCCGAGGCTGGCGTGTCCCTTTACGAGGAAGGGCAAAGCCCAGCAGCGCCCTCCTCAGCTTCGCCCTTCCAGCTAATGGGACACGCCAGCCTCGGAAGCGGGGAAATCGCTGCTTCTGAGGCTGGCGTGTGCCTTTAGCTGGAAGGGCGAAGCTGAGGAGGAGGGTTCTCCTCGGCTTTGCCCTTCCTCTTACAGCCTCAGCCGGGGCAGCAGAACCGGGAGAAATCGCTGGTTCTGCCGCCCTGGCTGTCACTGTAGGAGGGAAGGAGGCAGGGCGGGCCGCTCCTGACGGCGCGCTGACGTCACTACGTCTGACGTCACCACGCCGGCGTCCTGCACGGCCCGCCCCTTTCGGCGGGGCTTGGTGACGCCAGCAAGCCTCGCCGAAGGGGCGGGCCGTGCAGGACGCCGGCTTGGTGACATCAGACGTGGTGACGTCAGCGTGCCATCAGGAGCGCCCGCCCCTGCCCGGCCCCCCAGGTCATCAGTGGCCAGGGCTCCGGCCTTTGGCCCAAAAGATGTTGGACAGCCCTGCTCTAGAGTACCCTGTATACTCATGTATATAACATTTTATTTAACACCCCCCCCCCAAATGGTGTTGACTTACCCACAGTCAGTGTGAGTAATGAACCTTAACTCTATCAAAAAAAAGAAACAACCCTGTTCTTTGAGGAGCGTGTCGAAGGGGAACTTTGTCCATCCTGGAAAAACCTAAAAGAAGCACTAACCCCCTTGCTATGGTGATGTTTCTGGCCTTTCTGAATGCCTGAGTGGGAAAATGGAGGCAGATGGGGTCAACTGGCCACTTGAGTTGGCATTAGTGCTTTCCCTTCTTTGCAGAATGGCCCTAGACTTATCAATGGGTTAAATTAAAATCCTGAATTTTGGCCCCCAAACCTGCTTTTGATTTTATAGATGAGGTGAGCTTTTCCATGAGTATAATATATAGTATATTTCAGAGGAAGGAACTTGCAAAATCTCCTCTGAGTAGTCCTTGCCTTTAAAACAAACCCTATGAAATTCATGTGGTTGCCATAAATTGACAAGTGACTTGGAAGCACACCCACCCACACACCACTAACGAACTGTATTTTCCTATCACAGATCAGTCATGCATGGAGAGTTACCATAAATAGTTCCATCCTAGGTGCCCCTGTTATTGGGCATAGGGTGAGACATCACCAGTGTGGTGAGGGGCTCTTTCACACAACAAGGTTACTTGATTGATTGGTTTTATAACCAGACTTTCTTATGGGGTGGAATCTGAGGTGGCTTTATTGGTCTGCAATTTCACTTTAACTGCCATGGCTGTATTATTTGGGAGATTAGTGTAGACGTCAACTATGATGTGGTGTCTTCCATGCCCTATTTTGTAACTCTTAAGCCAACCTGCAATGGGGGATGCAGCTAATATTCCAATGAGAGGGAACTCTCATTATGGATTGTTTCTGAACATGGAAAAGGGTGGGTACCATCTTATCCTCCCTCTCAGAATCCATAAATATTCCTTGAATGGATTTTCTACTGAGTTGAGACTCTTTGTTGAACTGAGATTTCTATGTGTAGCACTACTTGAACTGCAAAGAGACCATCCCTTCCATCCCCATCCAGAAATGTACACAAACAGTAGGAAGTGATCACATGCGCCCACATGTTTGGGAACATGGTGTGCAACCTTGGAGAGGTCTGACCCTGTAAATCATGTCCCCAGTACTTTTGAATGTTTGGCTATTTTATATGTGGTGATGTAAAGAGAGCTGTGCTTTCACAGGCTAATCCCTATCACTTCTTGAGATGTGTGTGATTTGCAGACATCAAATAAGTAAAGTATGTCTTTCGCTTAACCTTGATCAGGCCGAATTACATTTTTTCCTCCTCTGCATCTTAAATATTGTATTAGTGGTGCAGAGGGGAGGAGAGATGCATTTGTTCATTCACAATTACAATGCAAAGCAATTTGTTGATAAATAACTCAATAGCTGTGTTCTTGCTTTCGCTTTCAAAGTGCTTCTCAGCGGAGACTAAATCTGACGTACATAAGACTTTCATTTCAGAACTCTCTCTCTCATGAGGAAACATGAAGAGTTGTTATTTTTGAAAGTTTTGGGAGAGAAACCAAGCAAAAGGTCTGCGTTTTACTTATTGAAGCTTTACCGTCATGTAGCAGTACTGTTAACCATTATTGTAAAATAAAGCACATTGCTCGCCCAGTCAGCCACAAAAGACAAGGGGACCAGAGGTGGAGGGGGGATCTGTTAGAATGGTTTGGGACAATTTTGGGGACTGAATAGGGTGAAAAGGCTGGGCTTGTTAGAGAGCGAAATACCTATGGAGGCCTTTTCTGTGAGCAATACCATGACTTCATTACCATGTCAATTCTGGGAAAGGGCTCTGATTGAGCACAGCAGTTGGCTGAATCCATATGGAGCTGATGAACCTCTGAATGAATAGTGAATGGAAAAACTCCTGGAATCTGCTTTCAGCTTTTTGTTCCCAGGATGACCAGTGTAAAAGACCTAAGAGCTATACAGCACAGATGGTCTAAAAGAGAAAGAAATCTGCAGGCTTTAAGTTTATTCCTTTATCCCTGTAGAATGTGCATACACATGTGTACATATATGAACTGAAACACATATCCCAGTATTCCTGTATTCTCTTTCCCTTGTTCCTGGGTTGATACCAGCCATCATTTTACTAGTTGTCATAGTGGATGTGAGTAATATTTGACTCAACTTTAGGATTAATTTACTTGTCCACTTGATAAATTATCAATGGGCCATCAAATCCCTGAAGAAAAACTAAGTACTCACTAATGATGTTAATGAAGGAAGCTAGCTGATGGGAAAGCATAGTTTTGGGACTACAATAATGGGAATTCTTGAGCCATCCTGGCCACATACTCCTGCTGCCTTGAGGTTTCTGCGAGTTGTCCACAAAAGGAACTTTTCCAAGCCCTTGATAAAACAGCAACAAGAGTCCAGCACTAAACAGTTAAAACCATGACTTTTACCCAACAGAACAAGATTGAAATTGTGATAGGTCATAAGAAAAAGCTGGCTCAAGGAGGCCCAGAATCCCTCCCATTCACCCTATGTGGTGGGAATATGCAGATGTTCCCATTGACACAGTCATCTATGTCCGGTAATGTTACATGCTTTACGGGTTGGACATGTCCCTGCAAATACCAATACAGTAAATCAAAAGGCTCACTGGCATTATCTGGTTTCCTTTCTGGCTTGGAAAGTTAGAACAGATGTCCATCAAGAGAAGACTTGACCCACCAAGAGGAGCTTTTCTGGCCGCTGTAAATGGGAAGCGCCTTGAAATGCTAATGGACGCAGTTTGTGTTGGCGAGTTTGCATACAGAGGGTGGGAAACAGCTCTGATCCCGAAGAGAAAGGAAGAGCGAAGAAAAGAAATCTTTTGTCATGAATCAAGGAAATCTGCTTCTTCGGCAGCAAAGCACATTAAATGGTGTGAGGATCTTGGCAGTATAGAGATCTTGGAAGAAGTGTCTTGCACACACAAAGTGCAGTGAATGAGCATTTTGACAGGGGATGATAGGCACCGTAATGCAGTTCTATATATGCAGAGATGTTTTCCCTACCCCACTGATTGCAGTCTGGGCTTTGCAAGGTGAAAACAGTACTGTGGGTTCCCCTCACTCCTTTCTTCTCAGTATTCTGATTTTCTGCAATCTTTCGTTCACTCTCGCAGAGATCTGAGACTTATATACTGGGAAAACACAGCTTACAGGCCAGGCGTGTATTTAAGTCACAATGAATGAATGAGAGGTTTCTTTAATTCTCTTGATAGAATCCACTTAAGACACTGCATTTGCTTAGTATCACGAGGCCTTGTTTGCTGCTTTTCTACTTTCAGACATCAAGCAATATCCTAAAAAGCCTGAACATCAATGGGCATTTTGTTATGAACCTCAAAGACAGAAAATTAGGTTCTTTCCCATAACGTCTAAAATATGTATTTTTTTCTTTAAAAAAAAGAGTTAGATTCAGTTTGCTTTATTAAATAGATACATTGGTAAAGTTACAGAAAAAACTACAGGAAGTTAAAACTGCACTACCATGTAATTCTTTCTCCCTTCAAAAGTATTAAAATGGCACACTTAATAAACCAGCATCACTACTGCAACACACTCTACGTGAGGTTGCCTTTGAAGACTGTTTGGAAGCTTCAAGTACAACAAGTGGCAGTCAGGTTCCTTAATGGAGTGGGATTCAGGGAGCATACAACTCCCCTGTTGCGCCAGCTCCACTGGCTACCAGTCTGCTACCGAGCACAATTCAAACTGCTGGCTTTAGCCTATAAAGCCCTAAACGCTTCCAGCCCAACGGACCTGTCCAAACGCATCTTCCTCGCTCGGGGAGGCTCTGCTGTCAATCCCACCCCCTTCACAGGTGCAGTTGGTGGACGAGAGACAAGGCCTTCTCAGTGGTGTCCCCTTGGCTATGGAACTCCCTCCCCAGTGAAATTATATCAGCTTGCCCCCTCTTGACCTTCAGAAAGAAATTGAAGACATGGATGTGGGACCAAGCCTTTGGGGAGTAACTCTCAATGTAATTAGTGACTGCGGAATAGTGCAATTTATGATCAGAATGCATGGGCTTTATCTGTCCAGTAGGGAATTTTACAAAGAGTCATTTCTATCCCAAGTACTCCAAATCAGAACAATAGCTGTGAGGGCTACATCTCTATCTGTTGGCTAGCATTTTATATGCAGGAAACTCAGTGAATGGTGGAATGTTAATTTCCTGATATCACAAGATTGACCTTGAGTCAATTCCACTTAGTTTTAGGAACACGGTGTCTCAACTTTGGTGTTCTGCCTTCATAAGGTCTGAAGTCAAGAGACTGGTTACTTCCAGTTTTGGTGCCATGATCCTACAAGTCTTGGCATTTTGTTACCAGTTGTAGGTTGACTCCAAATAATGTAGGGATACTGGAAGTAGACAAATTTGAGAATAGACCTGCAGACCTTTTGGTTCTGACAAGAATAACTCCAAGTGTTATTTAATGGTGTGTTGTTTTCTGCTACATGTACAGTTGACCCTCCTTGTCTTCTGCATCCTTCAACGAATTATGGTTCAAAAATATTTGGAGAAAAAATAATCCTAAAAGCAAATATTTTTTTTGCCGCATTCTCCTAACAAACCAGTTGGCAGCTGAACAGACAGACTTCCTTTACCCAGTCCAGGCTCTTGAGGTGAGATTGGGAGTTGGGTCGGTAAATGCTACAGTTTGATGATTACATTATTCATCGAGGATATGTTCCTTAACATACAGTGAAAACTATCAACAGTGGATGTGATGATATGGTAAATCCTACAATTTTCTATTAAAATTTAGCCCATTCAAATATTTGTTTTATGTTTCCAGGTAGCCTCACCTGACTCTAGGAGCGAACCTCATTTTAAAAATATATATATAACTAGCATTTCCTGAGAAACATTGGCCCATGCAATGAGATGCTGCCACATTGTGCCAATATTGAGGATTTGGGTGTCCTGTTCAGGCCAAAATCATGACTGATGCCAAGTTGGGGCACCAGAAACGTGGCACAATCTGCTAATAAAAAGTATTCCCCCTTCCACCAGAGGAAGGGAGGGCATGAGACCATGAGTTTACCATCTGCTCAGTTAAACCAGTTAATCACTCGGCAACATACATTTTGGGGCCTCAAGTGTTATTCCTGTTTCTGGATATGTTTGACCGGATGATTCCAAAAATGGCACCAATCTTCCCTTATCAGCTCAACCTTTTGCGATACGGAATACTTACCATTTACTAGTTGCCATCTGGTCTCCCATTTTGTGTGTGTGTGTGTGTCAGGAGTGACTTGAGAAGTCGCTTCTGGTGTGAGAGAATTGGCCGTCTGCAAGGACGTTGGCCACATGGGGAGCTGGAGCTGATAGAAGGTCATCTGCGCTCTCCCCGGATTCGAAACTCCAACCTGTAGGTCTTCAGTCCTGCCGGCTCAAGGGTTTATCACATTGCACCACCGAGGCCTCATATGATTTTATTTATTTATTTGCTTGTTTGTTTATTTGTTTATTTATTTATTTACGTCATTTATATGCCGCCCTTCTCACCCTGAAGGGGACTCAGAGTGGCTTACAAGTCGTATCTACATAAAAACATAGTATATTATTAGCATAACAGTAATACATCATTCATAATATTGGTATTATATAATATTATATTGTTGCTGGAGGAGGAGCTCCCTTCTTTACTCTGGCCCCAGAGCAGTCATTGGTGGTGGGGGAAGGGCCCTGATTTCGCAGGAGACAAGATGGAACTGTCTTCTCTACTCCCTCCGGCCCCAGAGCAGCCGTTGGTGGTGGGGGATCACCCATAGAAAACCATGATAACCATATCTAAGAAACTAGAGCCAATTCAGCCTATCCAATGCTATTTTCCGAACCAGCACCTCAAATAATTCCAGGAACAGGCCTAAAAACCAAGATACAAAGACACTATTTTCCTCAGCATTGTCTGACAAACATGGTAGGAAACACTGAACTCTACTAAAATACAGAATATGAAAAATACTGAGAGTTTCAGCTGAAATCATGCACTCTTTGATGACTGTAGGATCTTAGTGCTTCAACCACTACTCAAGCAAACGTTACCACGATTTCCCAAACGAGATATGGCAGGTTTTAATTTTGTGCTAATAAAATGTCTCTGTTCAACAAGTTGATAATGGCCGTGGTTAAATTTTCTAAGAAGATCATGTGGCGTTGTTTCAACAGAAGAGAGAGAATGACTTCGTGTACATTCTCTATTAGGATGTGGTTAGGTATATTTGTCTCAGATAAACCGTACCTATTTCTGGAAATGTTGGTTTAATACTTTTTCCTCTAGCAGCTAGAATGTTTTCTAAAGACATTCTCAGGGGTACTTGAGAAAAATGCATCCAGATCTCTGAATCCACATGTTCTATGTATCCATAGATTCCACCAGCCATGACTTAACTTTTTTTTAAAAAAGGAAACCATAATTTCTATGCCATTTTACTATGCTCCACCAAATACCACGGGCCCATTGTATGTCCTAGAGATAGTGCAGATACCCTCTACCCACATCATCTTTCTTGAGTGACAGAAATGAGCACATAGCAGATTTTTGCAAATAGGGAAGTCTTTAGTAAGTGCCCAAACAGTATTATTCGAAAGAGACTACTTCTTAATTTGATTTGACTGAGATTAGTTGAAAGTACTATATTGATCTGGGGGCGGGGCTGATCTATTCAAATTCTGTTCAGTTTAGATTCAAAATATTCAATGAAGCCATATCGAGAGTACACATTATAACGTCATTGGTAGATGCAGAAAGAGAAAAACCAGCAAAGACAATGTCCTCACCTCACATTTCTATCAAAGTCCCAAATACAGATGATCTCGAAGGCCCCATCAACACTGTCATTATAATGCAGATTGAACTGCATTATATGGTCAGTGCTCTCATATAATGCAATTAAATGCAGTTAATATGAAACTATACTGACCATATAATGCAGTTCAATCTGCATTATAATGGCAGTGTAGATGGGGCCTATGCCTGCATGCTAGGTGTTACATTGATCTCTTAACTCCAGGTGGGCTTTCACACTTTTTGGCAAGAGACTGGAACTTCCCCTTCCCAAGACTGAGATGAACCAAATCCCTTCCTCATGAGGGTTACATTTTCTGGCCATTCTTGCTTTCCAAAAGCTTCATGATATAGGTTTCGGGAGATATAATCCACCTTCACCCTTCCCTCCTGAGCTTGAGGAAGGAGGAAGCTTTCCTCTTCAAGGGAGTAGATCGGCACCATATCTGACAAGGACAATGCTGGTTGCTTCTCTGGTTACTTTACTAAGTAGCTTGTACAAAGTTCAAGGGATCTATGGAAATGTTATACAAAAACCTAGCAAAACAGAACCTCAATTGGGGCTCAGGTGGATGATCTGGAGAGATACTCCTGCCACCACTCTGAAATTCCCAGCAAACTAAATGGGACCATCTTTCTCATGCCTCTCTTCATCCTTTCCAAAGTGTGCACTAGCACCACCCATTCCTCTTGTCTGCATCCTTCACAATAAACAGGGATTGGCATTGGCTGATCTTCCTGTCTCACAAAGATGCATGCCTGACAGCACCCATAAGCCACATTTTTGCTCTTTTGTCCCAATTGCCAGTCCCATCAAGACATCCTGGCACCCTAATCAGGGATTGCTGTGGAAATGATATCCCAGGGAGAAGCCCATCAAGCATCCCATTGCTCACATGGCAATTTCACAACAATTGAAATTCCTGCCAGACCTGAAAACCTAAGCAGTCATCATGGACTCCACTTTGTTGTCCCATTTCTTAAGGTTGGCTCTGCATCTCGTGGTGCCAGAGTGGTTCAGCACCTTCCAAGTTGCCCAGTCTTCTGTGTGCTTGGAAGGGAGTCTCTCATTTGGTATCAGCCGTGAGTTGAGGTTTATTTAGAAGTTTATTTATTTAGAACTTTTATATCCTGTTTATATCCTGTTTATATTGAGTCCGTGGAGGGCCTCAATGCTTTACCATAAATAATGTCATAAAACAGCACACAAATAAAAAGGTTCTAAAAATATTTAAAATTAATCACATTAAAAACAACACCCAACTTATTAAAACACCATCCAATTCAGTCCAAAACGTTGTGGTCAATAACTCTTGGTCTATATCGGATCATCCATCAATCCGCAAATGCCTGACTCCAGAGCCAGGATGTGGGGCTGAGCAGGTGTCCCACCAGGGAGAGTTCCACACACCACAGACACCTTCTGGGAGCAAAGATGGTGGGACTGAGAACATAAGGCCTCTCTGGAAGAGCTTAAAATGATGGTTTATAGGGAAATATGTTAAACAACATAGGGGACAGAACAGTACCTCCAATGGCCCTTTCCTGCACACCTTCTGGGGCATCCCAGGAGGACTGGAGCCACAAAGCAGTACCTCCAATCTGCAAGGCATGGTATCGAAGGTCGATGAGAGGTCCAGCAGAACCAACAGGGACACACTCCCCCTGTCTAGTTCCCAGCGTAGATCATCCACTAAGGTGATCAAGGCTGTCTGAGTACCATGTCCCGGCCTAAAGCCAGACTTCAGACTCCAGGTTTTAGCCTGCCACTTTTGGACTCTCGCTTGCTGAGGTATTCCTGCGAGTATCTCTGTAGATCTTAGAAAACTATTTCTTGATTTAAAACGTTGGTGTGCTGGCTGATATCTGTACAGGGGATGGGTCGGAAATATCACTGCCTTGGTCCTCTATTTATTGCCGGCTACAGATGTCAGGTGGTGCGATATATAAGAATAATAACTTTATTTATACCCCGCCACCATCTCCCCAAGGGGACTCAGGGCGGCTTACATGAGGCTAAGCCCAACAACACATATCAGCTAAACAGTGTAATTTCTCCAGTGGTGTAGGGCGCAGACATCTCATTAAGAGCCACATCCACTGTTTTAGCGTGGTGAAATGGATTCCATACTGGGCATGCGTATTCAGCAGCAGAGTAGCAAAGCGCAAGGGCTTCACTGTGTCTGGTTGTGATCTCCAGGTTCAATCACTTGAAGATGCACAATAACAACAAATATGTATGGATGAGAAGTCCAATTACTAAAAACTTTATGCTGATTATTAACAAATGTAATCCTCGATAGGAATCTATACTAAAAAATCCAGAAAAGCTATGGCTGCATCACAGTCCTCGGCCACTGTTATCATTTTCTTTTTCTTTTTTACAATTCCAAGGCTATGTGGAAAGTATGCATTTAAAATTAGTGTTGCCAACTTTTTCAGAAACAGGGAGTGGATGAGAAATACAAACAAGCAAGTAAGCAAATAATTGAAAAAAATAATTTAAATAATTAAGTAAGATCCAAGTGAGGTGGTTTCCATATGCTCCATTTCCTCCGCAAAAGCCCTGCTCCGCAAAGAAAGGAATGTATTTTGCCCAGCTATTCCATTTCCACAAACAAGCTTAAGCGGAGGCCACATGGTGAAGAACCATAGCCAGAATTCTAGCTCAGAAAGGCTAAAGCTCTGCTACCCAGATACACTGCTAATCCCTGCTATAGCTTCTTAATAAAGAGTTGTGTAATTCACTTGGGCAATGTGTGAAATCCGCTAATAGCTGAATTACAAAGAGGCTAGCAGCTGGCTCTCACAGGCTGCCAGCTTTCCTCCGTGGATCCAGGTAAATCCATGATGTACTACTACTGAAGGCATATTATACAGGCCAAATACTGAATTGGAACGAGTTTGTTAAAGGAATCCTACCAAGCCATTACTTTAAATCAAGGTGTACCGATGCCTGGCAGAGGCAACCTTCCCTTGAAAAACTTGCAAGTCGCAAAAATAAAAATAAAGAGGAGCAAAATTGCCATGTGGAGTACTACCTGGCCCCAATGGTAGGTTTGTACACTCCCACATTTGCCAAAATCTTGAGGGAAGTCTCAAGACAAAGAAGGGAATCAGGGAGGCATCTAAAGGCAAAGTGGAGGATTTTGTGAAGGTTGTAACATTCTCTGAAGGAGTTGGGGTAGATTTAGCAGCTGGCTTCCCAATTGACTCTAGCCTACATAGACTCATACCCCATATACACTGCCATATAATTATTTGGGGAATGATGTCTGAGACCAAATACATCATTCCCCACCTAGGATCAAATCCAGTTTTTAGTCCTAACCAGAGTAGAATCAATGGAACTATTTCTAAAGTATTGATTTACTGAGTTTTCATAGATTCCATGGATGGCATCCAAGTTGGGACTATACCTTGGACGTAGACCTAAGACTACAAATAGTAGCCTTCTGGAAACATAATGATTGCCTCTATCATTTTTCATGAAGAGCAATGAAAACTGTGCTGTCCAAAACACATCAGCACTATGTAGATTTTAATCTTATTTTCTTCATGGGATGGCAGTGCGTTTTGGATCTATATTTGATTTCTGCCTCATTGTATGTTAAATGTTTTCTGTTATTGTATTTTCTACTCACATACCTGGCATCTGAAGAAAGAGGAGTCTCATGGTATTGTAACTTGATTTTATTCTGTTTGTGCTCCTGGTTTTTATTGATTTGCTGATCCTTTTTTTGGTTTCAATATGACAAAAACTACTCACTTTTTTTTAGTATTGGACATTGAAGAGTCGAGGGATCTTTTATTTTTATTTATTTGTTTATTAACTTTATTTATACCCCACCCCATCTCTCGAAGGGACTCGGGGCAGCTTACATGAGGCCAAGCCCAATAAGACATAAAACAACACAACAGCAATTATAAAGTAATGCAACCAATACAACTTAACATAAGCAATAACAGATACATTAAAAACATTGCGGGCAGGCCCAATGTGAATTAAAATTTTTAAATAAATAAACATTGGGTGCAGTCAGAGGTAGATTATATAGCAGGAAGGTTTCAAGGACAATGTGGGGCAGACACCCAACAGGTAATTAAAGTGCTTCTGAGGACATTTGCAGGATTGCACACAGCAGGGCATTATTTACTTTATTCAGGGAAGGCACATTGGAACAGCCACGTCTTCAGGCTGTAGTAGTGTACTTTGTGCTAATTTCAGGTTCTGTCATACTCTATACTCGTCAATGAATTTAAAACATACAGGTTGAGTATCCCATAACTGAAGTGCTTAGGTTTAGGTTCAGAAGTGTTTTGGTATTGTCCTGGATTTTGGAATGGCTGTATTTGCATGTATGATATTTTGGAGATGTTACCCACCTCTTAACACAAATTTCCTCTTCTGCCTTCAGGGCCTAAAATGGGCTTTAAAAGGATGGACATTGCAAGCTATGGCTCCTGAAGGTAGAGAAAAGCCATCCCACGTACAGGGAGACCTGGAATATCTTTAAGAATGAGTGCTAGACTCAAAATAGTGAACCAAAACCAAGATTTATTGAATAACAACCAGTAAAGGTGCTGGTGGCCCAAAATGCTTAGTTGGTTGCAAAAGGAAGTCCTTGAAAAAGGGAGCGATCACTTGCATTTCCGTTGTAATAATAATAATAATATATTTTTTGTTGTTGTTTATTTGTTCAATCGCTTCTGACTCTTTGTGACCTCATGGACCAACCCACGCCAGAGCTCCCTGTCGGCCGTCACTTCCCCCAGCTCCTTCAGAGTCAAGCCAGTCACTTCAAGGATACCATCCATCCATCTTTCCCTTGGTCAGCCCCCTCTTTCTTCTTCCTTTCTTCTTCCTTCCATTTCCCCCAGCATCATTGTTTTCTCTAAGCTTTCCTGTCTTTTCATGATGTGGCCAAAGTATTTCATCTTTGCCTCTAATATCCTTCCCTCCAATGAGCAGCTGGGCTTTATTTCCTGAAGTATGCACTGGTTGGACCTTCTCTAGGTCCAAGGCACTCTCAGAATTTTCCTCCAGCACCACAGTTCAAAAGCGTCTATCTCCCTTCACTCAGACTTCCTTATGGTCCAGCTCTCACATCCATATGTTACTATGGGGAATACCATTGTTTTTACTATGCGGATCTTCGTTGCCAGTGTGATGTCTCTACTCTTCACTATTTTATTGAGATTGGTCATTGCTGTCCTTTCAAGAGAAGGAGAGGCAGCTTCCAACTTTATGCACTTTATCTAGCCTGAATGTAATTATGTACAATAATTTAATAGTTTTGTGCATGAAACAAAGCTTATCTATATGAAACTATCCGGAAGCAACCGTGTCACCTCCTCAACCTCCCATGTGGACAACTTTGGATGTCAAAGTATTTTGGATAAAGGATGCTCAGCTTGTAATGCTGTGATCACCAGTATTAATTTAGGGTAGTGGTTCCCAACCTGTGGGCTATGGCCCAGCAGTGGGCTGTGAGAATGAAAATCCGGTCTATGAACCTCCTTCCTCTTTATTTTATTTATTTTTTTATTTATTTCTGCTCCTTTCAACAGAGCTAACCACCCCCGCCCCTTTTGGTACTAATGTTGGAGAGTGGTTCCTGGTCAAAGTGGTCCCTGGTCAAAGTGGGCCCTGGCCAAAAAAAAAGGTTGGGAAACACTGCTTTAGGGGATGATACCACTAAGCTTGCAATCCATTTTAATGTGCCATTGCAAAAAAGTTACTGATTATATATGTAATATTTAGATATACATTTGCGCTTGGAGCTTTTTCAGAATGACCCCCAACATTTGGATAGAAGGGACAAACTACACTAGAGCTTTCCATGCGGTGGGTTGCAACACTACACACTTGTGTGTAGGTGTTATACAACATAAGAAGAAACCTTTGAATCTATGTGAAATACTAGTTAAAAATACCACTAAAATGTGGAATCTTAAAAGTGCTTGATGACAAACATGTCAGTGTTTTTATTTCATGTTCCACAAATATTCAAAGGCTGTGTTCATCCCATCAACCTCATGTATCTCAATAAAAAGTATTTAGTTATTTTTATTAGTTTATTAATTTTAAAAAAAACTTTTGCGCATAAATTTACTCATAAATGAGAAAGCTTACACATCTAGCTATCTATATATGAAAGCTTTTAATGAGATATGTTGTATCCGAGTACATTTCATTATTACAGTTTACACCACTGAGAAGGTCCTGCTCTCAGTCCCACCTGATTCACAAGTGTGGTTGATGGGGATGAGAGATAGGGCCTTTTCAGTGGTGGTTTCTCAACTCTGAAATTCTCCCCCCAGTGAGATTAGATCAGCGCCCTCCCTCCTGGCCTTCAGAAAGAGAACAAAGACATGGTTATGGGACCAAGCTTTTGACTAGTAAGTAACGCACTACAAGAAGTAAATATGGAATATGTGTAATCGACATCTGGAATGGCCTGGTCTAGGAGTCTGGATCATGTAATTTTAATGTTTTTATTAGGTGTTTTTAATTTTTTATACTTCATGTCCTATTATCTTTTGGAGAATTTGAACTATTGTAATTTTTGCTTAGTCATACATTGTTTGATTTATGATTTAGTTTATGTATGTAAGGCATTAAATTTTGCCATTATTTTTGTAAACTGCTTTGAGTCCCCCCTGGGGGGAGAAAAGCGGTATATAAATACTGTAAATATACATAAATGAATGAATATGTGCACATATCTCCTAAAAGGGCTTCAATAACCTCTGGTTTGCTAGCAAAACTGGATTACTGTGTTGTGAAATAAGGTACCGTATGTCTAAAAATTGAGTCATCAACATGAAATATTTGGAAAGTTAAGCACTAGATATTATATTGCATGACAAGACCTCCAATTTTTAAAGCAGAACCCATCATTAAAGACCCTTTAGTAAAACAAAGGGCCAAAATATGCTTTAATTTGAGCAGCATAACTGAGAGATACTACAGCCCTAGATGCATTGGGGAGGAATTAATAAAAAGTGAATGCCAGCACCAATGCTTTCTAGCTAGATTGGCATTTTACTTTTCATTGCCTTCATGCTTGCCTGTCCCATGATATTAGGAAGAGTCAGGGCTGGGAAATTAGGGCTGGGAAGTGCCTGGCACTCCTGACTTGACATTTGACCTGGTAGTTGATCTGCAGAACTTGGCTATCCAAACAGTTGGCATCTTTCTTGTAGTATCAAGTCACCTTCCCTGTGAAGAGAAGCTTGACTTGGGTCTGGTTATTTTAGGAAGTGTGGGGGACGGGACCATGTTTTGAATGGGCTCCACTGCAGCCCGTTCCCCAGAGCAGCTGGCACATTGATGGTCCTGCTGAGCTGCCTGAATAGGCCAGATGTTTTCTTTTGTCCACCGGTGCTCCTCAGAACTTAATCTCTTTTGCACAATGAGTTGACCAGCTAGAAATGGCAAGTCCTTTATCATTCAAGAAGGTAGTTTTGACTGCCACACAATTTTTTTTTATTTTGTTGGTGTTCAAAATGAGGGATCATTGCATACTGGACAAGAGAACAGTCACTCCACACAAAGGAACAGTGCATTGATGAACTTCGTTTCTAACTGATGGAAGAGTTTGCTCACTCACATTAAAAGTTATTAGGGCCTTTCTAATACATTCTAATAATTAGGCCAGATGCTCTCTGTCAGACCATCTGCAACAAAACTCAAAGCTCTGCTTAGGGAATATGTAATTTAACAGTATGGTGCAATGGTTTGAGTGTTGGGCGTCAGCTCTGGAGACCAGGGTTCAAATCCCCACTTGTCCATCATAAACCAACTGAGGGCTGTTCTACATTACCATATAATCCAGATCATCAAGACAGATAATCTACATTATCAGCTTTGAAGTGGATTATCTGAGTCTACACTGCCATATAATCCAGTTCAAAGCAGATAACATGGATGTTATATAGCTGTGTAGAAGGGGGCTGAGTGACCATACATAAGTCACATTCTCTCAGCCTCAGAGGAAGGCAAAGACAAACCCCCTCTGGCCAAGAAAACCTTTAATAGCTTTTAATTTTAGGGTTGCCATAAGTTGAAAATACTTTGAAGGCACACAAAAACAGCAAACTTAAGTTTTTCCCCCTCTAATTTTGTTTTTTTAACATTATTTTTAATTGACGCTCCAAGATGTGCTGGACGTTATAAGTTCTGATGTGATATACGGATGTGCACAGAAGCAGATTTCTTATCATTTTCTCTCCTCTGCCCTCTTCAACCCCGCTTCCCTTTGGGGTCACTTGCCTGCCATGCTGGTGCCCATGCTATACATTCAAACTCTGTTTAATTCCATAAATATGAGAACAAGGAATGGTTGCAGAGAGTTCTCACAGGAATTGCTTTCCATTTATTCACTTGTGTATTTGCTGCTCCATCTGTTAACAGCCCTTGTCAGCTGTTTCAGGATTTTAAAATGTGTACATGGACCGGAGCAGTCCACACCAGCGTATGGCAACAAAGACCTATGTTTTTCTTGAGAGCAGGGATATACAGTTATGCAATTTGCATATATAAATATGTGAAGGGAAGTCATAGGGAGGTGGGAGCAGGCTTGTTTTCAGCTGCCCTGGAGACTAGGACGCGGAGCAGTGGCTTCAAACTACAAGAAAGGAGATTCCACCTGAACATTAGAAAGAACTTCCTGAGTGCAGTTCAGCAGTGGAACTCTCTGATCCAGAGTGTGGTGGAGGCTCCTCCTTGGAGGCTTTTAAGGAGAGGCTGGATCGCCATCTATCGGGGGTGCTTTGAATGCGATTTTCCTGCTTCTTGGCAGGAGGTTGGACTGGATGGTCCATGAGGTCTCTTCCAACTCTATAATTCTGTGATTCTATAATAATGAACTAAAATAAATGCATTAAGACGTATAGAGCTAAAAATTTTTTGCCTACCCTGTACTGTTACTGGGACTTTTTCCAGGATGGTGGTTCTATAAATAGGATAGCGTAAATAGTTTAGGGTTAGCCATAGACCCATCTTCTCTCATGCACTCCTCAAGGTTGGACGGGCCAGTGCACAAATACACTTACCAAGACTGCGGTCTGGGGTAAGGGGGATGCATTGGTCCTGAGATTTTGAGAGTTCAGTTAAATATTGTTTGAGATGTTTGATTGTGTTCTTCCTTGAGAGGTGACAAGTTTTTGTGTTATAGGGGAATCAGGAGAGTTTCCCGTTGCTACATATAGTTCCCTTGACACCTGAGTTTTAGTCAAGCTAAGTCTAAATAGGTAACTTTAAAAAATAAAAGTTGCCCTAATTTGATCCAACTACTGTTGTCTGTCTCGTTATTTCGGGGGTTGGAAGATAAAAGCAAGTGCGGGGGGACGGGGACCATTGTGCAACCTGAATGGATGCTTGATGGCTACATTAGAAAATACAAAGATATGGAATTCGGAGGATTAGCCTTGAGTGTATATCTGTTATTTCCTCACAAACTTTTTCCGTTCCACATCTCCCACCTTGACGCCAGAAATGTCTGCTGCAGATAACACCTTGCATGTTGCTATGATTTCGACTCAGAACATGGCCTCACAAGCCCTGCGGACACAGAGCTGCTGGAGAACAGATTGGTAAAAATAAGTGCCTGTGTTCTCACAAAACCTGAGAAAATGGCACCTTCGCTCTTGCTCCTCCTCCTCTTTTTAAAAAGTCTGTTCTCTGCCACTCTGGTAATCGCTTCCTAACTGGTGGGATAGCAGAACATATGTTCCCAAAACAGCAAAGAGCAGAGAAGTCTTCGGTACTTCTGCTCCACAAGAGAAAACGAGAGAGAGAGAGAGAGAGAGAGAGAGATTCTTTGCACTCAGTTGTCTTTAAAATCAGTGCCCTTCCACACAGCCCTGTATCCCAGGATATCAAGGTAGAAAATCCCACAATATCAGCTTTGAACTGGGGTTTCTGTGTCCACACTCAGATAATGTGGGATTTTCTGCCTTGATATTCTGGGATATAGGGCTGTATGAAAGGGCCCTCAAAGTCAACAGAGAGATTGTCCCTAAAGGTGCAGGGGCAAAATGAAGTCTATACAGTACTAAAATGCTTGTGTGGGGCATGCTCCGATTGTCCCCATTTGCCCGTGTTTGGAATGGGCCCCTCGAGGAGAGGGTGTTCAGACCTTTTGGAAATGTTATAGTGCTTAGGAATAGCATGGGCAGGAGAGAAGGAGGAGATGCTTACATTTTAAAAGGACAGTGAAGACACATATCTGTGTGTAATTTGTATGTGTTAATTGACCGGTAGAACCCCTGGTGGCACCTTGGGTTAAACTGCTGAACTGCTAAACTTGTTGACTGAAAGGTAACAGGTTTGAATCCAGGGAAAGGCATGAGCTTCTGCTGTTGGCCCCAGTTTCTGCCAACCCAGCAGTTAAAAAACATGCAAATGTGAGTAGATCAATAGGTACTGCTCCGGCAGGAAGGTTAACAGCACTCCATACAGTCATGCCGGCCACATGACCTTGGAGGTGTCTACGGACAACGCTGGCTCTTCGGCTTAGAAATGGAGATGAGCACCAACCCCCAGAGCCGGACACGACTGGACTTATTCTGCCAACCCAGCAGTTCAAAAACATGCAAATGTGAGTAGATCAATAGGTACTGCTCCGGCAGGAAGGTTAACGGCACTCCATACAGTCATGCTGGCCACATGATCTTGGAGGTGTCTACGGACAATGCTGGCTGTTCTGCTTAGAAATGGGCACCAACCCCCAGGGCCAGACACGACTGGGCTTAATGTCAGGGGAAAACCTTTACCTTTACCTAATTGACCTGTAGAGCTACATAGTTAGAGATGATTACAGTATCTTATTTGAAATACATCATGCCATTTCTTACCATTTTGAGGAAGACAGTACCTGCATTTATGCTCACCCTTTTCCGTGCGCTAATCCTTGAGGTACATCTTGCTCTCTTTTCTTGCTCCAGATAGACCAATCTTATGGCTTCCCTGGGCCACACTGGAAGTAGGCCACACACTGCTATAAAACTGAAGCCTTGAATTCGTACAATAGCCAGAGCATACGGTGTGAGGCAGCGCTTTGACAAGTACAGAATACACACTTGAATCTTTTTTTACAGTTCATTTTTTGCGACATTGCTACACGGTCCTCTTGCTCTTTATTTGATTGGTTAATTTTAATACTCCCCCCCATTTCTTTCCCCATTTCTTCTGGCATTCATGATGTGAATTACAGATAATACTCTGATATTGATGAACTGATTGTTCCATTGCACTCCGCTGTCATCTACAAAGTTTGGGAATCATGCAATCAAGTTACACAAAAAATCTCACTATATTTCAGATAAGTTTAGGATTTTGTGTTGGGCTGCATCCATAGCCGTCCTGTGCCATATGCAGCATGTAGGCATCAGGTTGGACAAGCCTACTACCTCCTCACATTGAGAGGGGAAAGCATGGGTGACTGCCCCTTTAAGAGTAAAGAATCGCTGAGCATTCAGCCTCCCCATCACACTCACCCCTGGAAACTTAAGAGCTGGCAATACATTCATCATACATTTATCACAAGATCAGTATTACTTTTTGGTTTTTAATCAGGAGAAACAAATATCCAAAAACCAAGAGATCCCTTGTCCAGCCCAAAGCCCAGGCATGTAGCCAGGGGGGTTTTTAATCGAGAAGGCCTTACTGGTACATTATTTAAACATGTTTATTCATATCATGAATCACCATGCTCATTATATCCCACATTCATGGGGTTATTGGGATAACGAGAAAAAAGGTTTGCTAGGGTAGACCCTCTTCCACCCAGCCCAAAAGCCCAAAATCCTTACAAATTAAAGGAGACTGACACCAGTTGAAAACATCTTCTCATGGGAAAAATGGTTCTGCCTCAAACTCCAGAGGATACATGAGGCAGTGATCCAGGTTTAAACCATTGCTTCCCACAGGATCCTATTGATCTGCATTGAACTTCAGGCAGAGACCCCATTAGCCATGCCATGCCCTTTCCCTGCCTACGCAGTGGGCGGGGAAAGGTTATTACCTCCTCGCACGAAGGGAGACTATTGGTTCCTTGGGAATCTTCTGGGAGGGGGCGGAGGCTGCCTATTTTGGGGCAGCCTCCTGCTCCATTCCTGTTTGAGGTGTTGAAGAGACAACACCTCTGGATCATCCTGCCTAGCCTGGATCAGGTCGGTTTTTGAGGCTGGTGAGGGAGCCGGACCTGGGGCTTTTGTCCTCCAGGCTGCCCTGGCCCCTTGCCCTTTGCAAGCCTCTGTAGGGTTATTTTGTTTTATAATTTTTAAAAAATTCATCAATTAAATAATAATAAAGGGGGGGGGGGGGTATGGAAATTATATATGTGTTTATGCCCAAGGCAGCAGGGCCCCAGGCCTGCTGTGTGGCAGCCTTTAGGCCTGGGCATCCCCTCCCCCCTTTCTCCTTATCTATGGGCCTACTGTTAGGAATCAAGAGCTGTTAGGCTCAAAAATAACCCTCTCTGGGAGTGATTCCTCCAAAATATAACAGAGTGCAGAATGCAGAAGTCCTAAACAACACAAACTTACATGCTGTGAGCACGGATGGGCTTCTATTCAATAGGATTGAACAGGATTGCAGATCCACAAGTCAAAATGGAGGCGGCCGCATGGCCTGCCTGAAAGAGGAAGTTAGTTGCTCTAAAGGGATTGCATTCCTGAGTGCACAAAGGGGTGGAACTTTAGGCTAGCCCCTTCTCAAAGCAAAACGTTTTTCCCTTCCAGTTTCAGGGCAAAACAAACAAACAAACAAAAAACACCAAACAAACAAAAAAAAAAACCCTGTTACTTGTTCAACCCTATTTTCCCCCTAATTATTCTTCAATTTCACCCTTTATTTTTCAAGCATGGGTATGTGAAACTGAAAATGGAATCCATGGATTCATGCTATACTATATCCTAGATTAATTTCTGTTTCATATAAGGCTTCAATTTACAGATATTGTATAATGTATGGTGGTGCTTTAGGAAAGGCCTTTTAGGAGAAAAGGTAGTGTCATTAAATCTGAAGATCGTACTTGAGTTTGCTGCTTCAGATCTGTATGCCAAACCTTTGCTTTTCAGATGATATTTGGAATGGCTGAGAGCAGAGGGGCAGTCAGGAGGCAGTGTCCAGAGAAACTGAGTCAGTTTTTCTCTAAAAATATCCTGGAGATGATCTAAGGATAAAATATTCCTCTGCGCTGTATGGGCATGTTCCAGAAGCACTCTCTCCTGACATTTCACCCACATCTGTGGCAGGCATCCTCTGAGGTTGTGAGGGCTGTTGGAAACTGGAAAATTGGGGTTTATATATCTGTGGAATGTCCAAGTCTAGGAAAAAGAACTCTTGTCTGTTTGAGGCAAGTGTGAATATTGCAATTGATCAACTGATTAGCATTGAATAGCCTTGCAGCTTCAACGCTTGGCTGCTTCCTGCCAGGGGATCCTTTGTTGGATGGTGATTAGCTGGTCCTGATCGTTTCTTGTCTGGAATTCCCCTTTGAAAGCAAGCATTGAACAGGCAGTGCCAGCAAGGCCACTGCATGCAATGGCTGGCTTTTATCAACTGCCACATTATCCATCAAGGCTCACCTCCCCAAAGTGGTCGTTTACCTAACAACATTGTCCCTATCACTTTAAAAGTTTTCTCCCGAGGATCAGTGTGACAGCAAGCGTGCCTTGGGCTGCATTTTAAGTTTGCTTCCTTGCCTTGCAGTTCCATAAGATCACATTCTAAGGCAGGAGAAGTATTGACCTTGACGTTGTTCTTCCATTTAATACAGTTCCTCATGTGGTGGTGACCCCCTACCATAAAAATCATTTTTGTTGCTTCTTCATAACTTGAATATTGCAACTGTTATGAATTATAACGTAAATTTCCAATATGCAGGATATATTTTTATTCATTGGACCAAATTTGGCAAGACTTTGCTATTCAAACAGGCATTTGGCCTTTAATCTGCAGGCACCATATCGCAGATAACGAAGGTTGTGCGACCTGTTCTCGTGTATATGGTCGATGTATTGTTTTATGATTTTACTGTGTTTATATATGCTGTTTTAATTCTGTTTTTAATGTTGTGAGTCGCCCCGAGCCGGATGGGAGTGGCAACGGATAAGTCCAAACAAACAAACAAATAAATAAATACTCAATACTCCAAATTTGAATTCTGGTATGGTTGGGGGATTGATTAGCGACAAAAGCACAGCAACCCAAACCAGGTTTATTTTATTATTATTGTTTAATAACCTGTCTAGTGAGATTGGTTGATGTTAAGGGCCAGAACAATCTGTGGTCTGCAGACACAGACTTGTCTGCCAGAAGAATGGCACCCGATATCCACTCTCCACTTCATCAGTCACTTACCAAGAGAACAAAAAATTAGTTGGGGCCCCAAATGTCTTCGTGTGCATTGATGATTAGACTGTGGTACTTCTTAAGGGGAGTTGAACAAAGGATTGGTAGATTACTGCAAGTGCCATGACTCAATACAGCACTGTCAATAACCGTGGGTCAGCTTTTTCACAATCCACACTAGGAAACCACAACCACATATGGAAAACATATAAGTTCTATAGAATTGGTAATCAGGTGTATATAGTTTTTGAAATCCTGCACCCTCAGCAGCTGCCTGGCACAGCATAATACAGAAAGAGTTATTCATTGCAGAGTTGCTCCTGGAAACTCCTAGAAGTTTTTCCCCGTGTCATTGCATGTGGTACATTCACCATCTCTTCGGAGATTGGTTTTTCTCCTTTCACTCGTGTTTGCTTCACAGTTTTAAAATCCGATTACTTTTATATGTTCTAATTTTATACTTCTGGATCTTCCTCTTTTCTTATCTGTTTTTTCTTTGTTGCAAAATGTGGCAGCAATACAGTTTACCTGAGGTTAGTCCACTACCTTACGAACACCTGGTCCAGTTGTGTATATCACCTTGTGGTTTGTCACTAGGCTCCATCAGGTCTACACTGGCAGCATTAGCTGGTTGATGGCTCAGGGTTTACCTGACACCACTAATGTTTTCCGCATCCCAGGATCAGGTGGGGTTGGTCCCGTCAACAGGGCCCATCCTATGGTGATCGGGAGCCCTGGAACCCCACGTTTTGACAATTTTTGATTCAGTTTGAAGATTGAACAATGATGATCCCCCCCCCCCTCGTTTACGGGGACTGAGGGGTCTTGGGAGTGTGGAAATCTGCTAAAGTCTTTCCATCACCTAGCCTATGACCAGGGGGTCCCAATAGCTGAAGCAAAGTTAGGGAACCCTCACATGAATCCATTTTCTGTGTGAGGCTCTATCAGGTGAGATCGCGGTAAATGATTTTAAGGATGCACCTCAGGTGGTATCGTAGGCTCCAGGCCCAGTGGTTCAGAGCGTACTTGGTGGGCCACTGGTTCCTTGAACAGTGACCACCCTGTTATGGCACACCCAGGGGATTACCACCATCTGGCATTGCTGGAGTGGTTCCCCATTGTCGTGTGGTTTCCTCTGGACATGGAGCTCTGCCTATTCGGTGTGCAGCCTATGCGATAATCTCTCAACATCCATGTTATCACATACTAATGTTAAGTCACCCTGGGTGATGAGTGCCTAAAGCACTTTCATCTTGTTGCCGCAAATTTACTCATCTCTGATCCTTTCACATTGTGGGTCTTGCATGCAGTTGGAGCGCTTCAGGATTCATATGGAGTGTCACCATGCTTCATCAGGTTTAAACTGAGAGTGTTAGCTTAATGATTAAGGCTCAGGGCTTACCAGACATCACTAATGATTCCCCATCCACAAGATCATGTTGGATTGGCCCCGTCGTTGGGCCCTATTCTGTGATGATCATGAACCCTCGACACACACAATTTTGAAGATTTTAAAGCAAACTTGACCTAGAATTTGCTAGTCCTACCATAACACCTTTGTTTTCATGCTGCCACGTGACAGCAATTTGTCGCTGCCTCCGAAGTAGTTTGGTAGTTGCTTCTTAATAATAACAAATCCCATTGTGCATTGTTAAATTCAGATATACAGATGGGTCAGATGGGTAGACAATTTGATTATCTTCCAAGACAGATCAGCGAGCTAAAGGCAGCGTTGTTAGGTTAGCTAGATGTAGTAATCCAAAATTGTGCCCTGTTTTAGCCCTAGCACAGTTTAAGTCATGCATCCCAATTCTCCAGTAACTTTTTTGGTCATTAAAACGGGGCCCCATTGACTAAATTTAACTCTGGGCGATAACAGAAAAGGTAGTGGAGTAAGTGGGCTGGGACATCGTAAATTTGGTACCCATTCATTCAATATTGTGGCAGCTTCCAGCTGCACAGTTGACTTCGAATAAACATCATAAAAGGAATGGGTAGATGAAAATCCGTGTTTTTAATGCGATACATTGGCTTGATAATCTAACCAGTTTTTTCTCGTTTCAGACATGTTGGTGAAGGTGCAGAGATGGAGGATCCCTATAAGCAGGTACAGTTGTTTTTCACTGGGCTGAGTGATTGACGCTAGGACCTCCTTTGGATAGCACCTTGTTTTTACAATTTGTCAGTTCAATGGAAAGGGATACGTGCCCTTCATTGGGGTTTTTTGATTCCCTGGTTGCATTTGGGTGAGCCCCTCCTGCGTGTTGGTTCTCCATTGATGAGGCAATGATGTGGGCTTACTGCAAGGTAAGGCCCTCTTCCTTCAGGCAATAAGGGATTTGTTTAGGCTGTGGCGGTCATGGCCTCACCTCGTCTCGTTTGGTCAGCAATCATACCGCGCCGTATGTGGCTGTGTGGTGGTGATGTGCGACAAATGGAGAGAGCCTGTTAAGCGAGTCAATGGTGGCAGGCATGGCCACGGGTTCGTCTCATTGGGTCGGCATTCATACCGCGCCTTGAGTGGCTGTAAGCGGTAATGTGCGACAAATGGAGAGAGCCAGAATTGTTTTCATTGTCTGACACTGCGAATAGTTAATCTTCACGAATTACAGTTAGGTGGTGTTGAGGGACTTGGTGGGGGATGGAGACTGAATAGACATTCGTCTCCAATGTGTGGCGTAAATAGTTTAGGGTAATCCATAGACCCATATTCACTCATGCACTCTTCAAAGTTGTTTGGGCCAGTGCACAAATACACTCAGGTGGACGTCTGTTCAGGCTGAGGGGGGATGCCATTGGTCCAGAAATTTTGAGAACCGGTTAAGTATTTCCAGAGAGGTTTTCTTGTGTTTTCCTTGAAAGGTTGCCCAGTTTTGTGTTGCTGGGGACTCAGGAGAGTTTCCCAGTGTTGCCGGGTCGTTCGCTCCGTCGGACGATACCTTGGCTTAGCCACACCTTGTTCCCTTGACACCTGAGTTTAGTGAGGTTAAACTTAAATCGGTAACTTTAAAATAAATAAAAGTTGCCCTAATTTAATCCAATTACTGTTGTCTGTCTCGTTATTTCGGGGGTTGGAAGGTAATCTAACCTCTTTCCCTGCAGGAGTGCACAAACAAAGCTCCACACATTTTGATGAGGGAAAGAATGACCATGAATTTCACCTTTCGTTTACATAGTTTGCAATAATCTCTGTAGTCTGCCTGCCTTCCTGCTTGCTTATCTATTTATTTATCTATTTGGCTCAGTGTTGTGGCATCATGGGAACTGTAGTTTTAGAAGAGTGCTGGTGCCCCACAAAACTATAACTCCTAGGATTCCATATCATTGAGCCATGGCAATTAAAGGGGCATCAGACCATATTAGTACTACAGTGTAGATCAAGAGTCCTCAAACATTTGTGGTTCCTCATACTGTTAGGGGGGCCGACACAATCAAAGCACCACAGACAGATGACCATCCAGCCCCTGCTTAACAACAACAATAATATAATTGTAGAATCCTACAGTTAGAAGAGACTCCAGATTTATTAGCACTAATAAAGGGAAATATTTCTTCACCCAGAGGGTCATTGGGTTATGGAACTCACTTCCAGAAGAGGTTGTGACAGCTGTCAGCCTGAACAACTTCAAGGCAGGATTAGACAGATTCATGGATACCAAGTGTATTGGTAGTTACTGAAAAGGACATTCAAGTGCCACCTCGGAGTTGGTTGAGGTAGGCAGGATATCCCTGGGTACTGGTTGTGGGGGGTCGGGAGCAGGTCAGGGTTTTGCCCTTCCTTCTGCTAGAGATCCCCGTGTACAACTAGGGGCCACTGTGTGATACAGAATGCTGGACTAGATGGGCTGAGGTTCGATTCAGCATGGCTCTTCTTATGTTCTTATGTTCTTATGCTATCCAACTTTCTTCTGCTTTGCAGGAAAAGCACACCCAATGCACCCAGACAGATGACCATCAATCCCCTGCACAACCACAACAACCACAACAACAACACTGATGGAGTGTTGTGTGGATCTTCAGAAGATCTATTGAAGATGACAGCCACAGATGTAGGCGAAACATCAGGAGAACATACTGCTAGAACACGGCCATATAGCCAGGAAACCACACTTCAGTGATTTAGAAATCGGAGGTGACCCCCCCCCCCTTCCAGGACTCTGTAAAAGATAGTTCAAAATCAGGGAATTCATACGGTAGTTTTGCCAAGTACACCAGGCTGGAATGATCCCATAATCCCCTATCTCTCCCCCATGTGGGAACCTAAGTCTCTTTCCATGACCCCATGGCCCCACATGGCAACACCCCTGTAACCCAAACTAGCATCTGACCAATTTGGCTATTTATTAATTGGATTCCTTTTTTTAATTAATGAAACTCCTGAGTTATGAATGGACTCCAGCTACTCAGTGCTCCTAGGACCTTCTATACACCCCACATGAACTCTTATGGACTTTCTATGAACTTTCATGAACTTTATAGGAACTTTTATAAACTCTTGCTAATCTTTATGAAATTTTATGGACTTTGGGGGGCTAACGTGACTTCCCCTGAGGCCCTGCATGATTTTCCCCTTTTCCTATGAATTCCTTGTATGTTCCCTTGCCCCATTCCCCAACCCCTATGTGTATGTATGTAGCTATATGATATATGAAGGAAAAGCCACTGCTTTCATTTACCCAGCAATCCTCTTGACTCTGGAAGCCCCCTCCAGTGCTTCATGAGTTGATAATCCCCTGACAAAAGGATTTCACCAAACCCATTTGCATGAATAATAATCAAATGACTCTACTGATCTGGGCCTTGGAGAGCAGGAAGCTAGGCCACCCAGGAACAATAGCGTCTATGGACATATGGTATCACCCAACATAAATGGCATTTTCCTATCTGCGAGGAACCAGGAACTTTGCTACAGCCTCCCATTGTGTCAATAATCCTAACCGCAGAAACCAACCCCAAACTTCTTCAATGGACTCCATATCCCAGGATTGTAAAGACAAAGGACCTAGTCCTTTGGGGCTAGACGAAAAATGATGATTCAAAGGACTAAAACAATAACTCTGATCCAACTTGAGGGCTTAAGCTATCGTTGGGTCGTTTGGCAAACACTGGTCACCCTAATCCAGACAACTAGACATTTCTTCATTGTTTCCCTGTTGCCTGCCTCCCTTCCACCTCATTGGCTGAGAGGCCAAAGCAGGAATCAGGCCGCCATTGGCTCTCCTGCTTGCTTGCTGATGTCACAGCCAACCATAACAACGCCAGCTTGGGGGGTGGGGAGGGGGTGGGGTGGGGTGGGGGTGGTCAAGGGAACTTTTGAATCTGAAGGCTATAAATATTGTATCTCTTTGCCCAATGGGCATGTCGATTTGTTGGCAGATTACTGCAATCGTCATCCTTTCCAGCTGGAATGAAATAAAAACCTTGATGGTTTTCTCTTCAATTTGGTGAGATTTATTCTGAATACTGGCTTCTCTTTCTCACCAGGCAACCCACAATGGTTTTGGTATATCCACAGCCATTCTAAATTGCTCGACAATAATTCTGGCTGTGAAAGCCTTTGACAATACATTACTACTACTGTTAACGAGAAATCCGCAGTTCCAAGCTGCAGGTCGTTCCGCAAGTGAACAAGTCCCAACTTTCGCCCACACGCCTGTTCCCGGGTGAAAACCCACTCTCCCTTTAAGGCTGCAGGACCCTGCCGCCAAGGCTCTTGTCTTTCCCTGACTCTTTCCTGCCTTCTCTGGATTTTTTATATTTTTCTCCATTCCCACTCCCGGGCGCTTTAAGACTGCGAAGAGAAGTTGCGCTGAAGG